>SNVD02009574.1:0-38874 GCA_013180625.2 Boswellia sacra | reverse complement strand
TTGCAACAAAATTTCGTAGCGGAATAGTGTTCATCAACAAAGTTTAAGCAATGCTTTTAGTGACTAAAAATTGTAGCTAAATGTGTGTTGAATTGTATAATTAAGATCTACTGTGACAAACATTTCATAGCCAAATAGTACATATTGTATATTTTGCAATGACTTGTCAAAGAATCTCCAAAAAAAAAAACAAAAAGAAATAGTTTTTGAATTTTTTGGAGACTATTGCATCATCGTAGAATTCTTGGTACTACGACGAATTTCGTAGAAGAAAGTGTTCATCAACAAATTTTAAGCAATGCTTTCAGCAACGAATAATTGTAGCTAAATATGTTTTAAATTGTGTAATTAAGATCTTAATTATGTGACAAACATTTCGTAGCCAAGATCAAATTTTGTTTATTTTGCAAATACTTTTTATTGCAATATCTCCTAAAGACACGACCAAGAAAGAAATATGTTGGAACCTTTTAGAGATGATTTTACCAATGTAGAATATTGTGGCATGCAATGTAATTTCATAGCCAAAAGTGTTCATCAATTTTTTTTAAGCAATGCTTTCAGTAACAAACAATTGTAGCTAATTAACATTATGTTTATGAAACCTTTAGGTATGGCTTATTCGCCGTGGTATATGCCACTCTGCGACGAATTTTCGTTGCTAAAATGCTTGTTCAATTATATATTATATTTAGTGGGCAAGAAAATCAAGCAATACCAACATACGTAGCTAGCCCAGTGGTAGACTTTCTATGTAATTGTTTCACATGCCCTTGTTCGAGTCCCACCTTTGGCATGTGTTTTTTTTTTTTTTTGTGTATGTGGTTGTAAAATGGATTTTGATTGTGATCAATTAAATAAAATTTGATTATTAATGGGTAAATCAATAAATTATTAATCACTATTTGTATGTGACATTAAAGTATTTAATAAATTATGATCATCAATCATATTATATAGATTATTTATATAAATGATTATTCTCATTTTAGTAAAGATCAATCTTCCATTTAAGTAATTAATCATCATCAAATAATAGACGATTAATTTGATTATGTTAATTTAATTCCTTATTATCTAAGATGATACAACATTAAATTAATTATTAAAATACTAGTCAATTTATGAGTATCAACAATTAATTTCCTTACATAAATGATTATTTGTTTCCATGTTATAATAACTATAATAATTTATAATTATATTAAGTTGTTATCATATGCAGATTATTTATATAAATGATTAGTCTCTTTTAGTAAGAATCAATCTTCTGTAATTAATTATCACCATATAATAGACAAATAATTTCACTAAATTTATTTAATTCCTCCTTATATAAGATGATACAACATTAAATTAATTATTAACATAGTAATCATTTGAATTATGAGTATCAATAATTAATTTCCTTACAAAAATTATTACTTGTCTCCGTGTTATAATAATAATTGATAATTACATCAAGTTGTTATCATGTATAGATTATTTATATAAATGCTTAATCTCTTTTAGTAAAGATGAATCTTCCATTTTAAATAATTAATTATCAACATATAATAGACAAATAATTTGACTAAATTATTTAAGTACTCCTTATCTAAGATGATACAACATTAATATAATTATTAAAATAGTAAACAATTGAATTATAAGTATCAACAATTAATTTCCTTACATAAATGATCAATTGTCTCCATGTTATAATAATAATTCATAATTGTATGAAGTTGTTATCGTGTATAAATTATTTATATAAATGATCAATCTCTTTTAGTAAAGATGAATCTTTCATTCAAGTAATTAATTATCACCATATAATAGACAATTAATTTGACTATATTAATTTAATTCCTTTTTATCTAAGATGATACAACATTAATTAATTATTAAAATAGGAATCAATTGAATTACGAGTATCAACAATTAATTTCCTCAAATAAATTATTAATTCTCTCCATGTTATAATAATAATTCATAATTATATCAAGTTAGCTATAGGATAACTACCTATTGTAAAATAATTTGGCAATATATATGCGAATCAACTATGATATATTTGTCTAATTATAATATACAACATGTTTATCATTATGGTTTTTAATGTTTGAGTAATTAAGTGATTGGCTAAATACTTAATTCAAATATTATGAATATTATGTGATTAATTAAATAATTATAAATAATTGAAAGGGAATGTTTTGTTTAATGCATAATGTATAATAGTTGTGATTAATGAAGAATTTATATTGAACTAAGATATGTAATATATTATACACAATATTAAGCACTAACTATCTTGCATTACATCAACATGTGGCTGATGTAGTGAGACCATGTAAAGCTAAGTTTGAAAACTATCTGTTACACGTGTGAAAACAATTGCATCAACATTAAATCTAGTGGTGAAGACATTATGTTTATGATTCTATAAATATTTGTGGAGTATGAGAGTAATACTTAACGTAATTAACATTAATTAGACTATTGGAGATGATATACTTAATAATTAGAGTTTATTAAAAATTAAATTACTGATTACTTTTTCTCATGTCATTACATCATTATTTATATTAGTAATTTGACTAATATATTTAATAAGAAATAAAGACGTAATTAAATAGTAATGAGCAATAAAGGTAAGGTCAACAGAGAAGTCCTGGGTGTTGACCCAGGTATGGCAACCCAAGAGGGGGGGTGAATTGGGTTTTTATTTATCAAAACGGATTTAAAAAACTTTTCTTGAAAATCAAAATTATTTAACTCTTTCTTTAAGAATAAAGGTGAAGAAGATGAAAAGAGAATGCAATCAAGAGAATAGAAATGAAGAACAATCACAAGTGCAAGTTAATGTAAAGAGATAGGGATAGAGAGGGTGCAAACTCAATTTACATGGTTCGGCAAACCTTGCCTACGTCCACGGGCTCCTAGCTCCACGAGCTAAGCTTTCCACTAAGTTGTAGAAATCTTTTCAACTTGCTTGATGAGCAACCTCACCAAGACTTTTTCTTCCAACTCTTGATAACACCACACCAAGAGTTCTTCTTGATGAACAACCTCACCAGGGCAACTTCCTTCAACCCTTGATAACACCACACCAAGAGTTCTTCTTGAGCACAACCTCACCAAGGCAACTCCTTCAATCCATTGATAAAACTCACACCAAGAGTTCTCTTGATTAACAGACCCTCACACAGGCAAATTCTTTCAAAATCTGATAACACACAACAAGAGTTCTTCTGAGATGAACACTCACCCAAGGAAACTTTCTCCATACTCTTGATTACAACACACAACAAGAGTTCTTCTTGATGAACACAACCTCACCAAGGCAACTTCCTTCAACTCTTGATAACACACAACAAGAGTTCTCTCAAGGATAACTAGTATCCTTTACAATAATATCTCACTCTCACCACAATACAAGAACAAAGATAATTTTTACAATAAATGTATAACTCTCTTCAAAGAGTAGATAAATAATATAAAAGCTCTCTAGACTTGATACTTCTCTTGCTTTTTGCTTGATAAAATGCTTCTCTTGCACTTATCTTTTTGAATGCATGCATGGGAGAAGGGCCATTTAGATAGGACAAATGAGATGCCAAACTATAATCAAGTGAAGACACCATCTCTAAATTTTCTGCCCACCATAAAAACCGTAATCTTGTCTGCCATTTTTGTCAATGTTCCATTTGAAATTTGAAAATATGCAAAACATAAAAGATCTGCACATTTGAATAAGCTTTCCAATGCATTAAGTCATTTGGATATCTGTAGCTCAAGATATGGCCAAAACACCATTCGGTGCTCATGTGACTTGATTTTTCTTTCTTGTGTCAGTCCACCAAATTGAATGATAATTCTGTCAGCCTTCCGTTTGAAATTTAAATTTCTTCAAAACATAAAATATCTGCATATTTGAATAATTTTTCCAAAACATTAAGAATCAAGGCATTTGGATATCTCTATCTTCAGATATGGCCAAAACACCATTCGGTGCTCATGTGAGTTGATTTTTCTTCTCTGTGTCAGTCCACCGAATTGCATGTCAATTATGTCAGCATTCTGTTTGAAATTTGAATTTTTTAAAAACATATGAAATGTTCCTCATTAAGTCATCTTTCCAATGCCGCAAGAATCAAGTCATTTTGATTTTTCTAGCTCAAGATATGTCCAAAGGAGTATTCGGTGCTCATGTCAGCTGCTTCCATTTGTCTTTCAACTTGCATGATGATGTGGACAACCTTGCACTTGAAATTTGAATTTCATTAAAACATATGAAATGTTATAAATTGAGTAATCTTTCCAAAGGCTAAAGAATCACGTCATTTGGATATTTGTAGAGATATATATGACCAATTGATTGAACATTGCTCATGTGTCACATTCCTTGAGTCAATCCTTGTTCTTAAACTTTGGTGCCTTTAACATGTAGTCTTCTCCTTAGCTTCAACACTTCATTTTAATAAGCCTCTTCTTGATTTTAAAATTATTTCAATGATCTTACTCTTGCACATAAATAAACATGTTAGTAAATCTCAATTAATCAATGTGTATTGTTATCATCAAAATTATCATGTAGGCTTAGGGCTAACAATCTCCCCCTTTTTGATGATGACAAACCATTGATTGCTTTCAAATAATATCTAAAATAAAGAATGAAAATAAAATAAAGAATAAACAAAAACATGGCACTTGTTATGAATATAAGCAATCCAACTATTTCTCCCCCTTTTGTTATCATCAAAAAGATGTAATCAAATTAATTACTCCCCTTAAATATATTATCCCGCTTAACATATGCTACCATTCAAAGATTATCATATAAAAACAAAGTTAAGATATATCCAACATGCCTAATTCTCTTCTAATTATGCAAAATATATCTTGACTAAGGGGTTTAGTCATATTTAGGTCTAGGGACTAATTCCCAAACTTGATTTCTCTCAAATTGGTTCAATTCTTCTTGCATAGCCAAATCCAACTTTTCTCATTTTTGGCTTCTTTAAAAGATTTTGGTTCAAATTGAGAGACAAATGCAAAATGATTACCAAAGTTCCTAAAAGAAGATCTAGTTCTCATACCTTGTGATGGTTCACCAATAATGAGATCTTTAGGGTGAGCTTTTGCGTACCTCCATTCCTTTGATAATTCTTGGGAAGAATCATTTACTTCTTCAAGCTTTTCTTGTTGAAGTTATAATTCATCTTGGCTCTTTTCATCAAGCCTTGATTCCTTGATTTGCCTTTCTACCTCAACAATATCAACATCTAAATTCTTTGAAGAAATCACATTAGTTTCATCAAATTCAATATGCATAGATTCTTCAATAGCAAGAGTCTTTTTGTTAAAAACTCTATATGCTTTACTATTGTTGGAGTAGCCAACAAAAATTCCAATATCGGCTTTTGCATCAAATTTTCCAAGGTTATCCTTGGTGTTTAAAATAAAACATTTATATCCAAAAACTTTAAAAAATCCAATGTTAGGTTTTCTTCCTTTCCAAAGTTCATAAGGAGTTTTCTTTATTAAAGCTCAAATATGGACTCTATTGATTATAAAGAATGCGGTATTAACGACTTCGGCCCAAAAATATTTTGGCAAATTATTTTCAAGTAACATGGTCCTAGCCATTTCTTGGATAGTCCTATTTTTCCTTTCAACAACACCATTTTGTTGTGGAGTTCTAGGTGAGAGAAAATTATGCTCAAAACCATTTTCATTACAAAGATTTTCAAATGCAACATTGTCTACTTCACCACCATGATCACTCCTAATGGACACAATAGAATACCCTTTTTTATTTTGGACTCTTTTTGTAAATTTTGAAAAAGGTTGTATAGCCTCATTTTTAGTTTTCAAGAATAATACCCAAGTGAATCTTGAATAATCATCCACAATAACAAAAACATAATACTTTCCACCAAGGCTTTGAGTTCTTGATGGTCCAAATAAATCAAAATGAAGTAATTGTAGATGTTTATTTGTTGAAATAAATTTCTTTTGTTTAAAAGAAGTTCTCACTTGTTTTCCAAATTGACAAGCATCACAAATCTTATCCTTTTCAAATTTTATTTTTGGAAGACCATCAACTAAATCATTGTTAGAAATTTTTGAAATTGTGTCCATGCTAGCATGACCTAACCTTCTATGCCATAACCAAGCATCATGATTAACAATGAAACAATTTTCTACATGATCATTAACATCAATATCAATTGTATAAATATTACCACATCTATTACCAACAAATAATGTCTTTTTGTTACTAACATCCTTAATCACACATCTATTAGGCTCAAAAGCAACAAAATATCCCTTATTACACAATTGACTAATGCTAATCAAATCATGTTTCAAACCATTACCAAGCAAAACATTTTCAATAATAGGTGAAGAAGGGTTATCAATATCACCATGTCCGATTACCCTTCCTTTGGCATTATTACCGAAGGTCACATATCCTCCTTTCTTCATGATTAATCTTAAGAACTTGGAGGCATCTCCGGTCATATGCCTTGAGCATCCACTATCTAAGTACCACTTGTGTTTGCCACTCCTTTGTTTCTACAATCAACATTCAAAGAGCGACTTTTTGGTACCCAAATGTTCTTGGGTCCTTGGGGGTTAGTTATGGTACTTTTTGGAACCCATATTTGTTTCAAATAAGGATTTTTCTTAATATAGCAAGAATACACTTTGTGTCTTTTACTTCCACAATAAGTACATGAATGATTAGGATTATTCCTAGAAGATGCATGAGCAAAATAATTTTTAAAATACTTTTGATTTTTATGAGCTTTATATCCTAACCCTTTTTTATCAAAAACACACCTTTGATTTTGTAACACAGTATTCAAATTTTTTGTGCTTTTTGTAAAACTATCAACAATATTTCTTAAGTCATTATTTTCCCTTTTCAAAATAACATTTTCTTCTCCAATTTATCAAAATCCTTTTGTTTTAAAATCTCATTTTCAGTTTTTTATAAATGTATTTGATTTTCCAAACTATCAAAATCTTTTTGCTTTAAAATTTCATTTTCATTTTCTAAAGCTTCATTTATTTCTACCAACTCTTCTAATTGAGATAACATGATTTTTGACTTCTTTTTTAAAGCATTGATTTTTGAATTTTGTTTATCAACTTGCACATGTAAATTTTGAAATGCTTCAAGTAATTCATCATATGATAGCTTAGGATCATGGTTTAGAATACTTATCTCATTTTCTCTTAAAGCCACGAAGCACATGTTTGCCACTTTGCAATCTTCTTCTTCATTCTCCTTCAAGGTGATTTCATGAGTCATGAGAGAACCCATAAGTTCTTCTAATGGTAGTTTGGTGAGGTCCTTTGCTTCTTGAATTGCCGTCACCTTTGGTTCTCAAGATTTTGGTAGACACTAAGAATCTTTCTCACCATTTCAACATTAGAATAAGATTTACCAAGAGATTTCAAACCATTGACAATATCCGTAAATCTAGTAAACATTTCAGAAATTGATTCATCCAGTTTCATCTTAAAAAGCTCATAACTATGAACTAGCATACTAATTTTAGATTCTTTAACTTGACTAGTTCCTTCATGAGTAACTTCAAGTGTGTGCCATATTTCTTGTGCCGTAGAACAAGTAGATATTCTATTCAACTCATTTCTATCTAGAGCACAATATAACACATTCATAGCTTTAGCATTCAAACTCAATTTCTTTTTATCATCTTCACTAAACTCTTTAGGTTCTTTAAGCATGCATTCCCAATTTTCAATTTTGGTAGGAACAAAAGGTCCTTCCAAAACAATAGACCACAAATCATAATCAAAAGATTTCAAGAAAATACTCATTCTAGTTTTCCAATAAGAGTAATCACTTCCATTCAAAAATGGAGGTCTAGAGATAGAAAGTCCCTCAACATATGAAGTTGAATTAAAAGTTGTCATAGCTCAAAAATTGATTAAGATTTAAAAAATTGAGCAACCTTGCTCTGATACCACTTGTTGACCCAGGTATGGCAACCCAAGAGGGGGGGTGAATTGGGTTTTTTTTATCAAAACGGATTTAGAAAACTTTTCTTGAAAATCAAAATTATTTAACTCTTTCTTTAAGAATAAAGGTAAAGAAGATGAAAATAGAATGCAATCAAGAGAATAGAAATGAAGAACAATCACAAGTGCAAGTTAATGTAAAGAGATAGGGATAGAGAGGGTGCAAACTCAATTTACGTGGTTCGGCAAACCTTGCCTACGTCCACGGGCTCTTAGCTCCACGAGCTAAGCATTCAACTAAGTTGTAGAAATCTTTTACAACTTGCTTGATGAACAACCTCACCAAGACTTTTTCTTCCAACTCTTGATAACACCACACCAAGAGTTCTTCTTGATGAATAACCTCACCAAGGCAACTTTCTTCAACCCTTGATAACACCACACCAAGAGTTCTTCTTGATGAACAACCTCACCAAGGCAACTTTCTTCAACCCTTGATAACACCACACCAAGAGTTCTTTTTTATGAACAACCTCACCAAGGCAACTTTCTTCAACCCTTGATAACACCACACCAAGAGTTCTTCTTGATGAACAACCTCACCAAGGCAACTTCCTTCAACTCTTGATAACACACAACACGAGTTCTCTCAAGGATAACTATTATCCCTGTACAAGAATATCTCCACACTTCACCACAAATCAAGAACAAGGTTACTTTTTTTACAACAAAAGTACAACTCTCTTACAAAGGTTGAGATAACGAATATAAAAGCTCTCTAGATTTTTGATATTTCTCTTGTTTTTTTTTGCTTGATATATGCTTCTCTCTCTTTCTTGAATGCAGGGGAGAAGCTCCTTTTATAGGCAAATGAGAATGAACTTAATCAAGGTGAAGACACCATCTCCAAATTTTCTGCCCACCATAAAAACCGTAATCGCTGTCGTGCCATTTTGTCAAGTTCCCATTTGAAATTTGAAAATCTGTAAAACATAAAAGATTTGTCAGTATGAATAATCTTTCCAACGCATCAAGAATCAAGTCATTTTGATATCTGTAGCTCAAGATATGGCCAAAAACCCATTCGGTGCTCATGTGACTTGATTTTTCTTTCTTGTGTCAGTCCACCAAATTGAATGATAATTCTGTCAGCCTTCCGTTTGCAATTTGAATTTCTTCAAAACATAAAAGATCTGTATATTTGAATAAGCTTTCCAAAACATTAAAATCAAAGCATTTGGATATCTCTATCTTAAGATATGGCCAAAACACCATTCGGTGCTCATGTGAGTTGATTTTTCTTCTCTGTGTCAGTCCACCGAATTGCATGTCAATTATGCTGGCCTTCTGTTTGAAATTTGAATTTTTCCAAAACATATGAAATGTTCGTCATTAATTCATCTTTCCAATGCCACAAGAATCAAGTCATTTTGATTTTTCTAGCTCAAGATATGTCCAAAGGAGTATTCGGTGCTCATGTCAGCTGCTTCCATTTGTCTTTCAACTTCCATGATGATTTGGGCAACCTTGCACTTGAAATTTGAATTTCATTAAAACATATGAAATGTTATAAATTGAGTAATATTTCCAAAGGCTCAAGAATCACATCATTTGGATATTTTTAGAGATATATATGACCAATTGATTGAACATTGCTCATGTGTCACATTCCTTGAGTCAATCCTTGTTCTTCAACTTTGGTGCCTTTAACATGTAGTCTTCTCCTTAGCTTCAACACTTCATTTTCATAAGCCTCTTCTTGATTTTAAAATTATTTCAATGATATTACTCTTGCACATAAATAATCATGTTAGTAAATCTCAATGAATCAATGTGTATTGTTATCATCAAAATTATCATGTAGGCTTAGGGTTAACACTGGGTTCAACTCTTCACAATGGCCTTTCCCCATGAGATCGTGATAGTGGGTTGTAGTTGCGCTAGTCTCCCCCGAGGATTAGTTGTGGTGCACGTGAGCTGGCCCGACCACTTCCGTTACAAAAGAAAAAAGACCAATAAAGATTAAAATGCATATAAAATATTAATTAATAATTATTCATTATATAATTAAATTATTAATATTTTTAATGTCATTAAAAAGTAAAAAAAGAATTGGTGCATAACTTAGCGCCTAAACCCTCAAAATTTTTGGGGTTGATTATCAAACACTTATGTGTCTTCTTCTACCTACGCTCCAGAATTTATCAAAGTCCAAGATTATCAACACTCCCAGTAAACAATCGACACCATCTCTCTGCAAGTCTCCATTTTCAATTTCCCATTTTGACTTCAAGAAATCGACCAAGCTGAATCCTCTGGTATGAAAGCTGGAGCCTTTTTGTCAAACCAAGTGAGAGAGAGTTGTTAAAGATCTTCCTTTGATCGAAAAGTGTGAGAATGATCTTGCAGGTATGTTGTAAATATAATTTCTTCTTAGTATAAGGCTTTTATGGTATAAAGTTAAGTTTTTCTTAGAGTTTAACTGGTGCGTTTTGCGTATTTGATTGCCCCCAAAAGTAGTGTGAATAGTAATTTGAAACGTTTTTGTGTATTTGGGTGGGAAAAGCATGTTGTTGTGCTTTAGTGAATGAAATTGCTTGTCTTTAGAATGTTTCTTTCTTTGTTTCCTCTAATTTTTTTTTTAATGCTGCTTTGATGGTTGCATGAAGGGGGTGAATTCAGATTTTGGAGAAAGAACGCTTTGGATCGGCTTATTGTTGATGAAGCTGTAAACAGTAGCAACTGTTGTCGATTCTCTCAACTCAAACACTTACGTGAAGGCAAGACTCTCACAAAGACTTGATTTTTATTGGCAGGTTTTATTAGAGTTGTTGTTTTATGATGATTTTATCTTTGAGTGTTTCATGACAGATTGAATTTGGGATACACTTGTTACTTTGTTGTTGTTTTTTGATACTTAGTTTGCACTTGTATAGAAAAATTTGTACTGTAAAACTGGTAAGAAAGCCAAAGAGACGGGTATATTGTTTGGGAATTTTCAGCTCTACCAAGCTCCAACCCATGTATGGTGGATTAAATCTCAAATGAAGAGGTTAATTAATTTATTTCTTTCTCTTTACAAGATTGTGTATAATTAGTCATGTATAATAGTAAACTAAATTTTATGAAATTAATTAAAATAGCACTTTTGATTTGATAAGAGTGGATCGGAGTGGAATGCATATGCATAAGAAGAGTTGGTTCCTCCAATTGCTTCAATTGGATGTTTTGAAACCGAGTAGAAGTTGATGGAGCAAAATGAAAATGTGAATTGTTGGTTAAAATTGATTTGTTAAAAGGTAAGTTTAATTGGCTCAAGATGCTCTGATTTTGGTTGTATAAACCCATGCCCATCTACTTATTAAAAAAACAATTCCGATTGAAAATCTGAGAGCAGTGAAGATCAGTGCATCCTGACCTCACCTCTTCTTGACTTTTTATTGTGAGGATATTATCACTTACTAGCCTTTTTTACTGACTTTTTTTTGTGAGGATACTATCACTTACTGCCCATATCTCATGGTAAATTTTAAACAGAAATTGTTTTGCTCCTCTACGCCATGCAATACAATAGCCTCCCAAATTTTTTTATCAGGCTCCATATATGCTTTATATTAGTGCTTAAGCTGCTATAATTTATGAGTTCTATGTGACTTCTATGTTATATATTTATTTGACACTAGATTCTTTTTGAATTTTTCTTTGCCAATATATATATGTATATACATATTTTTAAAAAAAGTTACATTATAATAGCTTCTATTCTTTATTTTTTCTCTAATAGGCTTACAAAAATGGCTTCTTTGCACTTACCAATCGTGAAAATATTTTTCTGCTTTTTCGCATTTGTGGATTATTCGCTTACATATAGAAAATTTTGAAACAAATGAAACAGATTTTTTGGAGATATTTGTCATGGTTATCATTATTCATCATTCTAGTTTTTAATGTTTCGCAAAATTTAGCAACCATCGGCACATTCTCATATGATATAAAAGTTCATCTCACCACCACCTGTGAGAATGTATAGCCCTCACCTTAGCATGTAAACAGTTTAGTTGTATCCCGAAGGCTTCCTTCAAAATATTTCACATTTTATTGAGATGTATAAATAATAAAACTACAACCTCTTGTTTTTAATTGAGGTGTATCATGGTGTTTCAACTAATAGAATACGAGTGTGCATTGTCCTTAATTGTTTCAGTTTTTTTTAATTAATTAATTTATTATCAACTGTTTCCTTAACTTTATATCTGTTTACAGATAGAAAATGCATATTTTATAACAAATATATGAATTAGTGCATCAAGCCACATCGGCAAGTGGGAGACAGTTTGTTCATTAATTGTTGAAGAGAAAATTATGGATAGGGAAGCATTTTTATTGAAGAGTACAGACATGTAGGTATTCTGTTCATTGCTACTATGAATGCATTATTTGTAGCTCATATATCCTACTTAGTTGCTAGATGGGTGACAAACCACCAATCTGTTGTACATGTACAGTGGCGGTGCAAGGCATGGATAGAGGATGTCTACAATAGGTTTATCGTCAGCCAACATCCTTCCACCAAAAATCAGGAAATCTGAAATTTAGTAAGGGATTCATAAATCTTGTTGGATGTGCTTGAAATTTGGCTTAGCCTTTCATCATCATTGTTGCAACACATGGTGTTCTACCTCTTTGAATTTCAAATGAAGAATTCTCCTGTTACTACACGAGCACCCATGAGCCTCTTGGGTTTTTGTTGGTTTAATTATCAATGTAAATAATATGAGTGAAAGAGAATTATGTTTTTAATTTGTCATTGTTTGCCTCTATTAAAAGGAATCTAGTGAGATCTTTGGTAGTGGCTTCTTGTTTTGTAATTTCAACTTCTAAGGGGGTCTACTTGATAATCTCCTTGCTTCTTACGCTTTATGTTTGGACTATGTTGTGTGGGTATTTTAAGAATGGAATTTACCATCATGGTCCCAACACAATGTTGCAATGGTTATGACATATTGCTTTCAGAAAAAATGCCTATTAATTTTTCTAGGTGAAAGAGATAAATATATTTCATTATAACATCATCATATGGATGAGCAAGATACCCATGTTGGCTATGTTTCACATGCGTTTCATTTGCTTAATCATGAGCAATACTTTGGGTATTGTTAGAACACCAGGATAACTGATTTCTTGTGTGTTTAGGTTCCACTTGTCACAAGAAGCGAGTTCCTTCCTGAGAGACCTAGAGAGCAAGATTGTCCTGTAAGCAGGATTTGAAACTATTGTTCTTCTTTGCAAATTTTATAATTCTCAGGTGGTGGTCTTGAAGTTTTAACTCAAAGATGCAATTTTGCAATGATACTTTAGAAATAATTCAAATTGAAATAAAACAGTACATAACACTGAAACTGCTAGAGTTTACGATATTTTTTTTCCTTTGTTTCCTTTTCATGTTTTTGTTGAATGTTGGGTTTTTTTTATTATTCTGGTTTTGTGGTTGTAGGAAGGGATGAAATCATATTTGGGAATGAGAGAACGTTTCGAATCGACTTATTGTTTATGAGAATATAACCGGTAGCAACTCTTGTCATTTCACTCAACTCCAATACTTAAGTGAAGCCATGAACCTCATAAAGATTTGAGTCTTTTTGGCAGGTGTTATTGGATTTGTTGTTTTATGATGAATTTATTTTTGATGTTTCATCACAAATTGAATTTGTGATAAATTTTTCCTTTGTTTTTGTTTTTTGATACATAATTTGCATACATACAAAAAACTTTGTACTATAAAACCGGTAAGAAAGCCAAAGGGATGAGTAAGATATTGTTTAGGAATTTTTAGCTCTAGTAATTCCCCAAACCCATGTATGGTGGATTAAATCTCAAATGAAGAGGTTAATTCATTTTTTTCTCTTTTTTTTCCAGATTGTGTATAATGAGTCATCTATAATAGTAAACTAAATTTTTTGAAATATAATCAACTAAAATACCACTTTCGTTTTGATGAGAGTGGATTGGAGTGGAGTGCATTAGAAGAGTCGATAACTATAATTATTGTCTGCTTATTAGAAATTCATTATCCACCACCCTTAACTACTGCCTTTTGTTTGTGATGAGTGAATTTTCCATCTAAGTAATTTAAAATTAGTAAATTATTACTGACAACACTATATATATCGATTTGGAGGATTCTATATGTTTTAATTTTGTATCATGGATTGAGGTTTTTGACTCATTAATTTTGTTAAATGCATTGATTTGCAATGGTACTTTAGGAATAATTCAAATTGAAATAGAACAGTGCAAAACACCAAACTGCTAGAGCTTATGAAACATATATATTAATTTAATTATTTTTCTTGCTTTCGTTGAATGTTGGAATTTTTTTTTTCTAAATTTTGATTTTATGGTTGCAGGAAGGGGACAAAATCAGATTTTGGAGAGACAGAATGGTCCAAGTCGACTTATTGTTGATTAAGCTGAAAACAGTAATAGCTCTTGTTGTTTCACTCAACTCCAAAACATATGTCAAGGAATGACCCTCATAAAGATTTGTGTTCTGCTAGTACGTTTTATCAGATTTTGTTGTTTTATGATGATTTTGCCTCTAAGATGTCGATATAAATATATATAAGTTGTTATGCTTGATGTTTTTGATGCTTGCTTCACCAAAGTGAAATCAAAGGATCATCAACATAGGATCATCAACATATATATAAGCTGAAAGCAAGTCGGGTTGCATAAAATTGAGCACAGTAATACAAACACATTAATTTTTGTATATGGAGGATTTAGCCTGATCTAAACCTGGTCACATCTAATAATTCATATTTGTTTGAAAAAAAAATGTTAACAATCTCCAAATGCTATCTTTTGTGATGAATTTTAGTGCTATATCAGTGTAGTTAGAACTACCTAATATTATTCTTCATTATAGTTGTTATTTAAAATGGAATATGCGCCTATTAATGATATTAACATTGAAGATTATAGGGTTGAAAACTAGATTTTGTCAACTTACGAGCTGTTTTCTATCGCTGCTATCTGATGAGTTAAGTTAGAAAAAATTATGTTTTTAGTTATTATATGATATCCAGGCCAAGTTGAACTGTACAATTTTGGATTACTTGAATTAAACTAGATTTGGTTATAGTTATTATATGATATTGAAGTGTATTTGGATTGTACAGTTTTGGCAGTATAGCTTGTAATTGCTCTCTTATTTATGTTATTTTGCAAAGTTAATCTAATATTTTGCCATTTCATCTTATTTATGTTTTTCTGCATCATGGGAAATGTCTTGTGTGGTATCTACAACAAGCTCATAATCTAAAACATATTTTTTCTCTTTGGCAGTCTATATTTACACTTTTTGGCACATTCAGGCGAGGTTGTCAACTTGCGATGCAAGTAGCTAAATAGGTTGAAGCTTTGGGATTTTAAATTGCCTCAGGTTTTGCATTGGTAAGTCTTCTGATTTTTTGTTTCTTGTATAAATTCTACCTTATGGTTTACTATGTACTCCATAAATTACAGCTTGTCCCTTCTCTTTGTATTATTTGTAAATAATTTGATTTAATTTTCCATTTTGACTGTTTAGTTTATATACTTTTTATGTAATTTATGATTATATATGCTAAAAGTTGTGAAAAAAAGTACATTGTTTTTTACTGGGATAGGGTCTTATCGATAGTGTGGAGGAAGGGGGTAGGATTCATTATGCATATCTTTGTCATATACAAAATCTTAATTACGTATTGTCAGGAGGTAAGTTATGGATAAATGTTGGATTCAACTTTCGGATAGGCTTTCACAGGAATATATTCAAGGCATCAAGTCCTTTATGATAATAGCAGCAAACTGTTCAAATAAGAAAAACGATCAAGTTCATTGTCCATGTCGTAAATGTCAAAACATATTTTGGAAACCATTAGATGTTGTTGAGAGTCATGTATACAAACCTGGTATGTCCCCTAGTTATTAACAATGGATCTATCATGGGGAGGAACCTGACTATGGTTCTTATAGTAGCTTAAACTTCATAAATATAGAGGAGGAAGTTGGTAATGAGGTGAATAGTCAGGACGATGATTCTGAGATTTATGAATTGATACATGACACATATGGTCCATCCGTAATGGCTAATGATCTTCCAATGGAGGATGCCATTCCTTCTTCGGATGAAGGAGATGTTGTGAGGGAGTTTAGTTTATTAAATGAAGCGAGAAAGACTCTATTTGAAGGGGCTAGGATGTCAAAATTGAAATTTGTAGTGCAGTTGATTCATATAAAAGTTATTAATAAGTGGAGTAACAATTCATTTAATATGTTACTTGACTTATTAAGCAAAACATTACCTGAAAATCATAACCTACCAAAGTCAATATATGATGCTAAAAAAATGTTGAAAGACATAGGGTTAGGGTATGAAGCTATTCATGTAGGCAGGCATGATTGTGCTTTGTTTTGGAAGGAAAATGCTTCATGTGAGAGATGCCCAATATGTGATTAACCCAAATATAAACCTACTAGTTGTAAGAAGAAGAAAGTGCCACAAAAGGTTTTACTTTATTTCCCTCTAAAGCCTAGATTGCAACGATTGTTTATGTCACGCCATACAACAAGTGATATGAGATGGCACCAAGAGAAGCGAGTGAGTGAGGAAGGTGTTCTAAGACATCCAACTGATGGTGAAGCATGG
The DNA here is from genome assembly GCA_013180625.2 of Boswellia sacra. Lineage (NCBI taxonomy): Eukaryota > Viridiplantae > Streptophyta > Magnoliopsida > Sapindales > Burseraceae > Boswellia > Boswellia sacra. The sequence goes on along the minus strand of SNVD02009574.1, from coordinate 22,199 downwards.
AAAGAGTTTGATAAGTCATATCCATGGTTTGCATAAGATCCACGGAATGTTAGGTTAGGTCTTGCTACAGATGGATTCAATCCTTTTGGTAACATGCATAACCCATATAGTATGTGGCCTGTTATACTTGTACCATATAATCTACCACCATGGAAATGCATGAAACAATCAACTATGTTTATGTCATTACTCATCCCAGGGCCACGTGCACATGGGACAGATATTGACGTATACTTGAGGCCATTAATTGATGAATTGAAGGATTTGTGGAGTGTTGGGGCAAAAACTTATGATGCATCATCTAAACTTCATTTCCAGCATACGAAAATCTGTCTGGATGGACCACTAAAGGTAACTTGGCATGTCCTGTATGTAATAAAGAAACTTCATCTTAATCGATACGAAGTAAAATATGTTACATGGGGCATCGTCAATTTTTACCCCTTGACCATCCACGGAGAAATAGTAGATTACATGATGGTCATCAAGAAAAAACGGTTGCACCACTAGAGTATACTGGTTATGATATTTTAAAGCAATTCGATATGTTTGATAATTTGAAACTTGGAAAACACCCTAAAAATAAAGATAAAAAGAGAAAGAGAAAGTCAGAATATCTAAATTGGACTAAAAAAGGTATATTTTTTTAGTTAGAGTACTGGGCAACATTAAAACATCATCATAATCTTGATGTGATGCATATTGAGAAGAATATATGTGATAGTCTAATAGGGACATTATTAAATATCGAAGGGAAATCTAAAGATACTGACAAGGCTAGATTAACCTAAAAGCTATGCGGCTTAGAAAAGAGTTGCATTTACAACATCAGGGTAATCGATGTTTAAAGCCTCATGCTTGTTATGTACTAACTGTAGATGAAAGGAGAAAATTTTGCACATTCTTAAAGTCACTTAAATTTCCTGATGGTTATGCATCTAATATTGGAAAGTGTGTTGATGTTAAAGAGGGAAAGTTAATAGGTTTGAAGACTCATGATTCTCATGTAATTTAACAACAACTACTCCCGATTGGCATTCGTCCATTCTTACAAAAGGATATATGCATAGCGGTCGTTAAGTTGTGTGACTTCTTTCGACAATTATGCACCAAAACAATAACTACATCAAATTTGGATCATCTTCAAAAGGGTATTGTGGTGATAATTTGTAAATTGGAACGCATCTTTCCACCGGCATTCTTTGACATAATGATCCACTTAGTAGTGCATTTGCCTTAGGAGGCAAAATATGCTAGTCCAGTTGGATTTAGGTGGATGTACCCAATTGAAAGGTATACTTTTTCAAATACAAGTTATGGAATTTAAATGTTTCGTATACATTATAGAAATTATTTTAAGTTATAACATGATAAATTACTATGTGGCAGGGCTCTAGGTAGATACAAGAGCTTTGTCAAGAATAAAGCTTATCTAGAAGGGTCAATTGCAAAAGCTTATATTGATCAAGAAGCAATGACTTTCTGTTCAATGTATTTGCAACAAATTGAAACAACATTCACCCGCCCTGATTGAATTTATGGTAGTGGTGAACATGATGGGGGAATATCTGTTTTCTCCCAAAATGTTAGGGTTCTTGGATCAAATAGATCCAAATTATTAACCATTCAGAGATTGATAAGGCTCATTGGTATGTTTTAAACAATTGTGATGAAGTGCAACCATACCTTGAGTAAGTCTATCACTATATATAGTTTCCGATAACCGACTTCAATGTTCTGATTAATATATGTTATGAAAAGTTAATCTTATATGTTTAATTTAATCTATGTAGGCAACACAAGGTTATTTTGCAAAAGAAAGGTGAAACAAATTTAAACATGTTACAACAAGAATCTTTTCCTGATTGGTTTAAGAAACATGTAAGTGATAATATTCGATACAAATTTGTATAAAATGTTGTGATTTAATAAAATTATTAATAATGGTTTGTGTGATTTAGTTAATCAACTTACATGAGCAAGGATCTACAATAATGAATGAGTTTTTATATCATTGGCATGTGGACTTGATCGAAGGGTGAAACATTACTCTGAATGTGATGTTAATGGTGTGCGATAATGTACTCAAGAAAGAGATGATGGACTTAAAACTCAAAATAGTGGGATATATGTACCTGGTGAACATGATGGAGGAGAGATTGATTTTTTCGGATCTTTATCAAATATCATGGTATTAGATTATGTAAAAGACAATCAGGTTGTTTTATTTCATTGCAAATGGTATGATACTGATCCTAAAAGGAAAAGGATTTGCCAAAGTTATCATCTTTTCATCTGTTAATGTTTCTGGAAGTTGGTATGATGAAGATCCTAATATTTTTGCAACTCAAGCACAACAAGTCATATTCATTGATGACCCAAATCTTTGGGAAGGATGGAAAGTGGTGGATAAACTAGGATGTAAGGGTGTATGGGATATTCAGGAGAAGGATAAGATAAGTGAAGTACATACTAAGGTTTGTGATGAATTAGCAGATTCTGTTTTCACATTTGAACAATAAGAGTTGGATGTTAACCTATACAATAGGCATGATGTCAATCCAGAAGAGGTTAATGTTCCAATTACGAAAAAAAGTGCAAGTAGAGGAGAAAATGGTTTACATGACTTTATATGCGATGTGGCAGATGAGGAAGATGAAAATGACAATAAAGAAGACAATGAAGAAATGCTGGAAGATACTAAATCTTATTCCCATTAATGGCAGTAATGTGAAATTTCAGTTATGTCAAAATATTATTGTTCATGTTATTAACTATATGTTTATTTATCTCTTCATTCGTTGTGTTTAGGTTAGTAAACATGTATATGTTGTGTTTTGTAGATGGCTCCAGGTGGACGAAAGAGAACAAAAATTGTTAACAGTGCAAAAGAGTAGCACTCTAGAAAGTAACAATGCAAGGAGTAGTATTCTAGAGAGCAACAATGCAAGGAGTAGAATTCTAGAGAGTAGCAATGCAAGGAGTGACATTCCAGAGATTAACATTGCTAACACAGAAGAGAATAGTGAAAGGCCAAGACAAGTCCAAAGTGAAATAGGTAAAATGGTTTCTTAATTAATGTATCATGTGTAAATTTTTTTCTTCTAACGTTGAAAAATGTTAGTTCTTTGATCTGGCTGACAATTTTCTATTTTATTGATGACTCACAACCTTCACAATGTAAGGTTTGTGGACCTACTCGAGGCCTACGTTTTGATTACATTCTGAGCTCACAGGGTAAGATAGTGTTGGCCATTTCTGTAGAAACTGGTAAAGCAACAGGAGATTATGCAGAAAGTCTTTCTAGTGAATGTGGGGTTATTGTTCGAAACCATGCTTCACAAGAGCATGAGTCATGGAGTAAGATACCCTAGAAACCTTATAGAGGGAATTTGTTCAATATGCTTTTGGTATATTTAGTATATAAGGTTTTAAATATTTAGCTCATTTATGATTGTTTAATTATAAATTTTCGGTTGACATGTATTATGTTTTATTGTAAAATATAGAAAAAGTTTGATTTGGATTTTAGCCAAGATCATGTTCGTTGCATCAATGACATTATGGGTGGTCGATATAGGGATTTTCGCTATCATTTGAAGAAAGAATATGAGAAACTTGGGGCAAATGATACAGCTTGTCAATATCCTCCACCTAATATGAAGTAACGGGAGTGGGATTATTTATGTACTTTATGGTCTCAAGAGAAACACAAGGTATTTAGTTATAAATAATGTTTGTTCATATCATTTAGTTTATCATCATAATATGAATGTGATAACTTTAATTGCTGCTTTAAAGATTGGTAATACATAGCTTAAACAGTTAGACATTATTTAAACATAAAAGGGACAAGGAAAGAGGGGTTACTATGGTGACTTCTGATCACCATTCTCATCTTGAAGCTACAAATAACAAAAAAAAAAAACCTAGCTACAATATATATATATATATATATATGTGTGTGTGTGTGTGTGTGTGTGTGTGAAGGTCTTCCTTAAGCTGTTTCTATATTTTTGTTATATTTTTGCCTTTGTTAATTGTTATCAATTATAGGAATTTCTAATTAGCAGCACATGAAAGTACAGCATTTGTGAAATGTAAGTTGTGTTATTGTTATTGTTATTATTTTTATTATGATTTTTATTTCCCATAAATTTACTTCATCTCAATCTTTAGGTATTCTTTGATAGTGAAAAAGAATATGCTTAAGATGTGCTAATTTGATTTATTTACTTGTTGAATATGCTAGTTAAATATACTTTGATAGTAAAATATCTAATGTGCTTTTAAAATTTAGGAGAGATGTCGAAAAAATTCACAAAATAGAAAGAAACTGAAATTTACTCATCGTGAAGGGACAAAATCTTTTGTAGCTCATCATTTAGAGAGTTCTAAGGTGAAGTTTTTTTGAGCTTTTTCTTTTTCTATTTAATGTAATTTAATAAAAAATTCAAAGAAATAATTTGACTAATTATGAAGTGATTGTTTGGGACAGCAAGGAGGTGAGACACAAAGTTTCTCTGCTTCCTTCCAAGCCACTCATTACAGCACTAAAAAGGGATGGGTTAACCCTACAGCACAATAAAAGCATGTAAGTTTTTATTTTTATGTATTAAGTTAATGTTTTACTTTTCTTAGTTATCAGTACTTATAAGTTATGATGCCTTAACTGTTCGCTATGACTTAAGAAAAGCACCGTCAATGATTTGGATGTTGTGTCATGGAAAATGGGACTCTAGTTTAACATGTCAAAATAAGAAAAAGAGAATGAAGTTATATTTTATTCAGCTTGATGGTGAATATTTAAGGTATGGTTAGAATGAAGGGAAAAAATTCAGTATCACTGCAGTTTACAACATTTGCATATTGACATGCTTTACATGTATATAGCTGCTAGATGTCTGTTCTTTCTAAGCTTTCATAGCTTGACTTTCCAATTTAAGGGGCCTTAAAATTATAATTTAAAATTTTAGCTATTGATTTAGCTTCATCAATTAGTGTAAGTTAACATTATTAGGATATAAATCATACAGAAAAACAAAATTATGAACAAACTTAAAGATGTGAATTTAAGAGTTGTCTAATTTATAAGCCAAAAACATTTATTTAGTGGTGTACTAAAAATATACTCTTGTTGGTCCAATCTATTTAAGAAAATAGCTTCAAAAGATGTTTTTTTGTTTTACAGTTCTTGGTAATATTATAAGAATGAGGTCAACCAAATATATATAATTTATGGAGTTGGTATTTAAATTTCTTTACTATGATTTAGTTAACAATTAGATGAATATCATGATCATGAATAAGGATATTAACACTGACACTTATATGGTTTGGACAAACTACCTTCAAGTTGGAAGTTTTCAAAGCTAACTTTTTGACTCTTATACTTTAACAATTAACATCTCTATAATAACTCAAATATATGAAACAAAATAATCAAAGTGTTAGTTTCAGAAACCTTTAAATTTAAGTTTAGTTAACTTAAACTTCGACGTTGTCGGTGTAAGATTATATTCCCTCATAAATTGCTACCTATCAATAGATAGATACATGTTATAGAATTTCTTACACGTTTTGATGGTGATTTTACTAGCAGTTAGATGGGTACCAAACAAATCTGAGATGTATTGTATTTCTATGCTTTAACAAGGCCCATTAATACATGAATGAATACAAACTCATTTATATGTTCAGATTCCCTGCTAGAAAAGGACATGTAATAATCAGCTGCCTAATTACAACATCATAAAAAAGGCATATAACAGAGTAGTGGTTGGCCTTGATAAGTTCAATTTTGAAGCACTCCACCATCTTTAATACTTGTTGGCACTGATTACTTACTCTATAATATAGGTAGAGCCCTTTCATGGCATGAATTGACTTTATTATAGTTTGAGGAAATTAAGTTTGATAAAATATCAAGTCAATGTCACTGACTGCATAAGATATCAGCTGGCTTTTTCTTCTGTTTGATTAAATAATGAAGATATAAAACTAACTCAATAAATAAATAAACCCTTGTAAGTTTTATTTCTAATTCCTTTAAGCTGAGTTCTTTTCTTTTGTATTATTATTTTTTCTAATGTATAGGCATCGTTATTTAAGCTAGAGGCATCCAATGCTCGTGGAGAAATAGATTTAACTGAGATAGAGATATCTCAGAGGGTGTTGGGTAAAAAATCTGGCTATGCTAAAGGATTAGCAATGCGAATACAAACTTCTCGTGCTTCATATGTTTCATACTGATGAATTGAAGAAGCAAATAGATGATCAAAAAACTCACTTTGAAGGTAAGATAGAGGAACAAAAGGCTCATTTTCAAGGTCAGATGGAGGAACAAAAGTCCCATTTTGAAGGTATCATATCTTCACAGCAAAAAACCATGGAAGATTTGAATACTAAGTTTGGAGAACTTGAGAAAATGATGCATCATTACTTGGGTGAAAACTATGTTGGTTCACCTTAACAGTAGCCACCAACTTGGTCGTGGTCTTCATCTTCATCCTAGTTAGCATATATATTTTTGTGTATATATTGTTGCATATTTGGGTGACAACATGAGGGTTTATCTTCATATCAATCACCATCTTCATACTAGTTAGAATATATATTTTTGTCTATATTGTCACTTTGTGGATGGTTTATGCTCATAGTTTTGTTACTTATACATGTATATATAAGCTTTTTGAACTAACTTCTTTTGTAGTACATTTTGTAATACTTTGAAACTAATGATATGAATCATGTGGTGCTATGGTTTAATGTGCTTGACATTAGTTAAGTAGATATTATGAAAATTATATTACAGGGAAAGGTAATATAAAAGCTAAAAAAAAGGGTTTTGCGACGAAATTTTATAGTAGAATCATATAATCTAAATCTTTTAGCGGCAAAAAAGTCGTCACTATATGCTAGACACAATAACTCAAGCACCATTTAGTGAGGCAAACTTTGTAGCTGAAACATCCTTTTGTGACAACATGTTCTCACGATAGACTTAAAAGCACATTTTCACAAACAAAATATTCATCACAAAATATCAACAAGAACCTTCCAGCCACATTTTGGTGAGGAAAATGTTGTAGCTGAAACACCCTTCTGCAATGACATTTTGTCTTAATACATATACATTATAGTTTATAGAGATAACAAAATTGTGGCAAAATGTTAATAAAAATATCAATTCCATTTCAATGAGAAAAGCATTGTAGCTAGAACATCCTTCTGTGATGAAAGTTTCTCGCCATAGTTATGAATGGATGTTTACAGCTACAAATAAATCGTCGTAGAATGTTAGTAAAACCATTAAACCACGATTTAGTGACGAAAACATTTGTAGCTGGAAAACCCTTTTGTGACGAAATTTTGTCGCTAAATACTAGTTGAAATCCCGCAACCATAATTTTGTGAGGAAATTCATTGTAGCTAAAAACCCTAGTGTGACAAAATGTTAGTACAAATCATTTGATGAGGAAAATTTTTGTAGCTGAAAACATCTTCTAGGACGAAATTTTGTCATGCAACCACCATCGAGTGAGAAAAATCATTGTAGCTAAAAAATCCATTATGTTACAAAATATCATCGCAAAATGATATTCAAAATCATGCAGCCACATTTTAGCGAGGAAAAATATTGTAGCTGAAACACCTTTTTGCGACTAAATATCTCGCAAAAAATATTTTTAGCAACAACAACGTTTTCCTTGCTTGGTTTTTTTGCGACGCACCTTCTGCTACAATGGTGCGATGAAATTTATTACGTCGCTAAATGTTTTGTGATGATTTTTGGTCCTTTTGCGACAAAAGTTTTCGTCGCTAAAGGTGATTTTTCCCGTAGTGATAACTCTAGAATCCACCAATAGTAGTATTTCTAACAAAAATTTTCTGGAATGCCATTGATGAAATTCTGCCAAGTCATGAAATATAAGGCCTATATGTATTATTACATCCTAATCCTATTAAGACTAATAAACTAAATATAAAAAATCTTATTAATAATATAAACCTAACAATAAAAGTCTAAAGACAAAAGAAATCAGACATTACGTAGAAAATAAAACAGACTCTCCTAAGAAACAAATTTGACTTAAAATTTTTTATTAGTCTATTACTTATATTATTAATAAGATGTTACTTGTGACATAATAGGATGTTTACCTCAGGCCTATTAGTTAGCAAGTAACATCTCCATACTTCAACAGGGAAACTTTCCTGAACAAACAGTGGTTTTAAGATGATAATAAAATACCGTAATTTGAAAATTTATAAACCATTCATCTGAACTCCCATCTAAAAACAAGTAAATTCCAACCAGATAATTAACTAACCAGCTTCATAATTCAAGTATTCAGTTATAGCAATAGTCTTCATCAAAGTCCAGTTTTCACTAGTACTAAGAAGTGTGGATGAAAACATCACCTGAAATATGAAAATAAATTCTTATAATATAAAGGAACTAATCTCCATATAGCTAATAAGATAAAATCTGTATCATTGATTAATGTTACTTCATCAGTCAAAGTGAAAAACATACAGCTATATTTCTCTGGGCTTATTTACCAATCAAATGAGGTGTCCCAGAAAAGCTTACTGAGTATAAAATGATGCCACCAGTTATACCAGCCCATTAAACCCAATCTCACAAAAACAGTCCACTAATGGAATGAGCTTGCTAAACCCCAGCCCACAAAATAATCTTACCAATGAAAGCAACCCCACTAAACCCAATGAAAGAAGAGATGAATATATGTTGAAAATGCCAACTCACTTTCTAAACTAATTAACTTATTACATAAGTTTAATTTCAACTTACTACTTAAACAACTTATTTACATAAATTATATTTGTTTTATTCAAGGAAAGTAGACATGGACAAGAGTTGGATTGACTTAGGAGATAGATTTTACAAGCCATATCTAGATGGGGTTAATGCATTTCTATATTTTGCATTTGAGAATGTAGTTGGTGGCGTTAGAATTTACTTTCCATGTAAGAAGTGTTACAATCAGTATCTTATGAGTAGGGATATAGTGAAAGACCATTTAATATTCAATGGTTTCCTACCTAAGTACAAAAAGTGGACACTACATGGTGAGCCGTATACGCCCATAGAGTCTAATCAAAATTCTGAGACTCAACATTCAGAGTTTGGTTGTGATTCTGTGGGTGATGATATGGTTGGAATGACACATGATGCCATGGGAATTCCAAATATGGATTTTGGTGAAAGTAGCAGCACTCTACTGGATAATGATATAGGTGCAGACTTGAACGAGGCATCGAAAGACTTCCTTAAATTACTTCAAGATGTGAATTGTTATTTGTATCCAGGATGTGAAAAGTTTACATCACTTTCATTTGTTGTTCGTCTCTTAAATATGACAATGTTATGCAAATGGACAGACACTTCAATGACTATGTTGTTAAAATTTTTGAAAGAAGTCTTTTCCAAAAAAGCAAAAATTCCTCCTTCTTACTATGAGGCTAAAAAAATAACTACCAAATTAGGATTTACATACAAGACTTGGGATGTATGTGACACATCCAAAAATAGGATTATCTCCCAAGTATAGGAGTATCGAAGTAATAAACCCGGTGACACCGGGGTCGATCCACGAGGAAGGAGATTTAGCGGTACAAACTATAAGGTAAGCAAATATGATATGAATAATTCAAAGCAATGACAATATAATATTAACAATTAAAGGTAAAGATGGTAGGCGGTACTACCGACCATTCAAATGTGAAACAAAAGCAAAAGGTGGTACAAACCATCCATGGAAATAGAAGAACAAGTTCATAAATAATAACGATAATAAATAAAATACACTAGTAAGAGAAACTAACACAATAAAAATGAAAGCTAAAGTTAGGGGATCCGCCCTTGATTTTTTCTATAAGGATAAATAACCCAATTGTAACTCAATTGGAATCCACACATCAAGGAGGTTCCAACCGGAAGATATGTCATTTAAGCCTGTTTTAGTTATATGAATTATATTTGTTTCATTACCAATATTTATACCACTTATTGTAAATGGGTTCAAGCATCCAAGGTGCCAATCACCACATGTCTATAACAATCAAGGTTCTTAACTAGACTTGTGTCGGTAAGAAAGAACTATATTGATGAACACTTAAATATATATGTTTAATAAGAGCTTAGTTCATCATATTGCATTAATAGTGTCATTAAATTCCTCAACTTAAGCATATTTGTAGCCTTTTCATCTTTGGAATTAACTTCCTCTTAATTTTGGTTTTGTTATAGGTTTGGTAAAATGGGCATAACTCTCTATTTATAGATTAGAATGGTGCAAATATTAATGTTTTGGAAAGCTGATTAAATTATCTACAAGATTGTATTTCAGAAACATCGTCAAATTCGGGCTCTTAGTCGACCAAAAATGGGCTTGAAGTGAACCCATCTGTAGTTTCGGCCCAGCTTGATCATGCCTCAGTATTTTTACCATATCTCTCAGAATACATATCCAAATAGTATGAATCAAGATGTTCTAGAAAGCTGAGAGAAATATCTATGACTTTCATGAAGACATGTGATTAAAATTCTCAAAAATTCAATGTCAAAATCGGTGGTCAAAGTTGGTTCACCTAATTATCCCAATTGTCAAAGTTGGTGCATCTAATATTTGACAATTATTCATTTGTAATTTGACAAGTTTGCCCTTGAATGTATCTATAAATAGAGGTGCCTTGTGACCCATTAGGGCATCTTGGCCTTTGCTGGGATCTTGTATTGTGTTTCTCTCTTGTTTTAATGTTATTAATGAATTTCCTTTTTCTTGCATTTTGTGTTCTTTCTCTTATAATGTCTTGCTAATTTCTCTCTTGCTAAGGTGAAAGGGTGAAACCCTTGATATGAGAATAAGGATTCTCTAACCCTTGGTATGTGCTTAATAATCGTAATCTTATGTTGTTTATTTTATATGATTTATATTTATTTTCTTAATCAATTTTGACACCACTCGTAAAGTGGAGGTCTTGATCCATTGTCGATAATCCTTGGCACATCAAATGCTTGGATCCTTTCTAGATGTCGTATGGTTCTTCCTTACTGACATGAATCTAGTTAGGAACCTTGATTTGTTGTAGACATATAGTAATTGGCACATTGGATGCTTAAACCCATTTACGAGAACTGGTATAAATATTGATAACGAAGCAATATAACTCATATAACTAAAATGGGTTGTTTATCCTTATTCGAAATATCAAGGGCGGATCCCCTAACCTTAGCTTTCATTATTATTGTGTTAATTTCTCTTGTGTTATTATCATCTATTGTTTATGAACTGGTTCTTTACTAATATTCATTGATATTATCTTGCCATCTCTTTGAATCAATCATATCATATTTGCTTACCTTATAATTTGTAGCGCTAAAATTCTCCTTCCTCGTGGATCGACCCCGGTCTTACCGGGTTTATTACTTCGACACTCCTATACTTGGGAGACAATCATTTTTCGGATGTGTCAAGTTTTTGGCCACATTGTCGGGAGGGTAAAATTTGGCGTGCAAAATTGTAAGTGTTCTCTTTTCTCATCTTAGATCTTAATTTTTTTTGTGTTCATCTTTTCTTCTCTTTTCTTTTCTCTTTCTTGCATGTGTTCATCCTTTCTTTCTTTTTTGTATTAGTTGGTAGAATTGTTAGGAGTTACTCATCTTCTTTGAAAAACATGCTAAAACCCAACCAAAAACATTAGTGGATTGCATGGATCTTATGAAAACTTGTGCACAATCATGCATAGTCTTCCCTCATGATGCAATATATTTCGACCATGAATCGGATTTCATTCAATTCTTACCCCACTTTCATGGCCTAGATGTTGAAAACCCATTTTTGCACTTGAGAGAATTTGAAGAGTTTTGTAACACATATAGTGACCTAAATTGTAGCATAAACATCTTTAAATTAAAGCTTTTTCCTTTTTCTTTAAAAGATAAAGCTAAAACATGGCTACAAAATCTTAGTTCAGGATCCATTAGCTCATGGGATGAAATGCAACAACAATTTCTTAAAAAGTTCTTTCCTCTCTATAGAACAAATTCTCTCAAAAGGCAAATCATCAATTTCACTCAAAAACAAGGAGAGACCTTTTACCAATGTTGGGATAGGTATAAAGCATTGCTTAATACTTGTCCTAACCATGGTTTGGAAACATGGAGACTAGTTTTAATTTTCTATGAAGGTCTTACACATCGAGCTAGGCAAATGGTAGAATTAATGTGTAATGGACAATTTGAAAATAAAGACCCTGATGAAGCCATGGATTACCTATACTTGCTAGCAAAACATGCCCAAAATTGGAACAATGTTGACACCTATGAGGTACCAAGAACATCTAGTAGAGGCATTTATAACTTTAGCGAGAATCATGATCTTCATGCTAAATTTACATCCCTAGCTAGAAAAGTCAAGGATTTAGAAATGTGGTCTATGTAAGAAATTGTTTGTCACACTTGTAATTCTAGTGATCATCCAATGGATGATTGCCCAATTGTGCCTACCTTTATGAAAAGTCTCTATGAACAAACCAATGATTTAAACACTTTTCAAAGGTCAAATCCTAATCTTTACTCACAGAATTTTGGATGGAAAAATCACTTGAATTCTGATTGGAGGAATGATAATAATGCACAATTTTATCAACCTCCCTTTCAATCATATCAAAATTTTCAAAAATCTCATGATCATGCATCTTATGAGGATCTCGAAGAAACATTGAATTCATTCATTGCAAAACAAGAGATTTTTAATAGTCAAGTTGCTCAAACTATGGCAAACTTGAATGATGCTCTTGAAATACTTGCATTTGCACTTAATACTCATGAGAAAGGTGAGTTTCCATCTCAACTAGAGCCAAACTCCATCAATCCACATGTGAGTAATCCAAGGGGCCAACATCTAGACGAAGATTCGGTAAGTACTCTTCATGATAGTAAGGTTTATAAAGAACATATTCTTAACCCTTATGAGAAAGATGATGAATCAATCTTAAAGGATAAGGAAGAGGTTAATAAACCTACACCTAACAAGAAAGAGATCGAATCCTCATTTATGCCCTCATGTCATCATGCAAAGGAACTTAACCAAAATTTTGACCTTAATGAATTTTCAGGCATGAGGAAGCTAATAGGACTAAGACTAATGTGGAAGACTATATCCAAAATGAGAATTTTTCAAGTCCTTCAGAAATCGAGTTAACCAATTCATTTGAACCAAGTATGCAACTAGTGCCCATTGCTTTTAAAGAATTCTCATTACTTGATTTTATACAGGTGAAGGAGATTAAGAGTTAGGAGCCATCTTTTGAAAAAAGGCAGGAAGAAACATCCACACTCAAGAATGCATGCCTCAAGGACAAACAAACTCAACTAGTGGTAATATCTTCCATTCTCACAAATAAACGAAAAAGAGAGGTACCACCTCAATGGCATATTTTTAACCGTGGTAAATTACTTTCGAAGAGATTTTTCTTTTCGCCTTTTTTCACGACTAATCAAATTTTATCCGTTTGTGCCATATTTTCATTTTTATTCTTGATTTTTGCTATCATTTCTAGTTTGTTCTTATTTTATTTTATGTGCTTTTATTTTAATTGTGTGTTTGCATTTTGTTTCCCGGTCAAGTGGCGGATACGATACTCCGTGACTTTTAAAGTCGGTTTTTCAGTTCCCTAAAAACTGTTGCTCACCTTGCATTCATTTTCCTTTCTTTTCTCGCATTTTCACATCGACACCATTCTCTCAAATCTGCACAAACATTTTCCCTCTCTTCCTCCAAATGATTTGCTTAAAATTTACAAAGCTCGCGCAGAAAGAGTAAGGATGTTGATGCGTAAGGGTATGCCTGTTGAAGTAAGATGGTTAATTGAAGCCATGGTTTGATTTTCTTGTGAATTTTCAGATAATCTTGTTTCTCACATGCCAGGTATGGGAAAAAGCTCTTACGCCAAAAAGCGAAGAGCGAAAAGGTTACAAGTTTGTCCCAAATGTGCAAGATGGACTTTTAACCAGCGTTGCCGCTCCTTGGGATATTTGTCTAACAATCGAGAGGATAAACTACAGTTCATCAAGAATGGACTGAGTAGGGAGTCTTTGGATGATATCGGAATGACTCTTGAGACGCATTCTTGCGGACTTGTGTAGCGTGAAATTTTTAATTTGTGGACACAATTCCGAGATGAGCAGGAACGCTATAGTCTTGGGAATCTGACTCAAAACGACCCTGTTTGCAAGTTTATAAGAAAACTAGATGGGAAGCATATCCCTAACTCATAGCAGGTGTTTAAGCTGTTTCTGGGCGTAAAACCAGAGGAAGATGTGAGCCACAGTCACAGCTACCTATACACATGCATGTGTGCCATCAATTTTAAATTTCTCATCTTTTATTTTATTTTTAGCATTTTATTTTATGAGTCTTTCAGGTCATCTCTCTTGAATAATAGAAGCTTCAGGTAATGTCTCCTATACTTTATCTCTCTACATTTAAACATTGAGGACAATGTTTCATTTGGTTGGGGGGGAATGATAGTAGACATAAGTATGTTTTGAATTTTCTTTTTCTTGCAAAAAAAAAGCGAGTTAGTAATTAGATTCAGAGTGCGGCGTAAGGAGTTCAAATCCTCTTGAGACGCATTCTGGGTCAGGAATGGGAGAGTAAGGAGGACCAGTTTGAACTCTTGAAACGCATTCTAACCAATTTGTCATTTTGTTTTGATTTTGTGAACTCATTTTAGCTAACTTGATATTATTTAGTTTTGATTTTCGAATTTTATTACAAGGAGGTCTTATTCATTTCACTTTGAATTATTCAAATCTATAAGCTCTCACAACCTTATCATTTAATATCATTTAATAAACTGTGTGCTTATGTACTCGTTAAGCAAGTTTTCATGAACCTTTCTTCACACACACAATACCTTGATGCATGATTGTGGGTGGCGAAATGAAATGTTGTAATATTTGAGTTCTTTTATTCTGTTTAGGATAACAACAAAAGGAAGGGGAAACTTAAAAAAAAAGAAAAAGAAAAAGAGAGTAATTGTGGATAAGTTTGGTTTCGTAGCCTCCTTAATTCGAGCAATTAAGCCCGAGGGGTGCCTCAACACCTAATACACTAAGACCAACTTGTTTGGGAGCTATTGGCCCAAAGCTCGCTACATGGATTAAGGAGAAAGCTTAATGGGATTGAACATTGCACTATCCACAAGTTTCTAAGCAAAAAGAAAGCATCGGCAACCCAAGTCGTTAAGCTCGAAGGGGTGTCTTAACACCTAATGCCCTAAGGCCAACTGGTCTAGGAGTCATTAGCCTAAGGCTCGCTACATGGGTTAAAGATGCATTCCTTCAAAAAAAAAAAGAAAAAAAAGAAGAAAAAAAGAAAAAAATATATATATATAAAATGAATAAATGCCCCCTACCTAAGGTTGTTAGCCTTAACAAATATTAGAACCGATATGGCTTCTTTCTAATAAGCCCCATAGTCATGTGTTGACTGAGCACAAAAAGAAGGTTTATTGATATCTTGACTGAAGGGTACATGAGTCATAAAAAAAAAAGGTTGAGAGTTTGTTTATTTGGATAAAATCAAGGAGAGTGCAATAATGATCACCTTGGATGTAAAATTCTATAAATCACTTCTAAATAATAACGCTTTAATTGCGAGGGACTAGCAATAAGCTGGTTGGGGGGTGTGATGAACCCTTAAATATGTATGTTTAATAAGAGTTTAGTTCATCATATTGCATTAATAGTGTCATTAAATTCCTCAACTGAAGCATATTTGTAGTCTTTGCATCTTTGGAATTAACTTCCTCTTAATTTTGGTTTTGTTACAGGTTTGGTAAAATGGGAATAACTCTCTATTTATAGATTAGAATGGTGCAAATCTTAATGTTTTGGAAAGCTGATTAAATTATCTACAAGATTGTATTCCAGAAGCATCATCGAATTCGGGCTCTTAGTGGACCAAAAATGGACTTGAAGTGAACCCATATGCAGTTTCGGCCCAGCTTGACCATGCCTCAGTATTTTGATCATATCTCTCAGAATACGTATCCAAATCATATGAATCAAGATGTTCTAGAAAGCTGAGAGAAATATCTATGACTTTCTCCTTTCCGGGTCTGGTTTTTTCGCGTCGTTTCAGTCGTCGTGGTCGACGGGGAAGAAAGAAATGAATGAATGTTCTTTTGGGAAAATACTGAGGCATGGTCAGGCTGGGCCAAAACTACAGATAGGTTCACTTTAAGCCCATTTTTAGTCTAGTAAGAGCCCGAATTTGATGATGCTTATGAAATACAATCTTGTAGATAACTTAATCAGATTTTCAAAAAATCAAGATTTGTACCGTTCTAATACATAAATAGAAAGTTATGCTGATTTTACCAAACCTACAACAAAACCAAAATTAAGAGAAAGTTAATTCAAAAGATGCAAAGACTAGAAATATTCTTAAGTTGAGGAATTTAATGACACTATTAGTACAATATGATGAATTAAACCCTTATTAAGCATATATATATTTAAGTGTTCATCACACTCCCCAACCAGCTTATTGCTAGTCCCTAACAATTAAAGCGTTATTATTTATAAGTGATTTATAGAATTTTACATCCAAGGTGGTCATTATTGCACTCTCCTTGATTTTATCCAAATAAACAAACTCTCAACCGATTTTTTTTTAAGGACTTATGTACCCTTCAGTCAAGATATTAACAAACCTTATTTTTGTACTCAGTCGACACATGACTATGGGGCTTACTAGAAAGAAGCCATATCGGTTCTAATATTTGTTAAGACTAATAACCTTAGGCAGAGGATATTCATTCATCATTATTTTTATTTACATATTTTTTCTTCTTTTTTTTTTTTAAGAATGCATCTTTAACCCATGTAGAGAACCTTAGGCTAATGACTCCAAGACCAGTTGGCCTTAGGGCATTAGGTGTTAAGACACCCTTACGAGCTTAACGACTCGAGTTGCCGATGCTTTATTTTTGCTTAGAAACTTTGTGAATAGTGTAATGTTCAATCCATTAAGCCCCATAAGCTTTCTTCTTAATCCATGTAACGAGCTTTGGGCCAATAGCTCCCAAACCAATTGGTCTTAGGGTATTAGGTGTTGAGGCATCCCTCGGGCTTAATTGCTCGAATTAAGGAGGTTACGGGACCAAACTTATCCACGATTGCTTGTCTTTTTGCTTTTTTTTCATCTTTTTTGCTTTCTTTTTTTATTTTTTATTTTTTACTTTCCCCTTCCTTTTGTTGTTATCATAAACAAAACAAAAGAACTCAACAATTGCAATATTTCATTTCGCAACCCACAATCATGCATCAAAGTATGTGTGTGCGTGAAGAAAGGTTCATGAATACTTGCTTAATGAGTACATAAGCACATAGTTTATTAAATGATAAGGTTGTGAGATTTCATAGATTTGAATAATTTAAAATGAAGTGAATAAGACCTCCTTGTTATGAAATTCAAAAATCGAAACTAAATAATATCAAGTTAGCTAAAATAAGTCTTCAAAAATGTAAAATCAAAACAAAATGACAAATTGGTAAGAGTATGTTTCAAGAGTTCAAACTGGCCCTTCTTACTCTGTCATTCCTAAGCCAGAATGCGTCTCAAGAGGATTTGAACTCCTTACAACGCACTCTGAATCTAATTACTAACTCGCTTTTTTTTTTTTGCAAAAAGAAAATTTAAGACACACTTATGTCTACTATCCTCCCCTCCAACCAAATGAAACATTGTACTCAATGTTTAAATGTAGAGAGATAAAGTATAGGAGACATTACCTAAAGCTTTTGGTATTCAAAAGAGAAGACCTGAAAGACACGTAAAATAAAATGCTACAAATAAAATAAAAGACAAGAAAAATTACAAACGGAGATAAAGATCCAATTTGTACTTTTTGTTCTGTCCCCCTGACCAATTAATTTGAGCTATAGCTGGGTCAGGTTCATACTTAACTGCTTGTAACTTGTAGTAATTCATTAGCAATAGTGGCAGAAACATGGATCTATCTCACCGAATAAGGGATAAAATTTTGTTCTACAGCTGCATCAACAAAACTTATCAAAGGATCAAAGAAATTTTTAACATTCAACAAACCTATGGGTTTTTTATGGAGATTCAGTTGGGCCCAAGAGACAATTTGAAAAATTCCTTCGAGAGTACCAAAGTCACCTGGTAAAGCAATAAAGCCATCCAAATTGATAAGCATACATGCCATGCGTTTATGCATAGAAAAGACCTGTAACTCTTTTCCAACCGTTTTTCCAATGATGCTTTCTACAGCCAAAGCTTTAGGAATAACACCTAAAACTTCACCGCCTTCTACGAGTGCAGCTGTTGACACACAATCTATTAACCCAAGGCTACCTCCCCCATAAACCACATGAATCTTTCTTTTAGCTAATAGCCTACCAAGATCATTTGCTACAGCTATAAACTCTTCACTTTTTCCCGGTCGAGATCCACAGAATACACATATCCTTTGTATTCAATGTTTTGATGTTCCCTCCATGTCTATACAACTCTCTAATTATATGTGTGAAGTGAAAAACAAGAGATGTCATATTTATAGAGTGCAAAAAGGTATTCTCATGATGACATCTATATAGGTAGCTCGGCTGTTAGCTGAAAAAGTTTGACAATAAAGCATAGAAATTAAAACAAAAATGATCTAAATACGATACCATAAATGCACAAGTAAAAAAAAAAGATATAAATTAAAAAATGACAGCTGTAAGGTATTAAAATTAAAAAATGATGGCACACATGCATATGTACAAGTAGTTGTGTTTGTGGCTCACATCTTCCTCTTGTTTTACGTTCAGAAACGGCTTAAACACCTTCTATGAGTTGGGGATATACTTCCCATCCAATTTTCTTATGAACTGGCAAATAGGGTCGTTTTTGTTGACCCAGGTATGACAACCCAAGAGGGGGGGTGAATTGGGTTTTATTTATCAAAATGAATTTATAAAACTTTTCTTGAAAGATAAAAATTATTTCACTTTTTCTTTTGAGAATAGAAGTGAAGAAGATGAAAATAGAAGTTGTCTAAGATGCAATCAAGAGAATAGCAATAATAAATAATCTCAAGTGCAAGTAAATGTAAAGAGTATAGGGATAGAGAGAGTGCAAACTCAATTTACGTGGTTCGGCAAACCTTGCCTACGTCCACGGGCTCCTAGCTCCTCCACAAGCTAGGCTTTCCACTAAGTTGTAGAATACTTTACAACTTGCTTGATGAACAACTTCACCAAGACTTTTTTTCTTCAACTCTTGATAACACCACACCAAGAGTTCTTCTTGATGAACAACCTCACCAAGGAAAGAGTTCTCTCAAGGATATCTTTTATCCTTTACAAGAAGATCTCACTCTCACACAATATAAGAACAAAGAAAAGTTTTTACAACAAAAGTACAACTCTCTTCAAAGAGTAGATAAAGAATATAAAAGCTCTATAAACTTGATATTTCTCTTGGATTTTTTGCTTGATAAAATGCTTCTCTTGCACTTATTGAATGCATGGGAGAATGGCTCCTTTTATAGGCAAATGAGATGAACTTAATCAAGTGAAGACACCAACTCCAAATTTTCTGCCCACCATAAAAACCGTAATCTTGTCTGCCATTTTTGTCAATGTTCCGTTTTTGAAAATATGCAAAACATAAAAGATTTGCACATTTGAATAAGATTTCCAACGCATCAAGAATCAAGTCATTTGGATATCTGTAGCTCAAGATATGGCCCAAAACACCATTCGGTTGCTCAAGGACTTGATTTTTCTCCATGTGTCTGTCCTACTGAATTGAATGTTAATCTGTCAGCCTTTCCATTTGAAATGTGAATTTCTTCCAAAAACCACATAAAAGATCTGCATATTGAATAATCTTTCCAAAACATTACTAATCTCAAAGAATTGGAATCTATATATTAAGATATGGCCAAAACACCATCGGGTGCTCATGTGAGTTGATTTTTCTTCCCTGTGTCAGTCCACCGAATTGCATGTCAATTATGTCGGCCTTCCATTTGAAATTTGAATTTCTTCAAACATATGAAATGTGCCCCATTAAGTCATCTTTCTAATTCCATAAGAATCAAGTCATTTTGATTTTTCTAGCTCAAGATATGTCCAAAAGAGTATTCGTTGCTCATGTCAGCTGCTTCCATTTGTCTTTCAACTTGCATGATGATTTGGACAACCTTGCACTTGAAATTTGAATTTCATTAAAACATATGAAATGTTATAAATTGAGTAAGCTTTCAAAGGCTCAAGAATCACGTCATTTGGATATTTGTAGAGATATATATGACCAATTGATTGAACATTGCTCATGTGTCACATTCCTTGATTCAAACCTTGTTCTTAAATTTTGGTGCCTTTAACATGTAGTCTTCTTCTTAGCTTCAACACTTCATTTTAATAAGCCTCTTCTTGATTTTATAATTATTTCAATGATCTATTCTTGCACAGAAATAAAATATATTAGTAACTCTCAATTGAATCATGGTATTTGTTATCATCAAAATTATCATATAGCCTTAGGGCTAACAGTTTTGAGTCAGATTTTCAAGACTATAACGTTCCTGCTTATCTTGGAATTGGGTCCATAATTTAAAAACTGTGTCTCAAGAGTCAATCGAATATCATCCAAAGACTCCTTACTCAGTCCATTCTTGATGAATTGTAGCTTATCCTCTCGATTGTTAGATAAATATCCCAAGGAGCGGTAACACTGGTTACAAGTCCATCTTGCACGTTTGTGATAAACTTGTAACCTTTTCGCTCTTTCCTTTTTGGCGTAAGAGCTTTTTCCCAAACCTGGCATATGAGAAACAAGATTATCTGAAAACTCACAAGAAAATCGAACCTTGGCTTCAATTAACCATCTTAAATCAGTAGGAATACCCTTGCGTGACACATCCGAAAAAGGATTATCTCCCAAGTATAGGAGTACCGAAGTAATAAACCCGATGAGATCGGGGTCGATCCACGAGGAAGGGGATTTTAGTGCTACAAATTAAAAGTTAAGCAAATATGATATGAATTATCAAGATGATATTAACAAAAGGTGGTAAAATCATCCATGAAAAAAGGAGGTAAACCTACCATGGCAATGAAAGAACAATTTCATGAGCAATAAATAAGAATAATTAAAGTACCAAAGTAAGAGGAATTGACATAATAATAATGAAAGCTAAGGTTAGGGGATCCACCCTTGATATATCAAATAAGGATACGTAGCCTATTTTAGTTATATGAATTATATTTGTTTCGTTACCAATATTTATACCACTTCTTGTAAATGGGTTCAAGCATCTGATGCGTTCAAAACTAGCAAGTATACTGGTCGCACAAGTAATAAAGTGATAAGTAGATATCGTTCCCACGAGTATTGATTCTAATTGAATTTGTTATTTTCCAGCAACAATAAACTAAACAGGGGGGGGGGGGGTTTTGTTGATGGATTAACTAAATGAAATATTAATGTAAATACACAATAACACAACACAAAGTAAAATGGAGTGAAAAATCAATGAGAGACACTTGGTTAAGAGTCCATTCTCTGCCACAAGATATGAATTTGTGAATTAACATAGAATTGTAATCCAATTACAGCATTGAAGTTATCAACCGTAGATAACAACAAGCTCTGTTATCCCAATATTTCCTTACTTTGTTGTTAAATAAAACAAGCTATTTATTTAATCTCTATCCATTAAACAACCTAGAACAAGCTCTCTAAGTTTAATTCAATAGAAGCATTACGATGAGAAAGATAGGTTGATCTAAGCAATAATCACACAAGTTCGGATTATTTAACCTAGGTTGTATTTTCCAATTGCAATCTCTGATCACAATTTTGGTACTAATGATTGGAAATTCATGACAATTACGGATCAAGATTTCTAATCTAGCAATAGACAAAAACCAGATTATATTCAGTTGGCCATTCCAAATACAATCAGTAAGCAATCATAAGCATAGATATGGGAAAATACAAGCAACTTCAATTAGAGAATTGGATAACAATTTCTTACACAATCAACTCACAAAAATCCATATCAAGGGCTTTGAAATCACCCTCAACCAATTTAGATTTAGTTACACATATTCAATCAGAATAACAAATACAATACAGAGA
>SNVD02009572.1:0-40143 GCA_013180625.2 Boswellia sacra | reverse complement strand
TTGCATTTCTCATCAAATTCCAAGGCCACAACATTCTGTAATAATCTGCATAGGGGCAATGCTATCTTCGAGAAATCTTTGATGAATCTACGATAAAAACCTGCATGACCAGGAAACGAACGAATATCCCGCACACTTGTGGGAGGTGGTAAGGAACATATAAGATCTATCTTGGAATTATCAACCTCTATACCCTTAGCAGAAATAACATGTCCCAAAACTATACCCTGATCTACCATAAAATGACATTTCTCCCAATTCAGAACAAGGTTAGTTTCTATACATCTTTGAAGTATAAGGGTAAGGTTGTCAAGGCATTTATCAAAAGAATCACCAAAAACACTAAAGTCATCCATAAATACCTCAATAATGTTCTCAACATAATCATAGAAAATACTTACCATACACCTTTGGAAAGTGGCAGGGGCATTGCAAAGACCGAATGACATGCGTCGATAGGCAAATGTACCGAATGGGCATGTGAATGTAGTTTTCTCTTGATCCTCAGGGGCAATGACAATCTGATTATATCCTGAATAGCCATCAAGAAAACAATAATGAGAATGACCTGCTAATCTCTCCAGCATTTGATCAATGAATGGCAAAGGAAAGTGATCCTTGCGAGTTGCAGAATTGAGCTTTCGATAATCAATACAAACTCGCCACCCGGTTTGGATACGAGTGGGAACTAGCTCATTATTGTCATTCTTAACCACCGTAACACCAGAATTCTTCGGAACAACTTGGACTGGACTCACCCACTTGCTGTCCGAAATTGGATAAATCACACCCACATCTAACAATTTCAGGATTTCTTTCTTAACAACTTCCATCATGGGAGGATTCAACCTCCGCTGTGCTTCTCTAGTGGGCTTGGATCCCTCTTCTAACAAGATGCGGTGCATGCATACGGCTGGACTAATACCTTTGATGTCAGCGACTGTCCACCCAATAGCCGTTTTGTGATCTCGGAGCACTCGGATGAGTTTCTCTTCTTGTAATGGTGCAAGACCCTTTGCTATTATGACTGGCAAAGTATCTTTCTCACCTAGGAATACATGCTTCAAATGATCTGGAAGAGGCTTAAGCTCCAAGGCAGGTGCTTTCATCACGGAAGGTAGAAGTTTCTCATTAGATAAAGGCAATTCAATGTACGAAACATCATACCTGTTTGTGGTGATAGCTATAGTCTCATCCAAGCTTGCCACAGCTTCCTCCACTTCTTTAGACACTTGTATCAACTTCCTCGATTCTCTGGAATTTTCTGCCCCAATGTGCTCACTAATGGCTACTTCCAATGCATCCTTGCGAGTTAACTCAAAAAGTTGTTGTGCCAAAGAATCAATAACATCAACTGCAAAAACAGAATGCACGTCACTAGGGTACCTCATTGCCTCAAAAATATTGAAACGAATCACCTCGCCATCAAACTCCATGGTGAGAGTGCCATCATGAACATCAATCTTCGTTCGGGCAGTTTTCAAGAATGGCCTCCCCAAAAGAATCGGTGTTGGATTGGGAGATGTCTCATCCTCCATTTCCAGAACATAGAAGTCTGCTGGAAAAACCAATTGATTTACCTGCACAAGCACATCTTCCACAACTCCTTTGGGATATGCATTAGAACGATCAGCAAGTTGAATTACAATACCAGTTTTCGCAAGGGGTCCAAGATTCAAAGAAGCATAAATAGAATATGGCATGACATTAATAGATGCTCCTAAATCTAACATAGCTCTTTCAAACTTGGTATTACAATAGTGCATGGAATGGTGAACGTACCTGGATCTTTGCATTTCGGAGGAATTTTTCTTTGCAATACAGCTGAAACATTTTTCCCCACCCTTACCTTCTCATTTCCTTTCAACTTCCTCTTGTTGGTGCATAACTCTTTGAGAAATTTTGCATAACTAGGCACTTGCTTAATAGCATCCAGAAGTGGTATATTTACCTCGATCTTGCGAAAAGTTTCCAGGATTTCCTGCTCTTGTTCCTCCTTCTTTGATTTTGCAAATCTGCTAGGAAAAGGTGAAGGAGTAACATATGAAGGAATGTGGGTTTTAGGATTTACCTTAGAAGATGATGTTTTATCCATGGTGGGAGTGGTGTCATCCCCTTCATCAGTTTGTGATTTCTTTGGTGGAATCTCTATTTGCTTCCCACTTCTCAAAGTTACAGCACTAGCATTCTCTCTTGGATTGATCACCGGATGAGAAGGTAATTTTCCGGAGCTTTGACTCTCAAATTTGCTCATGTTAGTGGCCAATTGTCCCATTTGATTTTCCAGGTTTTGGATACCTGCCCTAGTTTCCTGCTGAAATTGCATTGTGTTAGTGGCAAGTGCTTTAACAATATCCTGGAGAGACATACCTGAATTTTGTGGAGCTGTTTGTGGTGCTGGTTGTGGTTGTGCTTGAAATGGTTGCTGCACCCTTGGTTGATTGAAACCTGGTGGTCGATTTGGCATAGCATTTGGGGCAATTGGTTGATGATTCCCATATCTTAAACTAGGGTGATCTCTCCATCCAGCATTGCAAGTATTGGAGAAAGGGTCATACCTTTGCCTTGGTTGTCCTGGAAATCCACCCATGGCATTGGCTTGTTCTGTATCTCCTTCTTGCAAAGTTGGACACATGTCGGTTGGATGGTCCATGGCCGAACATACCCCACATGCATAAGATTGCTGCATATGTCATACAGCCATTTTTTTTACAAGAGAGGTAAGTTCACAAAGTTGTTGTTCAATGTTTGAAGTACTTACCTCATTTACTCTTTTTGGTAGTTGTGGCTCAAATTGACTGCTGAATTGTTGGGAGTTTGCTGCCATGTCACTAATCAAACGTCTTGCCACTTTCGGTGTTTTATTAACTAGTGCTCAACCACTAGCAGCATCAATGATACTCCTTTCCATGGGTAGGAGACCCTCATAGAAATATTGAATTAGGAGTCCATCACTAATTTGGTGGTTTAGACAGCTAGCACATAACCTTTTAAATCTCTCCAAATATTCATGAAGTGATTCTCCATTATGTTGTCGAATGCCACTAATATCTTTTCTAATATTTGTAACTTTCGAGACTGGAAAACATTTCTCCAAAAAGAGTTTACTCATTTCATTCCAAGTGGTATGGTACCTGGTGGGTAGGTAGTATAACCAATCTTTGCCGGAATCTGCTATGAGAATGGGAAAGCTCTCAATTAATTTGCTCTTCAAAACCGCGTTGCTTCTACTTGAGCCATACCACATGAAATTCTTTGAAGTGTTTGTTCGGATCCGCTCCTGCAAAACCATGAAATGTAGGCAAGAGATGAATCAGTCCAGATTTAAGTTCAAAATCTATCTCAAAAATGGTGCTTATGCATATCGGTTGTTGATCAATAATTGGAGCCGCTAACTCCTTAAGAGTCTGATCGTTTTCCATCGCCATTGCTTCCGATTCAGATTTGATTGAACTGCAAGAAGATGGGAGGGAAGTATGTCGTGCAAGGTCAAATTCTGGAGGTGGAGTTGAAATTGACCGATTTAGCCTTAAATTCGAGGATTGGAGAAACTCCTTAATTCTCTTAAGTCGTTGATCCGCTTCTCCCTCGGACATAAAAGCCTAAACACAAACAATCAGGAAATAACAATCAAGAATCAGTAGTAAAAACAGAATAACAAATTGATTAGAAAATCAATCCCCGGCAACGGCGCCAAAAACTTGATGCGTTCGAAACTAGCAAGTATACTAGTCGCACAAGTAATAAAGTGATAAGTAAGATATCGTTCCCACGAGGATTGATTCTAATTGAATTTGTTATTTCCAGCAACAATAAACTAAACAGGGGGGTTTTGTTGATGATTAACTAAATGAAATAAGAATGCAAATGAAGAATAACACAACAGCAAAGTAAATGGAGTGAAAAATCAATGAGAGACACTTGGTTAAGGGTTCTTTCTCTGCCACAAGATATGAATTTGTGAATTAACATAGAATTGTAATCCAATTACAGCATTGAAGTTATCAACCGTAGATAACAACAAGCTCTGTTATCCCAATCTTTCCTTACTTTGTTGTTAAATAAAACAAGCTCTTTATTTAATCTCTATCCATTAAACAACCTAGAACAAGCTCTCTAAGTTTAATTCAATAGAAGCATTACGATGAGAAAGATAGGTTGATCTAAGCAATAATCACACAAGTTCGGATTATTTAACCTAGGTTGTATTTTCCAATTGCAATCTCTGATCACAATTTTGCTACTAATGATTGGAAATTCATGACAATTACGGATCAAGATTTCTAATCTAGCAATAGACAACAACAGATTATATTCAGTTGGCCATTCCAAATACAATCAGTAAGCAATCATAAGCATTAGATATGGGAAAATACAAGCAACTTCAATTAGAGAATTGGATAACAATTTCTTACACAATCAACTCACAAAATCCATATCAAGGGCTTTGAAATCACCCTCAACCAATTCAGATTTAGTTACACATATTCAATCAGAATAACAAATACAATACAGAGAAATTCCAGAATTGAAAAGGAAAGAAAGAACTTAGCAAATTCTTTGAAAATCTTCTTTGTAGATGAATCTTCTTGGAATTGTAGTTCCTCCTCTTTCAAAATCTTCTTTCTCCTTCAAGAACTCCAAGGGATGAGAGAAATCCAGAAATGCAGCCTCCTCCCACGTTTTCCCCTCTTCAAGTTATGAAAATAAAACCCTAAATGTGTTTAAATACTCTGCTACAGTAACGTGCTACAGTGTCCCGTATTATACATGCTACAGTGATGTGTGGAATTACATTTCTACACTTCTCACACTGTTTTGATTACAACTTTCGGTACACTGAATGGATTCATAAACCGTAAATTTCTCCAAAAAGTAGACTTCGAGAGCTTTTCAACGGTATATGATATGTCATCGGGTTCATTGTATATCAATACAATTAAATCCGAGAAGATGGTTGACTAGCAGAGGTGAAAATGAAGGGTTTTACTCCATTTTTGTGCAAGTTGGTCCAAAACTCCTACAAACATCAAAAACACACAAAAACATAAAAATACCAAGGAATATAGCAAAGAAACATGGACGAATTGATATGAAAATGATATATAAATAGACACTTATCAATACCATACTCTCACCATGCTTCTTTGTTCTTTTGCAGATTCATTATGAGTGGTAGGGACCCGAGGAGAATTGGTCCGCAGCTGTGAGAATTGTTTCCTCTTTCAACTTATATCGCATCCTCCTTCCCTGTGTGAAAAACATGATGTTGTATCTGGGTGACTATGTATGGGATTGGTTCAGGGGTTTGACACGTCGTTTGATTCCTGCTTCACTATCAGTTCTGATGATTGATTCACCTAACTTGGCCATACAGCCAGA
Source organism: Boswellia sacra (assembly GCA_013180625.2). Taxonomy (NCBI): domain Eukaryota; kingdom Viridiplantae; phylum Streptophyta; class Magnoliopsida; order Sapindales; family Burseraceae; genus Boswellia; species Boswellia sacra. The sequence continues at coordinate 34,761 of SNVD02009572.1, read as the reverse complement.
GGTCTCAAACTACACAACTGAATTTCACTTAAGTGCCATCGACCTCCCATTGATGATGACTCCTTATATCGACTGGGCTCAAGCCAACATATTGTATAGTAGGCCTACCAGTTCTGCTGATGACACTCCTCATCCTCTGGCAGTGTCTAGTCGCTCGGGTAGTTCTTCTGTCTGTTGTGGGAAGAGATCGATAGCCTCTTGTTCAGGCACTGGCATGTCTACTTCTTTTTCTACAAGGGCTCAACAACCACCTCCTCCTCTAGCTTTTGGCTACCCTGACTACTCTAGCCGGTCATGTGATCGATGACCTTCAGGCTTACCCCAGTAACTTCATCTACACATGGGATGTGATGGGTCAATCCATAGTCACATGATCATCGAGGATCTGAACATGCCCGTTCCTTTTGTTCCACAGGACACCACTCTGGTAAGTTTCCTGATTGTCCATTTCTCAAACTCTTTGTCATTTATCACTAATAGAAATGCAATGCAATGCAGGTGTCACGATCTTCCATGGAGTGGGTTTTTCGCATGCAGACCGCTTCTAACAGATATGTCTTGTAGATGTCTCATCAGTATTAGGTAAAACATTCTTCTATTCTTTATTAATGCGTGATTTCTACCTTAATAGTTTCTCTAACTATATGATTCTCTTGCTTGGTCAAACGGGTTGTCAAGAAGTTACTCATCTGTAGCGTGAGCTGGAGCATCTTTAGGCTCAGGTCGCTACTTTTTCTTTTGATATTGATAATGATGGTTATGAGTAAGGATTGCCACCATCCGCTTTTATCAAGATTTTTTCTTTTTTCATTTTGCTTCCACGTATGAACTTCTTATGATGTACAATCAAATGTAAACAATTTCAAAGATTTAGTGAAAATTCTCTATTTCTGGTTCCATACATTGCGCATATTATACTAAATTTACATCCAAATTTGTTCAAATTTGTTTCCAAATCATCATTCATTCAATTTTGAATAAAACTACAAAATCTAGAAGTCACACTTCTGAAATCATCTGTCAGTTTACGTTCCGAAAGTTAAAGGATCGCGTGGGAGGAAGGCAAGTGGGCTGTTTAACCCTAATGGCCGCTAGCTAGACATCAAAATGTCGGGCTGGTATCTGACAGTCGATCGACTATCATGCAACAATCGTTCGATAGTCAGATGGCTGATTGGTAGTTCCCTAGTGAATCCTCCTTTTTCTATCTTGATTTGCGTATTATTTAAGTGCTTCTCATTTCTGCTACTTCTCTGCACCTTTTATCTCATTTCTCGAGACTTTTTTTTGCATTAACATCTCTTCGTGATAGTCAACATGTCTGAAGCTTCTTTCCAAATCTTCCAGCCCCTTCTAAGGTCTTTGAGGGACGAGGACTGGAAAACTCGAGTCTGTTGGCCTCTATCATCTGAAATTCCTTTGTCACATCGAGCTCGACATCCCTTTTCTAAAGGACTGTACAACCTTCTAGGAATCTCACGATCATGTCTTCCACTTTAATGGGCAGGAGCTTTGCCCTCTGTATGAGGAATTTTTAGTGATTCTTGGTCATCATTGATCAAGTTCTGAGAGCCTCATTCTTCCCACTATCCAAACACCATCAACATTTGATCTTGCTCACTTCTTCAACTTCCTAACTTTTACCATGGGCATTCATACCAGGGGAGGTAAAGTAACATTACCTTCCATCATGCCTTTGCTTGGAATGATGGACAAGACTTGGTCTAATTGGCTTCGCCTTCTTCAGTTCTGTCTCCTTGCATAGTTTTTACTGGTTTCACTAAATGGTCTTAGAGATCCACATCTTGTGACTGCCATTCCTCAAATAGGATCGAGTTTCATGGTCGCTCTCTTAATTTTGGCCTAGACGTTGATCAAACTAGACCGAGACAAGGTTGACCTAAGTCAACAATTTGGTGGTAGTCTTCAACTTCTTCAGGTTCATGATTCATCTCATTTCATTTTCATTTGTTTTTTTTTTTGTGCTCTAATTTTTGCCTAAACTGCCCTTTTTTGGGTTTTTGACTTAGCGAGCTTGCCCTAATTTTTGCTTGAGCTACCCTTTTTGGGTTTTCAAATCAACGGGCTCTTCATTTTCTCGTGCCCTAATTTTTACCTAAAATGCCCTTTTTTGGTTTTCAGCTTAGCGGGCTTGCCTTAATTTTTGTCTAAGCAGCCCTTTTCAGGTTTTCGACTTAGTAGGCTTCTTTTTTATTTTTCTTTGTTTCTTTTTCTCAATTTTGGTTACAAGAGAGATTGTCTATTCTAGCATCGCCTAAAGGAGACATTTCCTGTTATAGTCCTTGACTTCATACAAGAAGGAGACTTGAGAGATGCTCTTCTTGGATTGACTAGCTTCGAGTCATTCGTGATACTCAAATTCGTTGGGACTGTCTATGGTGGATGCTAGAGCATGTGATAATAGGGACATATATCGCATGTGTGCCTTTGGCAAGTTTCACCCACAGTTAATTCTATGATCTACCAGGCTGCATTGACGATATGGTCAGAAACAAAGGATTGTGGATTCACCAACTGCTTTCAATCCTGGGAGACTATTTGCTCATTTCCTAGAGCGTGTAAGAGATTATTGGGCATATCATACCATTGAGAGGAATCTATTCCACGAACTCGAATTTGAGACAGACGATCGATACAAGGATTGGATGACCTTTTAGGCTTCCATTCCTGATCCTATTATTCGAGCTAGGCGGTGCGGTAAACGATATAGTAAGCCTATTCGTAGTCCATTGAAGAGGTAGAGACGACATTGTTAGTTTCTTAATTGGCTTAGATGTTTGATATTTTCTTTTTGTTGTTATGCAAAATAATAAGACATTTCAAAAGGCATATTTGTTCCAAACAAGTTCAGTCCATTAACAAAAATACAATCTTTTGTTCTTCGAGCAACACATGCATAATGAGACAACTCTTGTAATTAATCAGCCATTTTTTATTTTCTGATTAATTATTTTTCCTCTCACTTCTCTTTTTTTTTATACATAATACTTCTTCAGCCTGTCCATGTTGATAGGCTTAGTGAACTCATTCCTTTCCATGTCTGATAGAATGACGGCTCTGTCGGACATGACCTTCGTCACAACAAATGGACCCTCCCAATTGGGTTTGAACTTCCCCCTTGGATCAAACACAACTGGTCTCACTTGCTTAACGACCAGCTCTCCTTCTTTCAACTTCCTTGTCCTTATTCTTTTGTTAAAAGCTCGAGCAACTCGTTTATGGTATAATTGCATGTGATATCTAGCCTTCATTCTTTTCCCGTCAATTAAGGCCAATTGTTCTAGCTTATCAGGATCCATTCCTCTTCAGAAACGTCTACTTCAATTAGAACTCTTGTTGATTTCATTTTTATCTCAATTTAGAGGATTGCTTTTGAACCATATACCAATGAGAAGGGCATCATTCCGGTCGAACTTCTGGACATCGTTCCATAACCCCATAACATGAATAGCAACTTCTCTGCCCAATCTTTATATGTCTGTACCGCCTTGGCCAACATCTTCTTGATGTTCTTATTAGCCGCTTCTACCGCCCTATTGGCTTGTGGTTGATATGAAGATGACTTATGGTGTTTAATTCCATACTTCTCAAACAAAGCCTTAGTTTCTGCCTGAAAATGAAACCTATTGTCGGTGACATGATGTGGTACTCTGAATCTGCGTATGCTGTTCTTCTTGATGAACTTTGCCATCTGCTTTGCTCCTAACTTAGAATAGGACTCAGCTTCTATCCATTTGGTGAAGTAGTCAATCGCCACCATTATATATCGTTTCCCATTAGAGACTGACGGCCTTTTTTCGCCAATGATGTCGATGCCCCATGCAGCAAAGGGCGACAATGCAGTCATCCCTTGTTGCTCCAAGGGTGGTCATCGGATCAAATTTCCATTGATCTGACTTTGGTGACACTTCTTCACGAATTGAACATAGTCTGTCTCCATAGTTAGCCAGTAAAAACCTTGCCTCATGATCTTCTTTGCAAGCACTAGCCCATTCATGTGTGGCCCACATACACCACTATGGATTTCTTCCACAAGTCTCCTTACTTCTTTCTCATCAATATACCTCAGTTTTATTCCTTCTGGCATTCTTTTGTTCATCACCCTCTGATGACAAGTAAATTGTTGGGCTAATTTATGTAACACAACCCTATCCTTCTTATTAGCCTTATCAGGCAAACTCCTATCTTCTAAATATCTCTTCAAATCGTAGAACCATGGCTTCTCATCCACTTCGATCTCCGGTACATAAGGTTCATATAACAAGGACCCCTTGCTTGTGATATAACTATTGGTCTCACCAATAAGTCCTGTGTGCTTACCTAAACTGATGCTAATGAAGCTAGTGCATCAGCCATCTGATTCTCACTTCTAGAAAGATGGGTGAAAGTGCACTACTTGAACCCCCCAATCAATCTTCTGATGTGTCCAAGGTAAGGTTTCAACTTCCCTTCTCGTAGATCCCAATATTCATAGGCTTGAGAGATGACCAATTTTGAATCTCCGAATACTTTGACTTTCTCAATTCCCACTGCAGTCACAACTTCTAAACCAAAGGCACATGCTTCGTTTTTAACCATATTGTTAGTGACTCTAAACTCTAACTTCTTGACGAATGGAATGACTTCTTCAGTTGGTGACACTAGAGTAATTCCCATTCCAGCACCATTACGATTAACTTCTTTGTCAAAGAACATTCTCCATCCCACAACTGAGATTATCCCTAGATGTTCATCTGCAAATTCTAACTCCCATGGTTCATTGTCACCAACCAGGTTCATAGCCAAGAATTCTGCTACTATTCTTCCTTTCACCACCTTCTTGGTGACATATTCAAGTCGAATTCTGATAATTGTACCAGCCATCTTGCTAGCTTCCCCACCAATGCTAGTGCCTCATAAAGATACTTCATCGGATCCTCCTTCAAGATAGCCTTAATTTTGTAAGATTGAAAATAGTGTCTTAGTTTGTTTGAAAGCCAAATCATGGCCAAGCACGTTTTCTCTACGTAGTTATACTTTGTCTAGTATGGTAGCAACCTTTTCTTAAGGTAATAAATGGCATGCTCTACACCCTTCTCATCTTCTTATGCCAACATAGCACTAATGGCCTCCTCTTAAAGAGCCAAGCAAAAAATTATATTATTCCCAGGTTTTGGCGGTCTCAAAACCGGTGGATTCTACAAGTACTTATTAATCCTCTATTCTTGGCATTGATCATTCCACTCTACCGGCTGATCCTTCTTCAAAAGCCTAAAAATTGGTGCACAAACGGTTGTCAGTTTAGAGATAAATCGACTTAAATATTTAATCTTCCTAAGAAACCCTCGGACTTCTTTTTCAGTCTTGGAGGACGGCATCTCTGTGATGGCTTTCTCCTTGTCTAGATCCACTTCTATCCCTTTCTTGCCGACTACAAATCCTAATAGCTTCCCTGAAGTAACTTTAAAGACACACTTCTTTGGATTTAGCAGTAGCTTGTATTTCTTTACCTTTTCTAGGAATCTGTCTAAGGCTTCAAAGTGACCCTCAAGTTTTAGATTTCACCATCATATCATGAAATAGCGTTGTTGCCATTTGTTGGTAAGTAGCCTCTACATTCTTCAATCCAAAGGGCATCACCTTGTAATAATAAATGACACATCCGAAAAAGGATTGTCTCCCAAGTATAGGAGTGTCGAAGTAATAAACCCGGTAAGTCCGGGGTCGATCCACGAGGAAGGGGATTTTAGCGCTACAAACTATAAGTAAGCAAATATGATGTGGATGATTCAAAGAGATGGCAAGATAATATCAACAAATATAAGTAAAGAACAAGTTCTTAAACAATAAATGAGAATAACACAAGAGAAATTCACACAATAATAATGAGAGCTAAGGTTAGGGGATCCGCCCTTGATATTTCAAATAAGGATAAACAACCCGTTTTAGTTATATGAATTATATTTGCTTCGTTACCAATATTTATACCACTTCTTGTAAATGGGTTCAAGCATCCAATGTGTCAATCTCCATATGTCTACAACAAATCAAGGTTCCTAACTAGATTCGTGTCGGTAAGGAAGAACCATACATCATCTAGAAAGGATCCAAGCATTTGATGTGCCAAGGATTGTCGACAATGGATCAAGACCTCCACTTTACGAGTGGTGTCAAGATTGATTAAGAAATTAAATATAAATCATATTGAATAAACATTATAAGATTAAGATTATTAAGCACATATTAAGGGTTAGAGAATCCTTATTCTCATATCAAGGGTTTCACCCTTTCACCTTAGCAAAAGAGAAATTAGAAGAACATTATAATAGAAAGAAAATAAAATGCAAGAAAAAGGAAATTCATTAATAACATAAACACACAAAACACAATACAAGATCCCAGCCAAGGCCAAGATTCCCTAATGGGTCACAAGGCACCTCTATTTATAGATACATTCAGGGGTAAACTTGTCAAATTACAAAGGAATAATTGTCAAATATTAGATGCACCAACTTTGACAATTGGGGTGATTAGGTGAACTGACTTTGACCATCGATTTCGACATTGAATTTTTGAGAATTTTAATCATATGTCTTCATGAAAGTTGTAGATATTTCTCTTAGCTTTCTAGAACATTTTGACTTATACTATTTGGATACATATTCTGAGAGATATGGTCAAAATACTGAGGCATGGTCAGGCTGGGCTGAAACTGCAGATGGGTTCACTTCAAGCCCATTTTTGGTCTACTAAGAGCCCGAATTTGATGATGCTTCTGAAATATAATCTTGTAGATAATTTAATCAGCTTTCCAAAACATTAATATTTGCACCATTCTGATCTATAAATAGAGAGTTATTCCCATTTTACCGAACCTGTAACAAAACCAAAATTAAGAGGAATTAATTCCAAAGATGCAAATGCTACAAATATGCTTAAGTTGAGGAATTTAATGACACTATTAATGCAATATGATGAACTAAACTCTTATTAAACATGCATATTTAAGTGTTAATCACACCCCCCAACTAGCTTATTGCTAGTCCCTAGCAATTAAAGCGTTATTATTTAGAAGTGATTTATAGAATTTTACATCCAAGGTGGTCATTATTGTACTCTCCTTTATTTTATCCAAATAAACAAACTCTCAACCGATTTTTTTTAATGACTCATGTTTCCTTCAATCAAGATATCAATAAACCTTCTTTTTTGTGCTCAGTCGACACATGACTATGGGGCTTATTAGAAAGAAGCCATATCGGTTCTAATATTTGTTAAGGCTAACAACTGTAGGTAGGGGGCATTCATTTATTATATATATATGTTTTTTTTTGAAAGAATGCATCTTTAACCCATGTAGTGAGCCTTAGGCTAACGACTCCCAGACCAGTTGGCCTTAGGGCATTAGGTGTTAAGACACCTCTTCGAGCTTAACGACTCGGTTTGCCGATGCTTTATTTTTGCTTAGAAACTTGTGGATAGTGCAATGTTCAATCCCATTAAGCTTTCTCCTTAATCCATGTAGCGAGCTTTGGGCCAATAGCTCCCAAACCAGTTGGTCTTAGGGTATTAGTGTTGAGGCACCCCTCGGGCTTAATTGCTCGAATTAAGGAGGCTACGAGACCAAACTTATCCACAATTGCTCTTTTTTTTTTTTTTTTTTACTTTCCCCTTCCTTTTGTTGTTATCCTAAACAAAATTAAAGAACTCAAATATTGCAACATTTCATTTCGCCGCTCACAATCATGCATCAAGTTATGTGTGTGTGTGAAGAAAGGTTCATGAATACTTGCTTAACGAGTACATAAGCACACAGTTTATTAAATGATAATGTTTTGAGAGTTCATAGATTTGAATAATTCAAAGTGAAATGAATAAGACCTCCTTGTTATAAAATTCAAAAATCATGACTAAATAATATCAAGTTAGCTAAAATAAGTTCACAAAATCAAAATAAAATGACAAATTGGTTAGAATGGGTTTCAAGAGTTCAAACTGGTCCTCCTTACTCTACTATTCCTGACCTAGAATGCGTCTCAAGAGGATTTGAACTCCTTACGCCGCACTCTGAATCTAATTACTAACTCGCTTTTTTTTTTCAAGAAAAAGAAAATTCAAAACATACTTATGTCTACTATCCTTCCCCGCCCCCCCCAACCAAATAAAACATTGTCCTCAATGTTTAAATGTAGAGAGATAAAGTATAAGAGACATTACCTGAAGCTTCTGTTATTCAAGAGAGATGACCTGAAAGACTTATAAAATGCAAAAAATAAAAGACAAGAAAAAAAAATTACAAACGGAGATTCAGATCCAATTTGCACTTCTTGTTTTGCCCTCCTGACCAATTAATTTGAGTACTAGTTGGGTCAGGTTTATACTCAACTGCTTGTAATTTGTCGAGTAACTCACCAGCAGAATTGGCAGAAACAAGGATCTGTCTCACCGAATGAGCGATAAAATTTTGTTCTACAGCTGCATCAACAAAAGTTATTAAAGGATCAAAGAAATTGTTAACATTCAACAAACCTATAGGTTTTTTATGGAGATTCAGTTGGGCCTAAGAGGCAATTTGAAAAATTTCTTCGAGGGTACCAAAGCCACCTGGTAAAGCAATAAAAGCATCTGAATTGATGAGCATATGTGCCATGCGTTCATGCATAGAGGAGACTTGTAACTCATGCCCAACCGTTTTTCCAACAATGCTTTCTATAGCCAAAGCTTTAGGAATAACTCCTAAAACTTGACTACCTCCTCCACGTGCAGCTCTTGACACACAACCCATTAACCCGAGCTACCTCCCCCATAAACCACATGAATCTTTCTTTCAGCCAGTAGTCTACCAAGATAATTTGCTGCCTTGACAAACTCTTCACTTTTACCCGGTCGAGATCCACATAATACACATATCTTTTGGATTCGACGTTTTGAAGTTCCCTCCATGTTTATACAACTCTCTAACTATGTGTGAAGAAGAGAACACGAGATGTGGTATTTATGGAGTGCAAAAAGGTATGCTAATGATTACATCTATATAGGTAGCTCGGTTGTTTGTTGAAAAAGTTGACAATAATGCATAAAAACTAAAAAAAATGATGAAATGAGACACCATAAGTCAAACAAAAGATACAAATTCAAAAATGACAGCTATGGGGCATTAAAATTCAAAAATGATGGCACACATGCATATGTATAGGTAGTTGTGACTGTGGCTCACATCTTCCTCTAGTTTTACGTCCAGAAACGACTTAAACACCTTCTATGAGTTAGGGATATGCTTCCCATCCAGTTTTCTTATAAACTGGCAAACAGGGTCGTTTTGAGTCAGATTCCCAAGACTGTAGCGTTCCTGCTCATCTCGGAATTGTGTTCATAAGTTAAAAATTTCACGCTGCATAAGTCCACAAGAATGCGTCTCAAGAGTCACTCGGATATCATCCAAAGACTCCCTACTCAGTCCATTCTTGATGAACTGTATTTTATCCTCTCGATTATTAGACAAATATCCCAAGGAGCGGCAACGCTGGTTACAAGTCCATCTTGCACATTTGGGACAAACTTGTAACCTTTTCGCTCTTCGCTTTTTGGCGTAAGAGCTTTTTCCCATACCTGGCATTTGAGAAACAAGATTATCTGAAAATTCACAAGAAAATCAAACTTTGGCTTCAATTAACCATCTTACTTCAACAGGCATACCCTTACACATCAACATCCTTAGTCTTTTTGCGCGAGCTTTGTAAATTTTAAGCAAATCATTTTGAGGAAGAGGGGGAAAATGTTTGTGCAATTTTGAGAGAATGGTATCCATGTGAATAAAATGACAGAGAAGAAAAGAAAATGGATGCAAAGTGAGCAACAGTTTTTAGGGAACTGAAAAACCGACTTTAAATGTCACGGAGTACCGTATCCGCCACTTGACCGGGAAAAATCAATCCTTAAAAAGGATCGATTAAAGCATGGACTCTTCGTTTTGGGCAAAATTTTCAAAGAATGGTTTTAACCGTTGTCCATTAACTTTAAACACATTACCATTCTTTGGGTTCTCAATTTCAACTGCTCCGTGAGGGAAAAGATTTTTAACAATGAAAGGCCCAGTCCAACGTGATCGAAGTTTACCAGGAAATAAGTGCAATCTTGAATCATACAAAAGAACTTTTTTGTGAAGGCTCAAAAGATTTTCTAACAATAAATTTGTCATGAAAAACCTTCATTTTTTCTTTGTAGATTTTAGAATTTTCATAAGCCTCATTCCTGATTTCTTCAAGTTCACTCAGTTGGAGTTTACGTAACTTGCAAGCATCATTCAAGTTTTTGTTAAATGTTTTAATGGCCCAATAAGCTTTATGCTCAATTTCCACAGGCAAGTGACAAGGTTTTCCATAAACTAATCTGTAAGGAGACATTCCTAATGATGTTTTGAAAGCAGTTCGGTAAGCCCAAAGTGCATCATTAAGTCTTAAGGACCAATCTTTACGATTTGGGTTAACCATTTTTTCTAAAATCTGTTTTATCTCCCTATTAGCAAGTTCAACTTGTCCACTTTTTTGTAGGTGATAAGGTGTAGAAATTTTATGGGTTATTCCATATTTCTTCATTAAAGTTTCAAATGGTTTGTTACAAAAATGTGTACCCCCATCACTAATAATGGCTCGAGGAATTCTAAATCTACTCAAGATATTCTCCTTCAAGAATTTGACAACTGTTTTGTGATCATTGTTTCGACATGGAATTGCCTCGACCCATTTTGAAACATAGTCCACTGCAACAAGGATGTACACGAAACCAAATGACGGTGGAAAGGGTCCCATAAAATCAATACCCCAGCAGTCAAAGATTTCAACGACAAGACTGGGATTCAACGGCATCATGTTTCTTTTTGAAATAGATCCCAATTTTTGACAATTTTCACACGTTTTGCAAAATGCATGTGCATCTTTAAATAAGGTGGGCCAATAAAATCCACATTGTAAGATCTTAGCAGCTGTTTTTCTAGATGAAAAATGTCCACCACATGCTCCGGAATGACAAAAGTTAATGACACTACTTACCTCATTGTCAGGTATGCATCTTCTTATTATTTGATCCGGACAATATTTGAAAAGATACGGATCATCCCAGTAAAAAATTTTCACCTCGGTTAAAAATTTTCTTTTGTCTTGAGCATTCCAATGAGATGGTATTTTCCCTGTCGCAATAAAATTTACAATGTTAGCAAACTAAGGTACAGTAGCAACGGAAAATAAAAATTCATCAAGAAAAGAATCATTGATAGGTAAAGTTTCAATTAATGTCTCTGTCGTTAGTCTTGAAAGATGATCAGCAACGACATTTTCGGCTCCTTTCTTATCCTTTAGTGTGATGTTGAATTCTTGGAGCAATAAGATCCACCGTATCAATCTAGGTTTTGCATCCTGTTTAGACATTAAATATCTCACAGCTGCATGGTCAGTGTAAACAATTGTGGGAGAACCAATTAAATAAGAACGAAATTTGTCCAATGCAAATACTACAGCAAGTAGTTCTTTTTCAGTTGTTGTGTAATTCATTTGCACATCATTTAAAGTCCTACTTGCAGAGTATATGACATAAGGCTTACCTTCTTTTCTTTGTCCTAAGACAGCACCAACGGCATAGTCACTTGCATCACACATCAATTCAAAAGGCAAGGACCAATCAGGAGATTGCATAATTGGAGCAGTTGTTAAAAGTCCAATTAATGTATCAAAGGCATTTTGACATTCTTGTGTCCATTCAAAGGAAGTATCTTTTATTAAAAGGTTACAAAGAGGTTTAGATATAGCATTGAAATTTCTTATGAACCTCCTATAAAATCCAGCATGCCCTAAGAATGAACAAACCTCTTTAACTGTTTTTGGTGGAGGCAAATGGGAAATTAATTCCACTTTTGCTTTATCCACTTCAATTCCTTTAGAAGACACCACATGACCTAAAACAATTTCTGAAGTGACCATATAATGATATTTTTCCCAATTCAAAATAAGACCTTTTTCTACACACCTTTTTAGGACTTTTTCTAAGTTTTCAAGCCAATTCTTAAAAGAGTTTCCAAAGACAGTTAAATCATCCATAAAAACTTCTAAACAATGCTCAACCATATCACTAAAAATGCTTAACATGCATCTTTAAAAAGTGGCTGGGGCATTACAAAGTCCAAAAGGCATTCTCCTAAATGCAAAAGTGCCGAAGGGGCACGTGAATGTGGTCTTTTCTTGGTCTTCGAGTGCAATGGGAATTTGATAATAGCCTGAGTATCCATCAAGAAAGCAGTAGTAGGGGTGTCCTGCTACTCTTTCAAGAATTTGGTCAAGGAAATGTAAAGGAAAATGGTCTTTTCTAGTGATAGCATTTAATTTTCTATAATCAATGCACATCCTCCAACTAGATGAGACACGAGTTGGCAATGATTCACCCTTTTCATTTTTAACGACTGTAATGCCAGATTTCTAAGGTACTACTTGTGTAGGGCTTACCCACTTGCTATCAAAAATAGGGTAGATAATTCCCACATTAAGTAGTTTAAGAACTTCAACCCTAATAACCTTTTTCATATGTGGATTTAATCTTCTTTGAGGTTGTTGGGATGTTTTGGCATTTTCCTCTAAATGTATTCTATGTGTGCAAATTAAAGGGTTAATGCCTTTTTATATCTTTTAAAGTCAACCCGATTGCGTTTGTATGACTTTAAGCACTATATCAATTACCTGTTTGCTCGACGTGAGGGATGAAGAAATTACCACCGGATATGTCTGATTCTCCCCAATATATGCATAGTTCAGTCCTTCAGGTAAGGGCTTCAATTCTAGCTTGGGAGCTTCATCTTCCTTGCTTTCATTCATTTGCCCCAATTCTTCAAATCTTGATTTTGAGCCTTTTTCCATCACCTGTGAACAATCCAATAAAGAGCATATATCAGAAAGATCAGACTCTAGTTCCATGCTTGATTCTAATGAATTCACTAGAGAAGTTTCCAAAGGGTCAGAAGAAACTCCCTTTGGATGTGACTTCCACAATGATTCAATACATGGCCTCGTTCAATTTTCATCTGCTTCTTCATCTTGGTTGTTTGACATATTAAAACATTAAGCTTCAATGGCATGTTCCCAAATGATAGTTTAATGACTCCATCTTGCAATTAATCAAAGCATTGAGGGTAGCTAGAAATGGACGCCCTTTAAAAAACAGGAAAGTGAATGCTTACTTCTAACTGGTTGTTGTGTCCAAGACGATAAAAACCACTGGGTAAATGAATTTATCGACTTGAACTAACACATCTTCTACTACTCCTCGTGGTACTTTAATTGATCTATCAGCAAGCAAAAGAGTCACAGAAGTCGGTTTTAACTCACCTAGATTGACTTTTTGAAAAACCGAGTATGGAAGCAAATTCACACTAGCACCAAGATCAAGTAAAGCTTGTTCAATTTTATGATCTCCAATAACACATGAAATTGTAGGACAACTTGGATCCTTATATTTCACTGTATTATTATTTTGAAGAATAGCACTTACCTGCTCAGCTAGAAAGGCCTTCTTTCACATTCAGTTTTCTTTTCACAGTGCACAAGTCTTTCAAAAATTTTGCATAAGAAGGTACCTGTTTGATCACATCAAGCAAGGGAATGTTGACCTTTACCTGTTCGAAAATTTCAAAGATTTCAGAATTGTGAGTTTGCTTCTTTTGTGTGGCTAATGCTTGAGGAAATGGAGGCACATATGAGGATATGGTTTCCTCTTCGCTAGGTGTTGGTTTGGCAACCTCTTCCTGCCCTTTAGTAGGATCGCATTCTTCTTCTTTCTACACAAGGGTCAGGAATGTGTTTCTTCAACAATCTTACCCATTGCGAAGGGTCATGGATGACTTGGCCTTGGTCAAAATAATGGTTACTTGAACTCCCTGCCATTTGCGCTTAGATTGATCTTTGGTTTTGCAATATTGAGAAGGAAATTTCCTTCTCTTGGATGCTAATGTAGATGCAAATTTTGCAAGAGTTTCTGACAAATTTGCCTAATGTTGAGCAGTTTGACTATTGAAAAGTCTCTTGCTTGTAATGAATGAGCAATGTTTCTCGAAGTCATCCCCAGGAGGAGGAGCATATGCATGATCATGAGAATTTTGAAAAGTTGTAGGTTTGAAAAGGGACTTGTGAAGATTGTGCATGATTATCATTTTCCAACTAAAATTTGGATGATTTCTCCAACCAGGATTGTAGGTTTGTGAATATGGATTGTGATTTGGCCTTTTGAAAGTGTTCAAGGCATTGGCTTCTTCATAGAGACATTCCCTAAAGGCAGGCAAAGTTGGGCAATCATCAGTAGAATGGTCATTGTCATCACAAATGTTACAGACATTTTCTTGAATAGAATTTAATTGACCACTCTTTTTCATTTCTAAAGTCTCGACTTTTCTAGCTAAGGATGCATATTTGGCTTGAAGGTCATGGTCTTCCCTAAGGTTGTAAATACCTCTATTGGATGTCGAGGTTTGGGCCTTGCTTGGTACCTCATAGGTGCCAGCAGTGTCCCAATTTTGTGCTTTTTCTGCCAAGGAATCTAGGAAGTCAAGTGCTTCCTCAGGGTCTTTTTCTTTAAATTCTCTATTACACATTAATTCTACTAGTTGCCTATCTTAAGGTGTTAACCCTTCATAGAAGTGTGCAACTATTCTCCAAGTTTCAAACCCATGGTGAGGACAGGTATTAAGTAGTTCCTTATACCTATCCCAACATTGGTAAAGGGTTTCCCCTTGTTTCTGAGAGAAATCAGAAATTTGTCTTTTAAGAGAATTTGTTCTATGGGTAGGAAAATTTTTTTTCAAAAATAGTTGTTTCATCTCATCCCATGAACTGATGGAATTCGACCTCAAATTTTGTAGCCATGTTCTAGCTTTATCTTTTAAAGAATAAGGAAAAAGCTTTAATCTAATGGTGTTTATGCTACAATTTGGGTCAGTGTAGGAGCTACATACCTCTTCAAAGAGTTTTAAGTGCGAATATGGGTTCTCCATGTCAAGGCCATGAAAAGTGGGTAGAAGTCGAACAAAACTTGTTTTGAAATTGAAATGGATTAAATCTGGAGGAGAAACTACACAAGATGGTGCACTAGTCCTTACCGGATTCATGTAGTCTCTGAAGGTTCTTCGTTGGTTTTGATCATTTTGTTGCGAACGGTTGTCCCCTTCATCCGTGAATATTTCCACATGATTGTCGGCCATGTTTTCTAATGAAGATGATGTTTTTCTAACAAGTCTACCACTAGATGTTCGTGACCAAATTTTCATACAAGAAAGAGAGAAGAAAAGAGAAGAAAAGATGAACACACAAAAAAAAATAAAAAATTTGGATCTAAGATGAACGCCAATTTTTACCTTCCCCGGCAACAGCGCCAAAAACTTGACACATCTGAAAAAGGATTGTCTCTCAAGTATAGTAGTATCGAAGTAATAAACCTGTTGAGTCCGGGGTCGATCCACGAGGAAGGGGATTTTAGCGCTACAAACTATAAGTAAGCAAATATGATGTGGATGATTCAAAGGGATGGCAAGATAATATCAACAAATATAAGTAAAAAACAAGTTCTTAAACAATAAATGAGAATAACACAAGAGACATTCACACAATAATAATGAGAGCTAAGGTTAGGGGATCCGCCCTTGATATTTCAAATAAGGATAAACAACCCGTTTTAGTTATATGAATTATATTTGCTTCATTACCAATATTTATACCACTTCTTGTAAATGGGTTCAAGCATCCAATGTGCCAATCTCATATGTCTACAACAAATCAAGGTTCCTAACTAGATTCGTGTCGGTAAGGAAGAACCATACATCATCTAGAAAGGATCCAAGCATTTGATGTGCCAAGGATTGTCGACAATGGATCAAGACCTCCACTTTGCGAGTGGTGTCAAGATTGATTAAGAAATTAAATATAAATCATATTGAATAAACATTATAAGATTAAGATTATTAAGCACATATTAAGGGTTAGAGAATCCTTATTCTCATATCAAGGGTTTCACCCTTTCACCTTAGCAAAAGAGAAATTAGAAGAACATTATAATAGAAAGAAAACAAAATGCAAGAAAAAGGAAATTCATTAATAACATAAACACAGAGAGAAACACAATACAAGATCCTCAAAGCCAAAATGTTCCAGCCAAGGCCAAGATTCCCTAATGGGTCACAAGGCACCTCTATTTATAGATACATTCAGGGGCAAACTTGTCAAATTACAAAGGAATAATTGTCAAATATTAGATGCACCAACTTTGACACTTGGGGTGATTAGGTGAACTGACTTTGACCATCGATTTCGACATTGAATTTTTGAGAATTTTAATCACATGTCTTCATGAAAGTTGTAGATATTTCTCTTAGCTTTCTATAAATAAATATAAATCATATAAATCATGAAAATCGTAGATATTTCTCTCATATTTCTAGAACATCTTGATTCATACGATTTGGATATGTATTCTGAGAGATATGGTCAAAATACTGAGGCATGGTCAGGCTGGGCCGAAACTGCAGATGGGTTCACTTCAAGCCCATTTTTGGTCCACTAAGAGCCCGAATTTGATGATGCTTCTGGAATACAATCTTATAGATAATTTAATCAGCTTTCCAAAACATTAAGATTTGAACCATTCTGATCTATAAATAGAGAGTTATGTCCATTTTACCGAACCTATAACAAAACCAAAATTAAGAGGAAGTTAATTCCAAAGATGCAAAGACTACAAGTATGCTTAAGTTGAGGAATTTAATGACACTATTAATGCAATATGATGAACTAAGCTCTTATTAAACATACATATTTAAGTGTTCATCAATAAGTTCCCCATTTTGTAATGAAGGTCATCTTCATCTTATCTTCATTGGCCATCATTATCTAATTGCATCCAGAAAACCCATCTATAAAAAAGAATATCACATTGGTGGTAGCACTATCTACCAATACATCAATGTGAGGCAAAGGAAAATCATCCTTTGGTGATACCTTATTCAAGTCTCTGTAATCTACACACATTCGAAACTTTCTGTCCTTCTTTGGTACTGGTACGATATTGGCTAACCATTTCAGATACTTCACTGCTTCTAGAAACTTAGCTTCAATTTATTTAGAGACTTCCTCTTTGATTTTCTGAGCCCACTCTAGCCTCATCCTTCTTAACTTCTGCTTAACTGGCTTTAAATGCGGATAAGTCAGAATTGAATACTCAATAATACTTCTATCAATTCCATGCATGTCATCATAGGACCAGGCAAAGATTTCTTCATATTTCTTTAATAATTTTTCAAATCTCTCTCTGTCTCTCTCTCACTTCAGGAGTTATATCACATGCAATGCATATGTTCTTAGGTTTTTCGATTGTACCAAGATTAATGTCATGAGTTTGAATGGTATGAATTTCAAATGTGCTAGTGAAATGCAAACTATAATGCACAACATCATTAGGAAAGACATCACATAAGTAAGCAAAATTATTTTTCATTGCATTAAACTTTGAAACATAAACAATGTCCTCTTCTTCAAAGAGGTTGGGTACAAACATATCTTTATAAGATACACTTGTAATTCCCTTTTCTATGAATGTAGCGAGGTCGATGGACAGATTTATTAGCGGTGCTTGTTCTTGAGGCTTCTCCTTCTTAATGGTCATCTTTTCCATCTTTCTCACCAAGTCATTCCCCTTGGAGACTTCTGCCTGAAGAATATCTTTGAAGATCTCAAATATGGGCTTCAGCATTCCCTTAAAAACCCATGGTTCAGTAGCCCCCACATACTTCGTATCTTGGACCTTTACGAATTTGATGAATCTCTCTTTCATGGGCTCAATATCTTCTTCTCCTCCTTCGAATTCATAGCCTAAATCTTTTCTAAAAGTCTAGCCTTTGAAATCTATAAAAGATGGTAGGTCACATCCATTCCTCCCAAGCCTAGCTCCTGTTTCTTCATTATTCCAACTACAATTTGGCTGACTTTGCCAATCATGGCTACTTGGAAGCCACTCATGTAAGATATTTCTCCAACCGTCACACTCAAAGCAGCTAGTGCAATCATTGAGGCTGGATGAATGGTTATGGTCTCCCCATCCATGTTGAATCGGATTTTCTGATGTAAAATAGAAGGAAATCCCCCCCAGCGGATGGAACCATGCTCATCCCAATAAGGCAGCAAATGTGACTGGAATATTAAGGACTATGAGTTCCATCAGAACTTCGATGGGCCCAGTCTTCACTAAGACTTTGAAGATTCCTATGGTGCTTCTCTTTGAATCGTCATAAGCTCTGATCACCATCTCACAAGGCTCGAGTTCATCTTCACTAACTCCACATTTGTGTAATATCTTCATAGGCACAACGTTGATGGTGGACCCATCATCTGCCATGATGCAATGAGATATTTTCCCACCAATCTCTGCGGTGATGAACAATGGCTTATTATGGTTCCTCCCTTTGAATGGTAGATCTTCATCAGTAAAGGTGATTTCTGCCCTTTCTCTTACCCCTTGGGTTCTCCTCTAGTCAAGGCGGTCAGCATTTCACTAGTAGTGGTAGTTATTGATATCTCTACCTCCGCCAAAGCCTTTGCCATGGCTTCTCTATACTTTTGGGATGATATAAGTAAATCCCAAATGCTAGCATTCGCTTGAGTCTTCTTCAACTGTTTGATCACTTGATCTTCTTCTCCTTTAGTTTCTTCTTCTTTGGCAAATTCTTTACCCTTTTCAACTATCCTCTCAGTTGGTTTCTCCTTTTCCTTCTCATGGTAAAATCTACCACTCCTTGTCCGTTGTTGAACATTCTCTCTCTCACCCCTAAGTGTTTCTTCCTCATGTGTTTCTCCCTCGTGTGTTTTTTCCTCAATTCTTACTTCATCTTCTTCATTGCTGCTAAAGTCAGTCCAAACTTTTGGAAGGGTCTTGACTTTAGGGATATCATCCCAAATCCCCATAACTCTTACCTCCTTACACCTTCTAGGCAAGCTCTCTCTCCTTACAAGACTCTACTCATTTTCCTTTCCTAGCTTCACTACCCTTCTTCACCTTGAGTCTCCTAAGAGATGGACCTTTTCTAGCCCCTTTTCTAGCTATCCACTTCTTAGTAAAGGAGCTTGATAACATGGGTATCTTCTTAGTGGGTGTCATTTTGACTTCTTCTTCTTCTTCTTATTATTGTTCTTCTTCTTCTTCTTATTCTTCTTGTGGCTTGTCTTAAAGGTGCACACGGGTCGGGTCGGGTCGGGTCAGGTAGGTTGGGTCGGTCATAAAAACAAAAATAGTTACATCTGGAGTCATCTGTGATAAAAAAAAAAGTCCACAACTCTGCCATCTGGAGTCGTCATCACCTTAAGTCTTTGTATTGTAAACTCAAGCTGAGTAAGGATTCTAGTTACATCTATTAAAAAAAAATCAATCCAAATTCATACTGAAAATAATATCATATCACCATAGAATTGTTAACATTGGCCACATCATAAGTAGTTGCTAATAATAACCATAATAATATAACGACCACTTTTTAAAAATGACCATAACATGAACCAGTAGCAGTCACAACAATGAACATCTAATTACCATGAAGCAATCTTTTCCGGTTAACGCAACAATACTTCAACAAATACAAAAAAGACTGTGAGCAATTATTGGACAGCTGGGTGAAGTAATACGAAACCAACCATGAAAGGTAGACAGATAAGAGCCTACTCTTCATGCTTTCCCAATCAACTCTATATGAGCTCGTATGCGACTCAACCCATAACACTATGTAACACCACCTTCCCTCAGTGGAGATATCTATATTTAAGAAATCAAAATTATAAATTAATATTATAAATTATATCTAGTTGTGTACAAACTTGGAGGACTGGTGGTGTGGAGGAAGTCATGACAGAGGAAACGGCTGGTGGAGACCTCTGTGTGACCGCTGGCAGGCTGGAAGAGCGATGGTCATCGCTGGAAGCAGCAGAGTTGAAAGTAGTAGCTACAGAGGTGTGGAGAAGCTGTGATAGAGGAGAGAACTAGTGAAGATGTCCATGTGTGCGCAGTGGCAGGCTGGAAGAGGGATAGTCGTCGCAGGAAGCGGAGCTAAAAGTGATTATCATTGCCAGAAGCAGAGCTGAAAGTAATGGTTATCGCTATAAGCAGAGCTAAAAGCATCAGCTACAGCTACGTGGAGGGAGCTGTTACATAAGCGAGAGGTGGAGACATTCGTGCTTGAGGACTGGCAGGTACAGTCGTGGAAAAGTGATGGTTAATGGCTATAGATGGTCGATGGCAAAGGAAGTGCTGGTAGGCGGCGGCATCAGCTTCTTTCAATTTCCATTTCAAAACTCGATTGCATATTAGGGTTACAAATTGGAAAATATTCATTTTTATATCAATGATTCAGTAAGGTCATGCATAAAATAATAAAATGTGTGAAACAAATTAACAATTGACACGTGGTAAATTCAATTCTTTTTTAAAAAGTCTCATCGGGTCAGGTTATATCGGGTTAACAGCATCAAACCCGATTGTCAACCCGATTGCAGGAAACCCGAGTTAATTAACCCGATTTCGGGTTTTGTATGATAGTAACCTGATTGTAACCCAAAAAACCCGATACAACCCAATCAGGTCGGGTCGGATAATTTTGAACAACCCTAACTCGTCCTCTTCTTGATCACTGAGGCACATAAGTTCGGGTTTTAAGCTTCGCTTGACTCCCTTCACTACAATGTTGGTCCATCCACCTTTCTTGGTGTGAATCTTGGCTATCAAAGGAAGGGCTTCATCTTTCACCCTCTCAATGATCTCCTTGGGCTCTTTTTCTTTGGCTTTTTTAGACTTGGGCTTCTTTGTTGAGACCACCCTTCTAGTGGATTGTTCTAACTTGGACTCCTCCCTTCTCTTGGCTCTCTCGGCCCTGCTCAATCTACTCTTATCAAAAGCATTCATGACTTGCTCTTTAGTCAAGCCTGATCCAATCATCTTGATTGGTGGAGGAGGCACCTAATTCTAATTGGGTAATGGGTTGCTTCTTTTGTTGGGCTCATATGTCTCTAGGTCAGGAATCTAGCCCTTGTCAATAAAATCTTGGATCTCGTGGCGAAGGCTAGTGCAATCATCAGTCTTATGATCGGTCACTTGATGGAAATCGCATTTCTCATGATGCCTCCAATTCCTTGGTAGTGGATTTTAGAAACTCTCTTGGTGGCAATGGTTGTAAGATTCCTTCAACACTCAACGTTGCAAAGACTTTGAAAAGTGGCCTTCCCAAACAACTGAATCTTCTTTGTGGAGTAACTGCTTTCATCTCTATATGCTTCGTGCTAGGCTGACTAGGTTGGTGATACTGCCCTTGACTTCTTCGAGGGTAACTATGATTACTTCTCTTTTGTCTAGACTCTAATTCTTCTATTTGGATGCCTAAGTCATATAAGTCTTCAAAGGTCTTGATAGAGAAGCCTACCAATCTATCACTAATGAAACTATAGGCCCTACTGATCACCATGCGAACCTAGTCCTTCTTCATAGGTCTGCTGGTCATTTTGCCTACTTTAGCCCTCTAACGAACTAGGTGCTCCAAAAAAGTCCCCCTGGGCTTTTGTCTCGTCGGCTCCAAATCCCTCAACGTTATCCTTAGTTGGGTATTGTGGTGATACTGTTTCGCAAATTGTTGAGAAAGTTCCTCTCAATCTTCTCAAACTCTCTTTGGGAGGTCATAATACCATGCTACCGCATCGTCTTCTAAGGATAGCATGAAGCATTTCAAAATGTGCTCCTTCGTCAAAGGAGTGGTAGCCATGATCATTGCATAATGCCTCAAATGTGTTTTGGGATTCCCTTCTCCATTGAACTTTGGCAAGTCTGGCAAGCAAAACTTTGGATGCAAATCTTGGTCTCCTATAAGCAAGATGTCATCTAGGTCTTTGACCCCCTTCAGCCCCTTCTTCTTCAAAACGAATTGGACCTTCTCTATGTCCTTGGCCAACTGCTTGACCGATTCAGGTTCTTCTAGATTGATTGGGCTTTTCCCTCTATTTCTACCTTGGCTATTCTCACCATCACCATCACCATTACCCTTAGGTAGCGACTAATTCATGCAGTTAGGCCCATTTTGGATTGTTTCAATGAGTTGGACCATTTATTGCTAAAGTGTGGTCATGTTAGCTCTCAATTGGGCTATTTCAGCATTGTTATTGTTGGGTGCTGCCATTTCATATTCTTATCTTGTCAAACGACCACCTCAACTAACCTAAGCAATGATGGCTGCAAAACAAAAGTGTTAATACGATGCATGCATGCATGATATGATGCATGCTCATACAAGGGCATAGACACGCTTTCAGCCTTCCAACCTTATTCCTCCCACACACGTGAGGTTAAGTCTCTTTTCCTCGGATTTTAGGCTTCATTCCTAAGACATCCTCATGGGATGTAAGAACACGAGATTCTCTCTCCTAATTCTAACATTCATTGTTGATGTTGGATTCTTCATGACTATCATAACATGGTTTTCAAAACGTCATGATAACCTTAACTTCATGGCATATGTTCCCATTTTGTTCTTATGGGTGACGTGACATGTGGCCTTTGTTGATGGTTCCATGAGGTTTCAAGTTGATGTTATTCTAATTATGGAGAATTTACATCCATAGACATGCAATTCAATATGAGTTTTGGATATTCATCCTATTGGAAATTTTTAGAGTCATCTATATGGGCTTGAGTCTCAAAGGTCCAATGGTCTGGGCTCCTTTGAGCGAGAGATGCCCCCTTAGGTCGGCCTCTTTTTATACCAATTCAATGGTACGTGCTCAAAGGTGGTGACACCAGCATGAGTCATCTAGGGGTTG
This sequence comes from Boswellia sacra, assembly GCA_013180625.2. NCBI lineage: Eukaryota > Viridiplantae > Streptophyta > Magnoliopsida > Sapindales > Burseraceae > Boswellia > Boswellia sacra. The sequence continues at coordinate 11,896 of SNVD02009572.1, read as the reverse complement.
AATGGAGCCAAAGACTTCTCACGCCAATGCTACACGGGTAGTTTCGACAGTTCGTGCTTATTGTGTGCAAATGTGCAGTGGTGCAAGGACTCATTATACCAACACGAGGTATTAGATTTGGTATTCCCATCAGAATAAACTTCTCTTATCCCCAGTGGAGTTGCCACTGTTAACGGGGCTTTCATCCCTCAATTCGGGACCTAAACTACACTCATCCCTTTAGAAATAGGCTCGAGAAGTTAGGTAAAAGTCTTTCGACCCAGACGGATATAAATCCAACCTCCACTTGGAAATACCAAATAGGAATAACTCGTGTTGTTACTTATTCCACTTAGCATTATTCATTTTATGCACACATTCTCACTTTTTATCTTCATTAAGCACATGAGGTGATTATTCAATCAATGACAGTTGTATATTCATACATAGAAAGAGGGAGAAGAAAAGATTACATTTTCATCAAATATAGGGGAAGGGAAAAGGATTACAACATTTGTTACTCAACAATAAAATAAAATATTTAATACATTCATATATTTGAATATTTATTCTAAGTGATAGTCCCTCACCATCAATGTAAGTCCACCATCACTTCATGGCATCACACAAGTAAACTTCTTAATAAATGAACATTCATACATGTATCAACAATAAAATCAAACAAAGTCATAATTTAATATCATGGCATTCTAGCCTAGATTTTGATAAATTCTGTCATGGCAATTCTACCTTACTGTTTATTCTAGCATAATTCACATCATTTATCATGGCATTTCTAGCCTAACATGTCATTCATGGCATATTCTAGCCTAAACATGGCATTTCTAGCCTAATTTAAACAATTGAAATAAATCATAGCTATTATAGCTCAAACAAGACATTCAAGGGCAAAACAATAATTCTTACCTATTCTATGCTATTTCCTAGCATTCGTCAGAGCAAATAAATTTTCCTAGCATGATTCTGAAAAAAGGAAGGATTGCGAACTTACCTCGACATGCTTGTCCATCTTGTAAAACAAATTGGGTTAGAACAATTCATCATAACCCTAAGCATGCTCCTAAGCATAAAATAAAAGCGAAAATAAGAAGAAGGAGAGAATACTACTCTCGAGACGTAACCTTTCGGGTTTGGAGCAATAAAACGCCTAAAAATATTTATACTGGAAAAGACTTCTCAAATTCTCAAGCGTGTCTTCCAAAGGGAGAAAGAAGAATGTATTCAACAATCGGTGTGATTTGCTAAGTGAGAGGACGGGGGGTTTATATAGGACAGGGGTTAAGATGAAAAAGGAAGGTTTTAAATCAAATTTTTGAAAATAGGCCAACAAGGGCTGCGCGGCCATCTCCAGACGGTCAGCCATTGGCCAACAGCCGAGCGACTGTCAGATGGTCAAGCGACTATCAGATGTTCGGGCAGCTGTTTGATGGTCGGCCGGTCAAATATCTCTTCAGCCCTTTTCTTTTTTGTCATCCTTCGATGTAGTCCCTTCAGACCTTCATTCCTTCGACCACTTCTTGACTTCAACTCCAATTTGTGATCCGTAAATTTCTACAATAAGTAGACATCCGCAGCTTTGCAACGGTTTATGATTCATTAATATATTTATCCTGAATTAATTTCTATGATTTTTCAAATTCATATGTTAGTTTTCAAGGCCTTTCACCAACTTCTTCTCACCCTTCTCTTCTTGGCCCTAAAGGGCATTTTGGTCTTTTTTTGCTCGACATTCATCTTCATTCTTTCATCGAGCCTAAAAAATGCAGTGTTTACACCCCTAGTTGGATATTATGGTGATACGACTTTACAAACTATTCAAAAAGTTCTTCCCAATCTTCTTGAACTTTTTTGGGAAGATCATGGTACCATACTAGCACATCATCATCTAAGGATAGCATGGAGTACTTCAAGATAAACTCCTTCGACAAAGGAGTGGTGGCCATGACAATAGTATACTCTTTCAAATGCGTCTTCAGATTGCCTTCTCCATTGAACTTGGGTAAGTCTGGCATGCAAAACATCGGAGGCAAATCATCATCCCCAATGAGCAAGATGTCATCTAGGTCTTTGACCCCTTTTAGCCCTTCTTCTTCAAAAGAGAGTGGACCATCTCCATGTCTTTGGCCAACTGTCTGACTGATTGGGGCTCATCTTGGTTGGCTGGGCTTTCCCCCCTATCTCTACCTTGGCTAATCTCACCCTCGTCACCACCATTACCTTTAGGTGGAGATTGGTTTATGCGGTTAGGCCCATTTTGTATGGCTTCAATGAGTTGGACAATCTATTATTGAAGTGCGGTCATGTCGGCTCCCAATTGGACCATTTCTTAATTGTTGTTGTTGTGTGCGGTCACGACTAGGTCAAACGACCACCTTGTCTAACCCAAGCTATGATGGCTGCAAGATAAAGGTGTTTATGCCATGCATGTATGCATGATATGATCCATACTTATACGAGGGCATAGACAAACTTTTAGCCTTCCAATCATATTTCTCCTACACATGTGAGGTCGAGTCTCTTTTCTTAAGATTTTTGGCCTCATTCCCAATCATCATAGGATGTGGGAATGCAAGATTCTCTTCCCTAATTCTAACATTCAAGTTAATGTCGGATTCTCCGTGATTATCATAACATGGATTCTAAACGTCATGATAATCTTAACTCATGGCACATGTCCCCATTTTGTTCTTATGGTGTTTGACATATGGCATTCGTTCATGGTTTCATGAGATTTGAGTTGATGTTATTCTAATCATATGGAATTTACATCCATGGACATGCATTTTAACATAGGTTTTAGTTATTCATTCTATTGAAAATTTCTAGATTCATCTACATGGGCTTGATTCTCAAGGGTCCAATGGTCTGGACTCCTTCGAGCGAGAAATGCCCCCTTGGACTGGTCTCCTTTTATACCAATTCAATGGTACATGCTCAAAGGCGATGACACCAACATGAGCCGTCTAAGGGTCGAATGACGCCAAAGACTTCCTATGCCAATGCCATATAGCTAGTTTAGGTAGTTTGTGCTCATTGTGTGCAAAGTGTAGTGATGCAAGGACTCAAAATATCAATATAAGGTATTAGAATTTGGTATACCATTAGAATCAACTTCTCTTATCCCCGACGGAGTCGCCACTATGAACAGGGCTTTCATCCGCTAGAGCATTTGTGACCATGACACTTTGTCAAAGCCTCTTTCGAGACTTAAAGGAACACAAACGAGCCATGGGCACGTTTGGAGAAATGGAGTCATCACTAATTTTTCAATTAGGAATGAATAGAGGTAATCTGATCCTTGCTTTAGGACCTAAACTACCCTCATCCCTTCAGAGTTGGGTTCAGGAAGTTAGGTACGAGCTATTCACCTCGTCCAGATCAAAATCCGGCCTCCACTATACTATACCAAATAAAAATAACTTAGGTTGTTATACACTCTGCCTAAGTGGTCCGTTTTGTGCACACATTTCTTATTTTGCCTTCTTTAAGCATGTAAGGTGATATTCAATCAAAATAGTTGTATATTCACACAGAGAAAGAGGGAGGAGAATAGAATTACATTCCTTTAAAACATAGGGGATCGGGGATAAGATTACATTGCTTTTTAACAATAAAGTAAATTTACTTCTAAACATTTCAAATATTCAATGATATAAAATATTCCATACATAGCATATTCATACAAATCATGTATTTAATAAGCAATCAATTCAAGATTTGATAAATAAGGAATTCCTCACCATCATATGTGAGTCTATTCCATGCTTATCAAGCCTCTTCATACATATTCATCTCATTCATACATACATTCAATTATTCTAAGTGATGGTCCCTCACCATTAATGTGAGTTCACCATCACTTCATGGCATCATTCTAATCATATTGCTAAACATGGTATATTCATACATTCATTCATATCAATCAATTAAAATTCTAATTAAGGCCATAAACTAAAATCATGGCACTTCGACCTGGATTTGATAATTCTATCACGGCATCCTATTGCAATTCTTGCATTTAATTATAATTATAAATATGACAATTCTAGCCTAGCATGGCATCTCTGACCTAAGTCAATGAATCATAACAAAGCACGACTATTCTAGTCCAACTCAATCAATCAATCAAGATAATCATGGCAATATTAATCAATCCAAGCAATTCTTATCTATTCTCTGTTATTTCCTTGCATGCTTCAAAACAACCTTCAAGTTCAATTCCTAGCATGATTCTACTCATGTAATCTTAAGCATGATTATACTCATGTGCTCCTAAACATAATTCTAAGCATTCGTAAAGAAAATAAACTCCTAAACATGTTTCTAATAAATTAGGGAAAAATGACTCACCTTAACACGCATTTCCATCTTGCAAAACAAATGAGGGTTAGAACAATTTATAATAACCCTAAACATGCTTCTAAGCATCAAATTAAAACCTAAACATGCTTATTCTAAGCATAAATAAACCTGAACATGCTTATTCTAAAGCAAGAAAAATAAAAAACAAAAAATGAGGGAGAAGAGAGAACTGCTCTCAAGATGTACCCTTTTCGGGTATAGAGCAATAGAATGCCTAAAAAAATATTTAACTAGAAAAGACTCCTTGAATTCTTAAGTGTATCTTCAAGAGGGAGAAAAGAGGATTTCAATGTACTGAAAAGTAAGGAGGAGGGGGGTTTATATAGTTAAGGGCTAGAATTGAAAAAGGAAGCAAAATCTAAAAAATGAAGGTTCTAAAACAAATTTTTCAAATATAAAAGAACAACTGACCGGCTGTTGAAGACCGTCGGCTGACAGTCTAATAGTTGATCCACTATTGGCAGACCATCGATTAACAATATGATAGTTGACCGACTACCTCACAACCGTCGACCGATTGCGGCCCACCAAACCCTTTAATTTTGCATTTTTTCAATGCAGTTCCTTATGACCTTCAACTATTTGATCATGTATAACTCTTTGAGTTCAACTTTGATTTATGATCTGTAAAATTCTGTGAAAACTAGACATTCGTAGCTTCGCAATGATATATGACTCATCATCAGATTCCTCTTGGATTAAATTTTATGATTTTTTTAAAACATGTGTTAGTTTTCGAGACTCTTGGTCGGTTTATTCTCACCTTTCTTCCATTTGCTTCCAGGGGCATTTTGATCATTTCTATCGCTCCACATTCATCTTTACTTTATCATTGAGCCTCAAAAATCTAGTGACTACACTCATGTCATCCATGGCTGCCCTTATTTGATCTATACTAGTCAAAGGATCCTGTTTTGCCATTCTTGCTATGATCTCTTCTCCTTTTAACTCTATTTTGCCCTCTATCTCCACATTTTCAACTCTGTGTAAACAGCCTTGCTGCATGACTCAAGCTATAATGACTACAAACAAAAGGGGTCAGCATGGATGCATGTATGCATGGATGTATGTATGTATGAATGCAATGCATGCCTATTCACTGCATGAAAGCATAGTCACAGCATAGTTACCTTCCAACCTATTTCTCCCCCATAAATATGAAGTCATCTTTCCTAGGATTTTTTGCTTTGATTCCTCATTGGTAAGGGATGAAGATCCCACAAACATTCTCAAGACATACCCACATGATTTCAAGAAATCATAGTCAATTACAATTCTATTGTTTAGGAATCACAATCATGATCCCATAACATGCGAATGTCTTTTACCACACAAATGCTATACAAGCATGAGAGTTGATTACCAACAATCTAATTGCAATTGACTATGGTTTCTAGGTATGCAAGCCTCATGGACATGAAGTGAACTTTGGTGAAACTAAGACTGATAACCCAAATATTATGGCAATATGTCCATACCAAGTATCTATTCTTGAGTTGGTGTTGAAACATAATCAGTATCTTATGGTGATTACAGTAGTGTTCATACTCTTTCTATGGAGACTTGTAGTGTTCATGTGATTTCAAAGGTTTATGCAAATAACTAGAAGTTCTGGGTAATGCTAGAGATAGTAACTAAGTTCAACTAGCATAGGCTTTGGTCTTGTGTTCAATGGCCAAGGGTCCCTTTGAGTGAGACATACCTTCGAGTGGAAGATACCCCCTTTTTATACCAACTTAATAGTACGTGCTTAAGGTGGTGATCATTAGTTGTATGGGTCTCCAAGGCTCGAGTGGAACACCAGGAATCCTCATACCAAAGCCACCAATCAAATAAAAGGTAGTTATGCAGTGTGTGCAAGTGTAGTGATGCATTAGGATTACATAAATAGCAAAGAACAAAATAACTCAGTATTCCCTATTGTAATCAACTTCTCTACATCCTCAATGGAGTCGTCACTATAAGCAAGGCTTCCATCCCACTCCAACACTTGTAACCTCGGCACTGCTTTTCCAAAACTCCTTTTGTATGCTTGAGGGCTACACGAGTCAAGTCACAGAGACAAAACCCATAAAACTGATGGAGTCACCATCCATGTAATTAACCACAGGAAAAGTTGGATAAGGCAACCGATTCGTTGCTTCTCTGTACTTAGCTATCCATTGCCCCTTTAGAGTTGAGTTCTGGAAGTTAGGTATGAGTTACACCCGCCCGAATGTTAATCCATCCTCCACTAAGGGTCTAATTCTAAGTTCTAAGCCACTAATGCTCTCCTATCTTGATCCTACGTTTTATTATACAAACAACTACTTATGCAAACAACTGCTTTTATCTTAGTATTATATATGAGGTGTCAACAGTTTATATACATCCATAGAAAGAGGGGGAAGAATTGATTACATTTCCATCAAACATGCTGGAAGAGATTGAGGATTACTACATTCTTTCATAATAATTGTAATAAAGTAATTTAAACAATTATAAACTAAAAGGAATTCCAAGCCTGGTCTTTCGTCATCAAAGAAGAGCATTAATAGTAATCAGCATGATTAAAAATAAATATTAATCTAAATATTGGACCTCTACACTAATTATAACATGAATAATTATTAACCAATTATACTAAACATGCATAATCATCAATTAATTACCCTCATATCTACTAATTAACAACTAATTAACCACATAATTAACTACTAAACATCCTTAATTAAACTACTAATAATGGCAATTAACTATTAATTAATTCAACTACTCTTAAACTAAGCATAGTAATTATCTACTTATTAATCTTGACTAATCCTAAAATAAACATGGCATAATCATTTCTAATTATACCTAACATGGCAAAACTAAACTTAAATAAAATATTTAATTTAAACTAAAGAGGAAACCCTAAAAAAACTTACCAAATTTCAAATTTAATCAGAAGTCGAATCTTTGACCAGCGTCGACAGCTCAGAATTCCTCAGAGGACACCAAGAACACTGAGGGAACTTTGAGAAAATATTTATACTAAAGATGGTCTTTGAAAATATTTAGAATCCCTCAAAATATGTGTTTTTAAGCTGATTTCAGTTTGAAGTTGCTAGCCTTGAACTGGGAGCCTAGTACCCTTTTATAGGCCTTGTTTCCTAGAAAATAATCTCTTTTCCCAATGTGGAACTGTGGCTTAGAGGCACACCCTTGTAAGCTTAGAGGCGCGCGCCTCAAAGTTAGAGGCATTACTAGGGTTTCCAATGTTAGAGGTGTCACTAGGGTTTCTAAAAGTTACAGTTGTCACTTCTGCCTAGAGGTGCGCACCTGTAATGTTAGAGGTGCTAGCCCTAGCTTATAGGTCCCAAACCTATTTCTAGGTTTTCGCATCGATGTTTACCATTTGCATATGCATCAGACTGACATAATTCGTAGGGTTTCAACCACTCACCACATTAAAACCGCATCGGTCCTAAACTTACTTGGCTTTCTACCCCAATTTTGGTGTTGAATCTCGGTGTTGCAAGTCAAGTAAGGCTTTTGATTACTGTCTCATCACCACTGGGCCTTAAAACTAGACCTAAAATTCCAATGCTTAAACCTTACCCTTAAGGTTTTAAATTAGAAGAACACTAGATTTTGGTTTTAGCGTCCTTAGTAACCTTCTCTAATTGGGCTTTTGAGAGAAACTCCAATTCTTTATCACAATCTATCTTTATTCAAAATAAAGAAAAAGATATATAAAGAATTTAGTTTCGTATCAAATTTGCCTCATTTAACAACCCTTGCAAGTAAAAAATGATATCTTTTACATTAGCCTTATATATAAACTTCAATTCTAAAACTTGGTTCAATGAAGTAAATATATAACTTGGCTATTGCATTTGCTATCTCTCATTTTGCATAGTATTCTTCATTGAGAGTCAAATACTCATAAGAAAGTGAAGGTATACTTGCTTCTAGGACCTGATTATGACATTGAACTTGTTGTAAAGACTGTCTTTCCATACTACATAGCTTTGACCATCACATGGTCAATATAGCTTTGAGCATCATATGGTTTATATAGCTATCACAATCAAGGTTTTTATAGCTTCCACCATAATATGGTTTTTAATATCCAGTTATAGTTTTTCATTCCTCATAATCTTCCTTTGCAGCATATGACCATTTAAGAATAGAAGTAATTTGATTTATTTTTTGTAAAAATAAATATACGCCCTTGTCAACGACTATACAATCTTTTGAATATAACTACATGATGCATGGGATGCAAAATTATAGATACAGTTACCCAAAATAATCTAGAATATATTCATGGTGCTATAATCAAATAATTACCACTTTTCTTTAGGAAAATGTGATAACTCTATTTGATTAAATTAGAACACTTTATTATTATTATTATTATTATTATTATTATTATTTCCAAAACAACTTTTATTTCAATAATAATAACCACCATATGTTTAACCCTTAATTAATGAAATAATTCATTTAGGGAATTCTTTTCAAAAATTAAGTTTGTGTGATTATTGTTTCAATTGATTCCCAAAATTGCATTAATGTGAAATTTTTATAGGAAATAACACTTATTGGTTTGTTTAACGCAATTATATCCCTATGGAGATCCAATCTTCGAAGACAACTACTACAAGCCATCCTTTAGGAGCATGACCCTAAGATGGGCCAAAACGAGGCTTATGAATAGTCTATCCAAATAAACCAACAGTGGAGGCTTTTAATTTAAAATTAATTAAATATTCTCCCACTCAAACATTTAAAAGATTTAAGATTTTGGTTTAAAATATGATTGATGCAACTTTTTCAAACTATTTGAAACTTTGATATCCATATTTTACTACTTAATTAATCTCATTGATTAATTCCATGATTTATATTCTCTTTATCAAACATTATGATAAATATATAAATCATTTTATTTTAATTAATCTAATTAATTAAAGTATTTTGATTTATTTATTCCATTAATCAAACAATTTGATTAACTACACATAAATCAATGCATGGATATATGAATATATTATAATGCATGATGTGGCATTTTCCTTTTCTCTATATGGCTTGTGACATGTCTTCGTCGTTATTTCATTTAACATTTAAATAAAATAAACATACATAAAGCATACAAGTCGGTATAAACACTTGGCCTTTTTCCAAAAAATATTATAATAATATTTTCTTGAGTTCTTCTATCTTCTTGTTTCTTCTTAGCATGTCCCTAGTGTTTGAATATGTCCAATAGTTTCATAAAATTTTCAAAATTTCATAAAATTGAAAATTTTGAGTATTTAGTGAACTGTTTCGAAGCTGGCCAAAAACTCTAAAAATTTCACAGACACCCCTATCGATCTAAAACTTTTTCAGATTTACAGTTTCATCCCTATAGATTGCAACTATGATTTTATAGGCCATACAACTCCACTTTTCTCATTGTTTCAGGCTATAAAACCACCAAAACAACATGAAAAAGATGGGAGACTATCAAATAAATCAATTGCACTCAAACAGGCCCTAGTTTCAAAATAAATTAAGCCTATTAGGTGAAACAGCTGGGAACCAACTTGGGTTTGGGTTTGAGTGAACCCGTGAAGCTCAACACCACGATTTTGTTCACTATCCAGTAGCTATTAGGCACCATAAAACAGTCATTAGACCTAAATTTAGTGATAAACCACCAAGCTAGGCCCATAGATCAACACCCAATAGCCTAATAGGCTTAAAACAACAAAATCTGTATACTTTGGACTTGGGCTTACCACGCTTAAGCTTGGGCTAATTTGATTGGGCTTAGGGAAATCCAAGAAACCTTTAGGCCCATAAAATCAATAAACCCTAGAACCATTCTAGGGTTGGTCGTCACCTCCAAGACAACCCCAATATCCAAAAATGCAAACCATAGGCTTCGGGACCCTGGGTGATACCGGGCTGCTGGATTATAATAGATGAGGATAGAATCTTCAAGTTGATTATCAACTCAACCAATGGCTGGAACAAATAGAATGGAACCTAACAAACACTCTTTGAAAGGATAACAAGCTCACCACCAGGGTAAACACCAATGGGATACAGAAAATTCACCACCTAAGGATGTAAACCAAGGATACAGGGCTCAAACTAACTCACTACTCTATGGAATCCACCAAGAGATACAGAGTTAAAGAGAAATCAGTATAAACACTGAAAATTTCACTCAAATTCGAATTCAAAACTTCACCTCCTTGAATACACAACTTTAGAACTTAAATAACTTGGAACAACCCTCCAAGCATAGGTAAAAAGACAATAATTAAATGATTTCAACAATTACAGCTCAACTACTACATTGACAACTCATTTTAACTAAGACTCATAAGTAAACTCACTAGGTAATAAAGGCACAACCAACTAAGCTAGAAATTCAAATTCCAACCAACTAAGCTAGAAAATTCAAATTCTAATGTGGACTTTAATGCAGCATTCATTATGAACCAGCTGTGAAGAGATAGTCATAAATTCCTGCAGACAACTCCAAATGACACATTGACAAATGTGTTAAAAAGCTGACTTCAAGATCTTTTATAGCCATAAATCTTGACAATTAATTCTCTGCACAGCAATATCAATTCTTTTACGAAATTACCCCTCATTCTGGTTCATGTGCATTCTTGACCATTGTAATAATTTGCACCCCTTGATGATCTATCATGAATCTCATGGATTGTAACACTCCTGTGTCAAGCTCCCCTGGTTGAGAAAGACTCGACCTCGAGTCTTGGTTGTTGATTTCACCAAGATAAGGACTAAGGTCAGAGACATTGAATGTGTTGGAAAAACCATAATGCTCATGTAGCTCAACTTTGTAAGCATTCTCTCCAATGCGTTGTAAGACTTTGAATGGTCCATCAGCTCTAGGCTTCAACTTGGCATATTTGCCTGGAGGAAACCTTTCTTTTCTAAGGTGTATCCACACTAGATCTCCGTCTTTGAACTCAGCATACTTCCAATGTTTGTTTGCTGCAGCTTTATACTTCTCATTTCGCTTCAAAATTGATGCGTTCGAAACTAGCAAGTATACTAGTCGCACAAGTAATAAAGTGATAAGTAAGATATCGTTCCCACGAGGATTGATTCTAATTGAATTTGTTATTCAAAAACAACAACATAATAAATGGGGGGGTTTTTGTTGATGGATTAACTAATTGAAATATTAATGTAAATGCACAATAACAAAACGCAAAGTAAAATGGAGTGAAAAATCAATGAGAGCCAGCTTGGTTAAGGGTTCTTTCTCTGCCACAAGATATGAATTTGTGAATAACATAGAATTGTAATCCAATTACAGCATTGAAGTTATCAACCGTAGATAACAACAAGCTCTGTTATCCCAATCTTTCCTTACTTTGTTGTTAAATAAAACAAGCTCTTTATTTAATCTCTTATCCATTAAACAACCTAAGGAACAAGCTCTCTGAGTTTAATTCAATGGAAGGGGCATTACGATGAGAAATGATAGTTATCTAAGGCATACCACACAACATTCGGATAGTTTAACCTA
>SNVD02009568.1:0-38940 GCA_013180625.2 Boswellia sacra | reverse complement strand
CACTAATGTAGACATGCACAACACCAAGGATCAAGTAGGACTTTATTAAGCTTGTAACGTTTGGCTGGGGTGAAGGTATGATCAAGGATAATAATTTGGCTCAAATCACCCACAAACACATAAATCATTCAAGATTATGTAGAGCTCAACCCTATAACACAACTTTATTTTAATTCACCAGGTTACTCCCCAAACTTATTTAGAACACTCAATCTTTTTTTTTTTTTTTTGCAGAAAACAAAAGAAAACTACACCCCCACACTTTGTTGTTTCATTCTTTTTAAGAACACTTAAGGGTATAGATCTCTTATTTTTCTTCTTTTGTTCTCTTTTTTTCTTTTTTTTCTTTTTTTTCTTTTTTTTTATTACACTTCCCCTCCCCCACACTTAAACAACACATTGTCCCCAATGTGTAAGTATGTGGACAATAAGTACAGATTGGCTTTTTTCTTTTTTCTTTTTTTCTTTTTTTTTTTACAAACACAATAGAACTCACTTGCATTGCTCATGACACATCCCAACCTCCTCTAACTTCCCAAAACCGGAACATAGCTCAAAATTTAATTGTGAATGATCTACATGCTCATAGGTAAGGGATAAACTGTTTGGAACAAAATAATTTGAGGTTAGGAAATCTTTAGTGAGTTAACAAAGAAAAAGGCTTACAAAGGCTCAAAGGGGTAACTAGGGATCAATTTCAGTCAAGGTTGGATATTAAGGCTCAAACGGTCCAAAGATGGCCTAAATCATTTCCCCAATGTTGCACAGTCTAGGATTTCGCCTCGAGTGACCATCAAACAAGTTCTAGAATTCATTGAAATCTGAAGGAACATTTAAATTACATAAACTTTCTCTAAGTGAACAAATAACTCAGTGATAATAACTCAGTGCTCAATGTTGTGCAAGGAATCAAAGGCAAAGTGAAAACCAATAAACATTTCAAGCACACAAATCCATGCATTATTTATCATTTTCCAAGAGTTATTCTTAATTCAATCATTATCTTATCATCGACCCACAAAATGCAAGAAAAGAGGTACGTGGCGTTGTTACACCTGAGTCAAGATTGTATATTTCAACAATCCTTAGGACCAGTAGCCCGCAGACTTAAGGTTTCCAGCCTATATACCTTTATTATGAAAGAACAAAACAAGAAACAAGACACTTCAAACAACATGAAATAAACAAACTACAGATTTATTGAGAGAGAATGCGTTTCAAGAGTTAAGAAAACCCCATATTCTGCCATTCTCAGGTTTTTCCACAATTGTTTTTTTGAATCGAAACTGATAAAGATAAAAACACATAACAACTCTAAATTACGCAAAACTAAACTTACTCATAAAATAACAAAGTTCAACAAGTCAGCAAACAAAAACAAGTTAGTTAGAATGGGTCTAAAAAGTTTAGAAGTTAGCCTCCTTATTCAGCCATTATGGATTGAAGAGATCCACAATGCGTTTCAAGAGAACTTGAACTTTTTAAGCCACCACTCTAAAAACTGAGATTAGAAAATATTACCTGGGGCGAAAGAAACAACCTGCAAAATCTCAAAATAAATAACATGAAAAACTTCAAATAAACACAATAAAAAGAAAGCAAACAAAAACGAAGCAAACTAGCAAACAGAGATTACAGATGGAGCGTTAAATCCAGTTACGCCTTTTATTGCCTTCTCCAAACCAATCTATCGAGCTATTGTTGGATCAGGCGAATAGACGAATGCTTGTAATTTGTCAATTAACTCCCCTGCAGTTGAAGCTGTAACCAGGATTTGCCTTGCTGACTGTGAGATGAAGTTTTTTTCTACAGCTTGATCAAGAAAAGACAACAAACCATCAAAAAAATTATTGACATTTAACAAACCAATGGGTTTCCGATGGATGTTTAGCTGTGCCCAAGAGGTGATTTGAAATATCTCCTCTAATGTGCCATAACCACCGGGTAAAGCTATAAATGCATCGGACTTAACAATCATATGTGCAATACGCTCATGCATGCTAGAGACTTGTAACTCTTCCCCGATTGTGTTGCCTACGATATCTCGCACAGCTAATGGTTTAGGGATAATGCCGAGAACTTTACTTCCTCCCAAGGATGCAGCTGTCGACACACACCCCATTAACCCAAGACTACCCCCTCCATAAATCAAATGAATACCCCTCGCAGCTAATGTCCTACCAAGATCAAGAGCTGCTGTTGTAAACTCTCCATCTTTACCAAATTGCGATCCACAAAATACGCATATAGTTTGGAATCGCCGAATTGGTGATTTCTCCATTTCTACAAGTGCTCTAACCTTGTGTAAGATAATGATGCACGTTAGGTAATATGCTTTTCAATTGCAAGACAGGTTATGGAATGACATATGAAAATATGCTGAATATATATATACACACGTAAAACTCTCAAATTTTGACACATGGGGACATACTTTCGGTGGGGGTTGCTCGACGCAGATTTATCGCCCCCAAGTTTTGAAAAAATGAAATATGCTTTCGACGAGGTTTGACAAAACCTACACACTGGTCTCCCACATGAAGCATGGAAAATGGAGATACACTTTCGGCAGGGGTTGACAAAACCTCCACACTTGTCTCCCACGTGAAGCATGGAAAGTACAGATATACTTTCGATGGAGGTTGACAAAACCTCCACATTTATCTCCCACGTGTGCTTATGTCATGGGGTAGTCATATGGTTTGTCAAAAAGAAAACTTGAAATTAAAACAAACAAAATCAACAAACAACAACAACACAAAAACAACATTGATAATCAGATCAAACGAAACAAGAAAGAAATAAAATTCGACAACAACAACACACATTCAAATATACAAGTAGTTGTGATTGTGGCTCACATCTTCCTCTGGTTTTACGTCCAGTAACGGCTGAAACGCCTTCTATGAGTCGGGGATTTGCTTCCCATCCAGTTTTCTTATAAACTGGCAAACAGGGTCGTTTTTAGTCAGATTCCCTAGACTATAACACTGCAATTCATCACGAAATTGTGTCCATAGATTAAGCAATTCACGCTGAACAAGTCCACAAGAATGTGACTCGAGAGTTAACAAAACATTATCCAGCGACTCATTACTCAAACCATTCTTAATAAATGAAAGTTTATCTTCTCTATTCCTGGACGCAAAACCTAATGAACGACAAGTCTGGTTACAATTCCATCTAGCACATTTATAACATACTTGTAACCTTTTCGCTCTTCGCCTCTTGGCGTAGTAGCTCTTTCCTAGACCAGGCATGTATTTTGCGAGATTAATGTCCGGCTCACCGGACAATCTCACCTTGGCTTCGATAAGCCATCGGATATCCGCAGGCAGATTTAAGAGCATCAATACCCAAAGTCTAGTCATCCGTACTTTATAAATTTTAAACACAGCATTTTGAGGAAGTGAAGGGAAATATTTACGAAGGTTCGATAGAAAGATATCGGCATCCATTGAAGAGGAGAAAAGGAGAGATATTACCGATAATGCGATTGAGTTTGTTCTTCTCCCAGATATGCACGATTTAAACCTTCGAGCAATGACTTCAGCTCCCGTTTGGATGTTTCTCAAGCTGTTGCACAAATGAATTCGAAGTACGGAATAATTAAATTAAACAAAAGGAAGGAAAAGAAAAGAGCAGAAACGAAACTAAAGACACATAAAAGAGATAACAACACAATAGCAAACAAAAGTCAAAAACAAGTAAAAAAATATAAAAACAAATAAGACAGATGGCAAAGAGAGATAAAACCTGATCAATTTGATGGCCTACGAAAGGAATCTCCTCGAGACACAAAAATTCGATCATTATTACCTTATTTTATTTTTCTTTTCTTTTTTTTATTTATTTTTCAAAAACATTGGGTTGCCTCCCAATAAGCGCTTGGTTTAACGTCCTCAGCCCGACGTTGGTTCCATCATGGCAGGGTCCAATCTCCGCTGTGCTTCTCTAGTGGGCTTGGATCCTTTTTCCAACAAGAATTGGTGCATGCATATGGCTGGGCCTTGGATGTTAGCAATCGTCCACCCAATAGCTGTTTTGTGGACTGTAAGTATTCGGACGAGTTTCTCTTCTTGTATTCGTGCAAGGCCCATTTCTATTATAATTGGCAAAGGATCATTCTCACTCAAGAATCCATGCCTCAAATGATCTGGCAAGAAGCTTAAGCTCCAAGGCAGGGGCTGTCATCACAGAAGGAAGAATTTTCTCATTAGATAAAGGAAATTGAATGTACGAAACATCATACCTATTCGTGGTTATTGCGATGGCCTCATCTAAGCTTGCCACAACTTTCTCCATTTCTTTGGACACTTGTATCAAAATTTCTGACTTCTTAGAATTTTCTGTCCCTATGTGCTCATTAATAGCTATATCCAATCCATTCTTGCGAGTTAACTCAAAACATTGTTGTGGCAGAGAATCAGTAATGTCAACTACAAAAACAGAATATAAGTCACTAGGGTACCTCATTGGCTCAAAAATATTGAAACGGATCACCTTGCCATCAAACACTATGGTGAGAGTGCCATCATAAATATCAATCTTGGTTCTAGCAGTTTTCGAGAATGGTCTCCCTATAAGAATCGGTGTTGGATTAGGAGATGTCTCATCCTCTATTTCAAGAACATAAAAGTCTACTGGAAAAAGCAATTGATTCACCTGCACAAGCACATCTTCCACAACTCTTTCGGTATATGCATTAAAACGATCAACAATTTGAATGGTAATACCAATTTCCGCAAAAGGTCCAAGATTTAAAGAAGCATAAATAGAATATGGCATGATGTTAATAGATGCTTCTAAATCTAACATAACTCTTTCAAACTTGGTTTTACCAATGGTGCATGGCATGGTGAACGTACCTGGATCTTTGCACTTTGGAGGAATTTTCCTTTGCAATACAGCTGAAACATCTTCCCCCACACTTACTTTCTCATTTCTTTTTAACTTTCTTTTGCTGGTGCATAACTCCTTGAGACATTTTGTATAATGAGGTACTTGCTCGATAGCATCCAGAAGTGGTATATTTACCTCGATTTTGTGAGAAGTTTCCAGGATTTCTTGTTTTTGTTCCTCCTTCGATTTTGCAAATCTGCTAGGAAATGGTGGAGGAGAAACATAGAAGGAATTTGAGTTTTTAAGATCTACCTTAGAAGATGATGTGTTGTTCATGGTGGAAGTGGTGTCATCTCCTTCATCAGTTTGTGATTTCTTTGTCAGGTTTTGGATACTTGCCCCAGTTTCCATTTGCTCTCTATTTCGAATTTGCTCTCCACTTCGCAAAGTTATCGCACAAGCATTCTCTCTTGGATTGATCACCGTTTGAGAAGATAATTTTTCTGAGCATTGGCCCTCGAATTTGCTCATGCTAGTAGCCAATTGTCCCATTTGATTTGCCAGGTTTTGGATACTTGCCCCAGTTTCCTGCTGGAATTGCATTGTGTTAGTGGCAAGTGCATTAACAATATCTTGGAGAGACATACCTGAGTTTTGTGAAGCTGGTTGTGGTGCTGGATGTGGCATTGGTGGTGGTTGCATTTGAAATGGTTGCTGCACTCTAGGTTGATTGAAACCTTGTGGCCGATTTGGTATGGCATTTGGGGCAATTGGTTGATGATTCCAGTAATCAAAATTGGGGTGATCTCCGCATCCGGCATTGTAAGTATTAGAGAAGGGATCATACCATTGCCTTGGTTGTCCTGGAAATCCACCCATGGCATTGGCTTGTTCTATATCTTCTTCTTGTAAAGTTGGATACATGTCCATTGGATGCTCCATGGTAGAATATACCCCACATGCATAAGATTTCTGCATATGTCCTACAGCCATGTTTTCCACAAGAGAGGTTTGCTCAGAAAGTTGTTGTTCAATGTCCGGAGTGCTTACCTCATTTACTCTACAATGTATTTGTGGCTCAAATGGGCTACTGAATTGTTGGAAGTTTACTGCCATGTCACCTAAACATAAACAATCAGAAAACAAAAAAAAAAAAAATACGAATCAACAATGAAAACAAAATAACAAATCGATTAGAAAATCAATCCCCGGCAACGGCGCCAAAAACTTGATGCGTTCGAAACTAGCAAGTATACCAGTCGCACAAGTAATAAAGTGATGAGTAAGATATCGTTCCCACGAGGATTGATTCTAATTGAATTTGTTATTCGAAAGCAACAATAAACTAAATGAGGGGGGTTTTGTTGATTGATTAACTTGATGAAATATTAATGCAAGTAAAGAATAACAAAACAAATTAAAACAGATTGAAAAATCAATGAGAGAAACCTGGTTAAGGGATCCTTCTCTACCACAAGATATGGATTTGCGAATTAATTGTAGAATTGTCATCCAATTACACCATTGAAATTATCAACCGTAGATAACAACAAGCTCTGTTATCCCAATCTTTCCTTACTTTGTTGTTAAATAAAACAGGCTCTTTATTTAATCTCTATCCATTAAACAACCTAGAACAAGCTCTCTAAATTTAATTCAATGGATGCATTACGATAAGAAAGATAGGTTGATCTAAGCAATAAACACACAAGCTCGGATTATTTAACTTAGGTTGTATTCTCCAATTGCAATCTCTGATCACAATTTTGCTACTAAGGATTAGAAATTCAAGACAATTACGGATCAAGATTTCTAGTCTAGCAATAGACAACAACCAGATTATATTCAGTTGGCCATTCAAATACAATCAGCAAACAATCATAAGCATTAGATATGGGAAAATACAAGCAACTTCAATTAGAGAATTGGATAACAACTTCTTGCACAATCAACTTACAAAAACCATATCAGGGGCTTTGAAATCACCCTCAACCAATTCAGATTCAGTTACACATGTTTAAGAACGTGGTAAATACAATACAACATGGAGACATTCCAGAAAATGAAAGGGAAGGGAAAAACTTAGCAAATTTGATGTAATTCTCTTTGGATTGTAGTTCTTCCTCTTTCCAAGCTTCCTTTCTCCTTCAAGAACTCCAAGAGATGAAAGAATTCCAGAGCTGCAGCCTCCACCACGTTCTCCCCTCTTCAAGTTATCAAAATAAAACCCTAAAATGTGTTTAAATACTCTGCTACAGTAACCTGCTATAATGTCCCGTATTATACATGCTACAGTGATTTGTGGAATTACATTTCTATACTTCTCACACTGTTTTGATTACAACTTTTGGTACACTGAATGGATTTATAAACCGTAAATTTCTCCAGAAAATAGACTTCGAGAGCTTTCCAACGGTATATAATATGTCATCGGGTTCATTGTATATCAATACAATTAAATCCGAGAAGATGGTTGACTAGCAGAGGTGAAAATGAAGGGTTTTACTCCATTTTTGTGCAACTTGCTCCAAAACTCCTACAAACATCAAAACCACGCAAAAACATAAAAAAACCAAGGAATATAGCAAGGAAACATGGACGAATTGATATGAAAATGATATATAAATAGACACTTATCATTATCCTTGCTTTACAGGTAGTCTTCGTGTGCCCGATATGCCTACATCTCCCACACCGTCGAGGCCTTTTTGCCCTCGCCATATGTCCTGCTCCCCATGCTGCGGACCGTTTCACAAGGGGCGGGTCCTTTATACTCTCTGTAAACTTCCCCTGTCTTTCCTTCGATGCCTCCCCTTTCCTTTCCATATCAATTAGCTGTTTGGCCCTCATAGTCATATTATATAAACATGCCACTGCCTCATTGTAACCGGCATCGGTCTGGGCCGCAAATTCCCACATATTTTTACTCACAGCTGCCAATGGCCATTCTCTTTTCCATCCATGTCTGATTTATGTTTCTACATTGCGAAATGAAATTTAACTTTGCCTTTTTTGTCCACCTGGCAAAAATCATGCATGGCGGGATCGTTTCCATATGTTCTGCCTTCATTACACAAAATATATGCCTACACGGGATGCCTGTGCTCTCCAATTGTTTGTGGGAGCATTCCATTTGGTTGTTGATCTGGTGATATACAACTATCCACCGCTTATGTCAATCTTGGAATTTGGTTATCTCGTACATCATCCCGCCAACGTGGGCAGCTCTATCATGCACGACTACATCTCCCTCGCCACCTATCTCTGCCTGTACTTGGGAGAAAATATTCTTCATGTACACTTTGGTTGCTTGGTCCTCGAATTGTTTTAGATGAGTTACCAACACTGGCTGACAATATTCACTGTTGAAATCGTCCTCTGCCTCCCTATTTCGCATCCTCCCCACTGCCCTCTCAACTTGCATGTACACCTCGACGAATGAAAACTTCGCCTTTAGGTAGCGGTTCATCAATGCATTTGTGCTCTCACACCTTTGTGTACTGCGTTGACCTGCAAAGAAACGACCTCTCATGTGCGCGTCGGCCCACATGTTCCTATGCTTGTACAAATTGCTTGTCCATTTGTTGTCATTCAGCCCCCTCTTCGTTATCAGCTTTTGCCATTTTTGTTCAAATTCATCAACCGTGATGTTCTCGGCCATAAGTTTGGCTAGCTTCCCCGTAAATATAACATCTCCTGTGTTTTTCTGCGCATTCCTCCCCAAATGCCAACAACAAAGTCGGTGAGTAACCTTCGGCATTACTGTCTGAATTGCCCTGCGCATTGACTTGTCGCCATCAGTAATTACCCCTCTCGGTTGTGAGTTACCCATTGCCTTCAAGAATTGAATCAGCAACCATGTGTACGACTCCACTGTCTCCTCTGATAGCATACCAATGCCGAACACACATGTCTTCCCATGGTGGTTCACCCCAACAAATAATATTAGTGGACGGTTGTATTTATTCGTCTTATAGGTAGCATCAAACCCAAGTACATCAACGAACACTCGATAATCCCCCTGTGCTCCACTGTCACTCCAGAACAGGTCTCTCATCACATTTTCTTCATCAACTCTATACTCAAAGAGCAAAGCTGGATCGATCTCCTTCTTCACATACACGTAATTCAACAAGCTCTGAGCCTCCCCATCTACAGCCGCTGCCCACCGCCCTTTATCAATCTTATTCTGTAGGTCCTTTCTCGTGAACCCAACATTCTCATACCCATTAGCCATTCCCACCATGTAATCCATTGCTTTGGACGTGTTAACTCCAACTTTTCTCAGTCCACTGGCTAATGCGTAATCTCCTTTTCCTATCGTTCGATGTGATCTTAGAAATTGCACATCGTTCATAGAAGCTAGGGTGTGTGAGTGAGTATCAGTAAACTCTGTCACCTCCCATACCCCCCTGCCTTTGTTGAAATTCACTCGGAAAGCCGCCTTGCATCCTACCCGCGTCAACCGCCTCAGTTGTCGCAGTCTTTTCCCCTGTTTTAACCACTTATCTCTCCTATAACCCTCCTTAGCACAAACCCACCGCCTAATGGTGCATTTACCTTCTTTGTCTTCGCGCATTACATCCTTCCTAACACTAAATCCTCGCATCTTCGCATGTTCCCCATGGAACTTCTCTGCCTCCTCTAAAGTGGGGAACTGTGTACGATGTACTTCCTCGCCTCGACCGAATCCTACATTTCCACCATGTATACCGTTGTCACTGCCGTTTAGTTTTCCATCGTCAGACCTGACGTCGACCTCGTTTGCTTCTGTTGTTCTGTTCCTCTTCCCTCCGATCTGAAGACCCCCACTGTCATCGTCACAGGAACCTTTCCTACCTTTGTCACCTTTGTTTGATGCAATTTCATATTTGCATGAACCATTGGTTGGTCCCATGCTCTTCTCTAACCCCTACAGTTGGGGCGTTGTTTCCCCGGTCTGTTGTCTTCCATGTACATGCATTTTCGTGTGATGTTTTTTCCTCCGTCGTACCTCTATTGACCTGCATCGACACGTTGCATGACCAAACACACTTGATGTTAATAAGCATTATATTCCCGAAAGTTGGGCATTCATTACAGGTAAGTTAATAATGTTAATCGAACTCAATCACACTGCCCTCTAACTTACCTTCATACCAACGGAGCTTCTTAACAGCGATGGGATCGGTTGACACTTTTTTTCGCCCCGCCTATTTCCCTGCCGGGGACGACTTCACCTGGATTGGGAGCTTCATGCGAAAATGGCCACCACTTAGACCTAACTTTTGACAAATGCCATGTCGACAATAGGGCCCACTTCTTATGCCCATACCTCATAGTGATATGGGTTTTCCCGTTTATATTCTGCCTCGTCACTTTCAATTCTCCCTCCATTTTCCCCCGCGCTCTTCCATTACACTGTTAGCATTGGCCTAAATGCTTCCTCATGTATGTACGTATTACCAGTGCCATACCCTTTAACTTGAAGTCGTCCTTTACTATCTTACATGTTCCTCCCGTCCTCTAATGCCACATAAATTATTCCCCCTTTTACGTATTTTATGTAATAAGTAATTTACGGAATCACCCCTGAAGTCTACTTCAGGAACAAGAGGTGTTTTTTTCCAATAATAAGCGTTACAGTGATGCCCATAACTACCTTTCAATGATTCCCACTTTTTTAAATATAACACCATATGTATATAAGTTGAAATATTTGTATTTATGTTGGCATTGCCGGGTATTAGCACTCATATGTTTCAATATCAGTTCGAAGCTAGTTACACATACTGTATATATGCATTATAATATGATATGACGTTTGGTATCTGTGGTTTTTCCCATTTACATGTTGACGTACGCATCCTGAGCTTCGTAGAGTCCTCATGGCTGTTTCTATCTCTGAATCCCGGTTGGCCTCAATCTCTGACATAGCGAGGTCTCTTACTTTTTTATAATTTTCGCACCCCTTCTTGTACCAACCTTCAATATGCATCTTGCGCACAAGTAAATATAACCATATACATGCATACATACATACACACACACACACACACACACACACACACATATATATATATACACACATATTCGATGCACTGCTCAAATAGAATGGCCTCAACCTCGTCATCCTTCTTTGGACGTAGTGCTGCAGTTGATATACTGGTCACCCCTGATGATTAATTAATGCAACGGTCGCTTTACACGGTTTCCCCTGTGTCATCGGCTCATGCGTATATAGAAGGCCCTGCCATATTAGCTACCTGCAAAGCCAAGTACAGATTAAGAAATTGCAACTGCATCCAATTTAGTAATCGTAACTCCATCTTTGTCAATTCAGTAAAGATGCATGGTATAGAAGCTACCTGACAGCTACGCGAACTTCTTTGATGATATCAGTTACAATGTCTTAGTATAATTAATCATGACTCCATTCGTCTATACGTATATGGCATTAGAGATATTGGTTCGCGTCAAATGCATTGGTTTTATGACTTTAACCTAACTTCCGTTCAGGACCACGTTCCCGTTACTTAAACTGAACTCCCCAACTTTCGTCCTTCATAACCACAGAGCCAATTTGTATTCGATGTTTTACGTCACAAACTACTTCTATTGGTAAGTATATATGACCAACGTCATATGCTGCATACTACACGTAATATATGCATGTACGAAATGGTATGGATGATCTGTCCGATATCCTGCAATATTCCTCAGCTCCAGAAGACCCTCGTTTCCCAGCATTTACTTGCTAAGGTCACCACATTTATGGTGGCTTCGTAACACAACTGTATATTCGTTTAAATATTGACTGTCCTCCGTCTAAATTCAATGCGTGACACGAAGGGCGCATGTTTTTACGTTCAGTGGTTTGGGCTCTTCCTGCCTTCTGCCCCGCTGCATAGCCTTTCCCACGCCTTATTTCACTACAATATGTTATTGTCGTTTTATAGTAGTCATGCTTTAACAAGTTTAGCATTGTTTTATTATTTAACGATTGCCTCCGTATTTTTAATTCACATTGATTAACCCCAACAACGTCGTCTTCACTTCCATTATATTACCCACGATTTGTTTGTCTACATACCAAATACACATTGCAATATGTCAGCTGGAAAAGTGTCCATTTTCTTCCGTCTATTGGTTCGGAGCATGAAGCGCCACAAATATAACAGACCAAAAAAATATAACAGACCAAACAAGTTTTTGTTCCACATCTTTTATCATCAATCTCATACAGCATATATTATAAGTATAAATTTGTCACCAACTTTCGAGTGTACAAGTGATATAATAGATACTCTATTTAACAACATATGATTAACGTTTACAATATACGTACATGAAACATAATTATATATTAATACATAAACAATTAAATAATTACGTTCAACTCATAAAATAAAAAAATAGCCTTAATTGCTGCAAAGATGAGCATAAAATCATATTGTTTAACGTATTTTTATCTGTTTTTGATTTAAATAAATATGATTCTGCTTATCCTTCTTAAAATTTCAAACATTTAACCTTTTATTTTTATCTGTTTCTGACTTTCGATTTGCAATTTTCGTTCCCTGCCTGCAGCCCTTCACCTGTTGAACATTGTAATAAAACAAAAGGCGAATACTTGTCAGTGTTGACAATGCAAAAAAAAAAATGGTTTACATCAACAATATTAGGATATTTTACCACTTCTACCTCGCCATAAAATCGCGTTGAAATTTTATATATCAAAATTGTCCGCAAATCCTTACTTTTCATCCTAACATATTGTTGTCTAAAGTACGGGTACTTACTTTTCTTGAACTCTCTACACACGATGCCCCACCTACTTCGTGATGGGACCTCGTCGTCGGTTTCTGCCACTGTCGACGACCACCCGCTGTCAGTCTGAGTGGCGCCTTCATGCAGCCATAGTCGATTGTAACTTTTCCTGAAACCGATTAACATAGTTCTCGCATCATTCGGATACATGCCTACAACATGAATTTAGAGGTACCCAACCTCCTGCCCTACACAGACATGGCAAAGAAACATTACACTTTTGCACGATTTATAGCGTTGTCACCTTAACGTTGCTCCTTCACTTACATATATATATTAGCTCACGTAAGGTTACGGCCTTTCGAATAAGGGTATTTCAACGCCCTTCCAGCTGGGTCTGAAGCTTTCGTCTCGAGGCAATCTGCTTGATATTAGTAGTTGCAAAATGTCCACTCCAAAGATTGTCACAGCCCAACAAATATTTTCTATACTTTGTGCTCTATTCATGGTGCTGACCTGTTTTCACCCGGTTACACCACGTTTGTTTATCTGACAGACATAATACGTGGTTGGCTCCACCACGCCGCCCACTCGATATTGCAAACATCAGGAAGGACGATTCTGCGTTGAGTAAATCGGATAATATCTTCTTGGACAGGACGCCAACCACATGGGTATCTCAGTATTATACATTAATGAAGGGTTTCCCACCTTCTCGTTCGTCTCACCTTCCCCTTTACACCCTATAATAACAATTGTGGGACTTCAGGTGTACATGCGTAATATGACGTAATGGTTTAACGCCCACTAAGCTGTTATATGTTATATGGACGGACCATTTGTGGTTCGGAGTAGGAGTTGTTGTAATTGGTTTTTGACGTCATGGGCCAGACGGTTGTGTGTTTTGTCAAAGTACTTTTCATGTGGTAGCATGCTTAATGGAGCAGTTGACGACCCCCAGTTACGTAAGTTACCTTTGTTGACGTTTGGATATGTACGCATTGCAAGGTATACTAAACGAGTCGCGCTATAGTTTAGCGGTTGTATCGGTACACCCGTTGTACTATAGCGTATAAAAATCGTAAATATACCTTTATAAATCGTAATCTAACTAAAAAAATCGTATTTACAACTTATACATATTTTCTTTTTTGACTTTTGTACACTTTTTCACATACAACATTTATTCATTCGTTTATGATTTTTACAATGCATTAACGATTTTTACACACATAAACAGTAGCTACGAAACCTGTACAGCCACTGTTCCGTAGTTTTTCCCTAAACTTTAACACATTAAATTAACCTTGCAATGCCACTTGGTTAATGTGCAGTATAACGATATCATGCCTCCATAAAATTTGCTGCACACGTAGGCCCAATGCATATGACATATCTTGCACAGACGTAACTGCTTCACTTGCACGATACGATGTCACTTTACGGGTTGCTAGGATAATAAAGTGCAACAGCTTATGAGGACGGTATAAAATGAAAAAATGGGTTTGGATATCATATAACACCGCCATTTCCATTTTGTACTGCTGAGACGACAAAATCGTCCAACCAAGTAATTTAAACATTTGTATGCATGCGTTTGAATCAGTTATAGGGGACCTTATTTGTCAAAATTATCCCTTACAGGATCAGAATTTATATAAAACCTGCTGCTACTGTATTATTTTTCAATTTATGGTTTAACAACGCGTACGGTGGACCGGCATAGGAGGGGATTGGAAAATATTTAAGGGCGTAACAATACTGAATATCTAGGTGACTATTTCATATCGATCGGTATAGAGTCACCCAACATGAAAATTACATTTTAAATGGGCATGATTATTCATACCCATTCTCTACCGTTGGACAACCTTGGACAGTAGATCTATCCCTGAAATTTTATTAAATATTAGTAATATATACCTGTTTTCTATTACCACACAATGAATAAATAAAACAAAATATTATATTAAAACTAATATTACCTTTCTAATTTTTCTGTTATTTTGAGTTAATATAATGTAAACAATTTTTACATATATACTTAGTTTGTAATAAAAAATATGGGATTTCAACAGTAACTTTTTTTGAACTCAATGGTACTCACAAAACTGTAATATATGTATTTATTATACTGTAATATTGGAGTAACATATTACAACTTCCGCATAAAATAACAATACAAATACATACCTGTACAGAAAAATGTCATAACTTTTCTCAATAGAAGTAAAAATTTAATTAACTATAAATTACAGTTTGTGCAAATCATAGTTTGAATCAATTATTTGAACCTACCTTATTGAGTTTTGTTTTTATTACCTGACTATGCAGTAAAATAGTCCAGTGCTATACTTCATAAAACATTAGAGAAGACGACTTATAATGTACTCATATAAATTGCAGTTGTACTCCCCACCATAATCTCAGTCAAATCCATTCCATTTCTGTCTCCTAAAGGAGAGGTTAAAAACTCCACGGCCACACTCGGTGTTTCCCATACCTTGGAATACCTTCTATGTCAAGGTCGTGTACATGTACACACTACTGACCTTTGTCCACACATTCAACAATCTAAACCTTATTCCTTGGGATGTCTAACATCCCATACATGGTAATCAATCAAGTATAAGGAATAATAGATTTTCATGCAACAACATGCGGTTTATTCACATTCTACGGTCTTTATACATTATACCTATTATCTGTAACCAAGTGTTAACTGAACGAGTTATATATTGTTAGATATAAGCGGTTAAGTGGTTTGGAACTTCCTTTAGGACAAGTAGGGGACCTACAATTTACCTACATGTCATTTCATGCTACGACATTAACTCCCACTCGTGCTGTGGACCTCATATGCGTTCAAATTGTGTAACATAACAGTTGCTATCCTCTTATGTAATTCTGCACTTATTCAGCATTTGCACCTTGTCATAACCCATATAATTTACATCGTTACAGAATTAGTACACATACTTGCATCTTTTGTACAACGTCCAGAAATTGGCCGCTTAGCATAAATACTGCATATGTTTACGTGCATTTAATGTTACATAAACCACGATAAACGGGCTAGTTGTCATTAGTTAAACAACTACCCCGTTGGTCCCATTTTTTCCACTTCGACGCGGTTGTGTTTCCGATGGACGACGCAGTCATCTTCTTCCACGTTTCAAAGTCGTTTACAGATCTCATAATGTTGATCACTTCCTACACGGGGTCATATATATTTCCATGGCACAGATCGCACAGAGACGGGTGCTCTATGATCAATGTGAAAACTTGGGGTATCTCGGTAATTAAGAACTCGTGACTGATCTACGACATAACTACTGTTTCACTTGAATTTTTATGCTTTTGGCTGAGCTAAACAAAATCCGTGTCACAGTTGATTATAAGCTTATGTATATACAGCCAGGGCCAAGGGATGGGGTTCCCTTTGCACTGGCTGTATCAATCGAACGGAAAAGGTGCACTTATAATATTAATTCGATATCCCTTTCATAAGTTACAATAGTTTCATCACAAAGAAACTTTTATGGATAAACGTACTTACATACAGTTCATACACTAATTGCGCTTCTTGAAAGTAGTCCTTAACGCGGTGTGGTCAGACCTCTGTCTTGGGTCGGACTTCTTCTATTTCGACAGCGTCGATCCCATTTTCCTAATTTCCTCCAACGTTGTTGCACATATCTTCTTAACGCTTTCTACATGGGCGGCACACTGGGCCTGCAACTCTTCTTCCATCTTCGACAGTCTACTCTCCAAGCCCGTATTTCCCGTGTCCTTCCCCATTTCAGTCGGTCTTGTAACATGTGCAGTGGAGGTAGTCCAACTTCGCCGCTCAGGGGCATGTTCACTGTGGATCGAAGTACTCCCTCCTCCCTGATGATATGCGGCCCTAAGCAGCGGAGATCCACAGTCGCGAATGCATACCCCTGCAGAAGACACAGAAATATTACGCACCCATGTCCTACCCACCTAACTAAAATAATTATAAAGCAATTTCATCAACCTAGTGTGACGCATATGAACGGTAAGTGACAAATTTGTTAGACGGTGGACCTATATTCTTACCCGCCGTTGACATCGGGTGGAGGCTTTCTGCGCTATTAAGTGATTGAGTGGGATGCAATGTCGACGTACCAGTGCACTCGTCGTTGGGGTTATTCAACAAATTAAACTGTTCTAAGGCTTTCTCAGCCTCTGATCTGTTGCTAAAGGCTTTGTGGAGGGCACCGGAATGCCTCTCTACATGCTTCCGTGCTTCATCCCAACTATCGAAAATTCCCTGTTCTCTTCCCTTGAAAACGACATAACATTTTCCCTTACCCTGCAAATGACACAAGTGGATTAAAGGCCGTTCACTTACCTTAGTAACAACACGGTATGGGTCATGCCATTGTTATAGTAATTGTTTGCGTTACATACCATAACTTCGCTACCAATGTTAATGATTAAACTCCACCGTTAAGGATTTGAGGCGTTGGTATGTATATGAAGGAGGGTCGCCTTGCACCGACTCTTCGGGTGATTACTGGGTGCCGCTAAAACCCATTATAAGCAGATCCCGTGATTCGTCAACGACTATACATACTGTCGACCTCAATAGTATGATGACTCCATGTGGTCCATGTTCCACATCATGTGAGGTTGTAGGGCCGAAGGGTGCCGTCTTTACGGTACGACTGGATAGAAATCACGAGTGAGATTAAAATTTGACTTATCCACCGTGGCCACGTGCTTTCTGACAAATTTTTGCTGGTCCTAGAGTCCACCGTCATTATTCGTCAACGTTTGTGTGGACGCCACCCAAAGTTGCTCCATTTAACCTTCACAGCAATACTAAAGCACTGTACACCATACGACAGTATCTGGCTTCACACGGCATCATATTTCGTTCCTGCCACTGACAAGTGAAATTGGGAGGGGACGGGTGACCACAATTGTTGGCTCAGGCGACTGTAACACACGCTGTCTAGAATTGTTTTGTTTTCCACCGACTTGAGAATCACATTAAACTTGCTAATAAAAATAAATTTTGTATCATCAAGTGTACAAAACCCATGAAAACTCACATTAATGCATATTTTTCATACAGCGTTGGTCAATGCGATTAGTCGGCCTTCGGTCATAGCTGTAGAAGCGAAATGCACCTGATCATTGGTGACAAAATTTTCATTAATGATCTGCCTGCCGTTCGCAATACCAGTTCATTGCACATGTTGCCCAACAGACTGTGCAATGAATGATAAGGATAACGTCTTTGTGTTGAGATTAACGTCTGCCACCGTTGTTATATGAAGCAATAAGGAATGAATACACAGGGACACAAACGTTAGGAGCAGAAAAATAAAAATTAACAACATTAATACCAGTGGTTGACAGTTGTGTCCGACTCAGCGTTGACAACAGGGACATTGATGTTCGATGGTATAACTTATGTCGTGTATAACACTGCAAATGTGCAGTTGCAAAATGTGGCAGCTAAATAATTGCGTCAATTGTTGGCTAGAAAGCGTATTAATCGTATTACTACGGTGCAACTTTGGGCCTAATAATATGCTAGTAATGTTGGAATTGCGACTGCATGCATTGGGCCTACATCCATGTCAGTTCTTTCGAATTGCCAAATAAGAGTGGCAGTGGGCCTATTTCCATAACCCATATAACGAAGGACAAAAAGGTCATAGTTACTCGCATAGTCCGAGGGCCAATGCATTGTTTTCTAAAAGGCGTGTCGGACAGTAATGTAGCGTCTCACACACGACTTTTCAACTACACCAATTTGCATCCGTTTATTGAAGATTTACCCTGCATTGAAGGCAGGAAGAAGTCGGGGGAGCCTTGAGGGTATAGAGGAGAGACAAAGCAGAGTGAGACCAACAAAATACGCTACCGTGCAGCTGACGACGTCGCTAGTTGAATTCTTGGCGTGTTAGCTCAGGAGTTCAAAGCAGCAAGGCCGATAGGTTTCACCGACTCATTGTTCGCGTAATTCCATTATATTAAGACAAGGTACTAGTTCATCGTATCACGTCTTCCTGAGATGCTAATCCCCAGAAAAATGCTACGAAACCTTCGATCTCTTTTGATTGCTATGAAATGTGATGGCCTTTTTTCCACCATGTCGATTCCACGGACATGTGGTGAACATTAAGTGACGGTAATAATAGCGATTGACTGCCAAATTTGTGACAGATTTTTGGCATGTGCAAAAACATGAGGGAAATCTGACCACTGTGAAAACATTGGGGTGGCATTGTAGTAGCAGTACAATTGTTGGCTCCAAACGATCCTTGGAGAATTTTTTTATATCATTTGACGCATGTTGACTGACTAGTGGTCGCAGGTTGGATGGGCAAACAAAAATGACGTACACGGCCGAAGCCTGATAGTGGAGGCAAAGAAGAGAGGGTGGATTCTCATT
This sequence comes from Boswellia sacra, assembly GCA_013180625.2. Lineage (NCBI taxonomy): Eukaryota > Viridiplantae > Streptophyta > Magnoliopsida > Sapindales > Burseraceae > Boswellia > Boswellia sacra. The sequence continues at coordinate 19,913 of SNVD02009568.1, read as the reverse complement.
CACAGCAATAAGGCGGGGTGAACAGGGGAATACGAGGAGCAAAGTGGCTCAATTTTCGGTATGGTGACAATCGGTTGATTGCCATTCGCATCTAAAGTTTATGCTACTTTACCCCCACATACTGTGAATGACATCAATACCTACGAGCCTGTGTAGTCCAGTCCATTTGCTGCGTATCTTCCATTTGGTAGGAAAACAAAACTAATGTCTCAAACTTTGGCAGGAAGGAGCAGTTAGCGGCAATGCGTGCCAAGAATAGCCTTCTCAAATGTGATCAGAAGGTAGGCAGTGATCAACGTCGTTTGTCTGTTGTTAGAAATGTATGTTCACTACAGGTACTAATATACTTACCCCTCTCTCCGCCGATGGTAAATTGCAGGTTATGCAAGCTATTAGGGATAAGTGGGCGTCGCTAACATCCGCAGAGAAGGCAACTTATGCATCATTTCACGAGCCAGTAGGCCATATAAAAGAGGGTTGTAGCAGTCCCAATAACGCCAATAGTGGAAGGGTTAGATCATTGCAAACAAGGTGTAGTCCCCATCGTTTCAGTCGACTAGTGGCCAAATTTTCGCAACATAAAGTGAAGGCCGTGAACGAAATCGAATTCGGCCACCTCTTGCTTATGAGAGGGCATAGATTGAATCTGCGACTGTGTGAGATTTTGTTACAAAATTTTGACCCCCGAACGTGCCTGCTAACCGTGGAGGGTGAATACATGATATTAACGCCTACCCTTTTTGCCAATACCATGGGAATTACAGATGGGGGAATGGAAGTTACTTTGACAGGTAGCGACCGGGAAATTGAGAACCTGAAACATAAGTTCTGCAAAGGGGTAGAGGAATTTCGGTTGCCGAGATTGAGGAACGACTATCCGGTACGGATGTAGTAGGTGAAGAGTTCAAGGTGGCCTTCGCGTTATACGCACTGGCCATCGTTTTATGCCCCACATCCGGGCTGATGATAGACCACAATTATTTACATGTGGTTCACGATGTAGGGCGGATAAAGGAGCGCAACTGGGGGACTTTTTGCTTCAACAGGTTCCTACATGGCGCGACGGAGTTCAAGAGTGGAAAATGTGGCTACTGGGCGGGGTGTGTGCTGTTCATGGAGGTGCGTTGTTTAGAACACTAAGTCGTCTTTCTACATGGACATTGCACTTACGGGGGTTAATTTACGTTGCTATTACTAAATCAATGTTTTGCAGCTGGCATTCTTGCAAAAGATCAGACGCAAGATCGGGAAAGGTGGGATAAGGATGGACCCTGTAATATTGTGGACTAGAAAGGACATTAGCAGAGCAATAACCACACACATGCGGCGCATGGCAAAGGGGGTACAGGTGAGACGTCAGACATCCCCTGTTCTAGTTTCGAATATGGGAGATCAAGTAACCAGCAATGACTTTCAGCAGAAAGCGATGGGATTGACGTTGTTCAAAATGTCTGCCGTCACTTCTCCATCATTATGCATGTTATGACTAACTACTCTTCCTCTTTCATGTAGGGACAGGAGGCTACCCAAGGGAATTCATCGGCGGGGAAAAAAGGCGACGGTGTAGGTGGAGGAGGTCAAACCATTCAACAGGAAGTTAAAAATATTGTAGCCAAAATGGAATTATTGATGCAGGCTACGGCAGATCGAGATAGGAGGTGGGAAGCCACAATAAAGTCGACCCATGCCATTGTTATAGAGTTGCGTGACCTGATGTCAAACAGACAGATGGAAGAGAAGACAACACCGTGCGCATCGTGTCAAATGAGGAGAAGATTGGAACATATGGAAAAGTCACGAGGGCGGACGCAACCGGGAAAGCATTTCGCCAAAGCCAATTCTGACAGGACGACAGAAGAGGTTAACGTCATAACTAAGACCAAAGCTACGGAAGTTGCCGTGGCAGAAGAGAAATGTAGCATCGTCAAAGATATAAATTGCGAAGAGGGTAGGCAGCATGAATGTCAAATGAAGGACGAAATGGGCGGTACAATTATCACAGGCACCGCAGGGAAACATGGTAACCTGTTGGTTGATGCAATTCGTCACACTATTAGTAATAATTCACCAAGGCCCGCGGGCATCGTGGAGGGGGCAACGATGTCATTGGATGTCTGTCCAAAAGGTAATGATCAGCTTTCACATGTTGACGAAGTCCAGATAAATAAAATGGTAATTGCACTTTCGTCGTTATGCAGGTGTCATTCAAGCAGAGGATGACTCGGGGGGGCATCCTGTACGAGAACAGAAGTGCGGTAGGAAGAGTGTTGAGCGGAGTTGGGACTTAAATGAGCCTGGTAAAGTCAGTGGCGAGATATCACGGGATACAGGTGGTCAACCTGATCGCCATGACACATACGCCGAAGGTGAAATCCATGTGGATTGTACATTGGCGGGGGATGAAAATTCACCAATCAACAACAGAAATGAAGGAGTGACTGCCGTGGCTTTTAAACCAGATGTCGGAGTCATTTTACCCCAACCTGATGAGGCAGAACCCAGCGAAAGGACCAAGAGCAACCAGAGCTCCACCCAGGTTAGTGTCAATTAATTGTGACGGCGTCAACCGCTAGGTTGGGTCCATATACATGTCCACAAAAACTTCACTTTTGCAAAGGTCAAACGACACTATCTGGCATACTGTCATTTAAAAACTCCACGTAATTAGGTGGCTATCGAGCAGGTGCAGTCAACAAAGGGAAGGGATAAAATGTATGACAGCGATTTCTAATTTACTCTCCTATATGTTGCAGGGCAGGAGAAAAGGAAAACCACAAAGTTGCGTAGACATATCGTCAACGGAAACAACTGAGGGCCCACAGAGGAGGAAAAAACTCCCAACAAATAAGCGGTTTATTCACAGGGCAAGCCCCCAAATTAAGACCACCAGCAGAGGCAAGCGTGGCTATTGGGCAGGCCCGTACATTGTTCCAAAACCAGTGATGGAGGAGCAGCTGATGCTAATTGAGTACGTTATGAACACCGCCAGTGAGGCATCGTGAGTATTGGAGTCTGTGCAATGAATAATGTCAATGAATGCGATTGTAGTTAGTATATAGGATTATAACAATATAAACTTGCAGGGAGATTTTGGTGATGTACAAGTTCAATCATGCGACACGCTTCAACCTGCATACGTTGTGGCCAGAGACTTGGGTTGACAATGTGGTAGGCATAAGGACTATACGTATGAACCCTTATAAAATTTATAGCCATAAACATTATATGATATTGAATTGTAATGTATGGAAAACAATTTCGTATATCTAACAGTGCTGTGAGTGTAATTGAACATACGTGCTGTACATTATGTAGTCATAATCTAAATGCTGGGTTCATTTGCAGACAATCGACCTATATGTGGAGCTAACGGCAGATGAACATTGTAAGGAGCAGGGAGATCGTAATTGTACGTGGTACCTTCCAGTAGCATTTTCGGTAAGTAACGCTGTAATATATATATTCTTAGGGTGGATGACAGACATTACAACTAAGGTAGAATAAAGATGTAGTGACAATTGTTTTGTCGCGTTGCAGGAAGCGGTTAGGGGAGCGACTCAAATGACTACAGCAGGATTGCATATGGCAAGCCACTATAGAAGGAATTATATGAGCAATTTGGAGGACTGCACACAGGTATATGTATTGATATGTACATTACGACCTATGTTAATATAATATCACGGCAAGGGCATGGAAATGGGATAGCCGAAGTAAGGTCTGGTTGGAAGGTACGAAGAAGTAGCAGGGAATGAAGTCAATATGTAGAAAAAGTGAACCATACATCATTAATGTGATAGTGTCGGAAAACATAACTCCAAAGTGGTAACATTAATACGGCCATGTCGCTAGTTTATAAATTGATTTGTAGTGAATGGTTGGTAAACAGAGTCAAAAACTTTTGTTATGTGGATAGTATAAATTCTTTTGCATCCATCATTGAATGAAATGTGGACCCGAAAGCATTTGGGAAAGCATAAAAGAAACTAATTTTACTTATGCGTAATGTCAGATAATTGTAATGATGTATGATGGGGAAGCGCATTGGTTTGCCATGAAAATACATATTAGGAGTAAGATGGCAGAGATTTGGGACTCGTTTCGCTCCCCAAGACACAAGCGAAAGTTTGAAGCAATGTGTCGGAGAATGGTAAGTTTCGTCGTATATATGAACCCTAAACGCATATATTTTACCAATTGGGACACTGACAATGTTGTATATTTTTTGGAGACAAGGTGACATCACTGTCTGTGTATGCATGTATATGTGCAGCTGCAGGCATTGGACATATTACTACATGATGACATTCAGAAAATAGACAATTGCAGTATTAGCTTCTCGACTTTTACTCTAGCAACGAATGAAAAAGTTCCCCAGCAGCAAAATGCCTATGACTGTGGAGTATACGTTATGAAATTCTTGGACAATAGATTTACGTTGGATCCCCCCACAGTTGTGGTAATGGCCAACAACGGAGGGTTCAGTTTTGTCTCAAAGTTAAGGTCTTTAAATATGTTCAGATGAGTAACGTGAATTTCTTTTTTTTGACTTCGCAGGATAATTCTGATGCTGCACGGTTGAAGATCTTATTGAAATTGTTATCATCCCCGACGAACAACGTACGAGAGCATGTATTTGGCAGGGCTAAGATGGAATTCAGGGCTATGTGTTTGTACGACGGGGAAGAGACTCGTAAGTGAACGAGGCTGGCCGCACATATAGGACACGTATGTTTATTATTTGTACCGAGTAATATAAATGCTGGCAAAGTGTGGAAGATAGTGAGAGCAATACATTACTCGTACGAATGCTTGAGTTTGATGCCATTAACATTGCCAGTGGTGTGTGATGCAGGATGCTGACCAAAGGTTTTGAATTTTTGACGCAAGTTAGTGGTTCTGTGACATAGTCACTGCCCGTGAAGCAGATGCAGCGTGGTCATTGAAATATCAACCATGAAACACGTGGGGGGTGGGTCTGAGTTGGTAGACAAAGGGGATCGTGCTCGTCGTCTTGCCTCATGGGTGCACCCATTTTCGAGTCATGTTTCCCTACGAGAACTTAAGACAAAATGGGACTTACACTGTGCGGTGGCCACATCGCCAAGAAAATGAGGTTTTTGTCCGTCGGCGTGGACCTCACAATTGCACAGAAGGTGGAGTTAGTCCTGTGTGCGCGAGCAACGTAACGGTATTCTGTCGTAGGGAAACTGTGGTCTTGGAAACACAGGTGTCCGATAAACAGTAGGTAAGACACTCTAGTGTCCTTATGGCGATAATGTGTAAGGGAGGTTGATTGTGTGAATGCCGGGTAGGCCTGTAACTATGTGTCTACTAAATATCGAGTTTTGCATCTGCGTGCCAACCGCAATTGACTTTACAAATGTTGTGCAAAATGAGATTCCATATGAAAGTTTATACATGTGCTGCCGCTGAGACAGATAGTGGAATGCAATTTTGTAGTGATTGGCAATAAACGGCCACGACATAAGCAAATAAAACAAATAAGGTTGCGCCTCCATATGATGCATATGACGACATAGGCAAATAACCAAAATGCACACTTCGGAAAACGGTTAAATGCATACTTAACGACGTGCGTGAGCATAAGAAAAAAATTGTAATTTAGTAACGCCAGTTTACTGGAAAAATGAGGTAACATGACCCTAATCGACGGGGTAAAGGCATGTATTTATTTTCATTACGCAGATTTAAAAGTGAGAACTTATATTTGTGGGCGTCCCTGTTCCCCCAATCGCTGCCAACTCTGAACCAACGCATTAGGATCTCAGGTTGACATAGAGTTGCCAATGATGGAAATCAGTAATGTCACCCAACTCGTAAGGACAAAATGGAGTAGTCCACCATTTGTATAACGACACTATCAACTGTTCCACAGTTAGGGGGAGTGATATTAGTTACAGCAAAATGATATACCGGTAGTAGAAATATTTCCGAATGCAAGTATGGTGCTACTTGCAAGACATTGTGAATCAACAACTTCGACATTCAACACGTAAAACGTTAACATATTACCCGCTTATAGGGAAAGGGATGGATATTAACTTGCATCAAAAAGTTAAGCAACTCGGTCATGTAAATCATATATGAATCAAAATTTTACACGGTATCAGGTTCATATGCGAAGTAAAGACTGGGGATGATTCGTTACCAAATGTTACATTACTTACTCTGGCCTTTGAGGACTTTGAACATACTGAAGAAAAAAAGTTGTTCTCGGCCATAACTTTTCAACGGCATGGAATGCGGCAATTGCAACAACATATATCGGTATGTTCATTGTGATATTTTCAACATGTGTACATCCTGAAAAGATCACAATGAACATGTGGATAGATGGGTACAAAATAAGACAAACGGGTGTGCCGTCAAATGATACAGCGACAAATGAGGCACAACCAATCCATCCCATCGAATTTCGCGACCCATTGAAGGATATTTTTAGCTGTTTCTGATTTTTGAAGACGTTTGGGTGCCGATCTTCTGTGCTTCATCGACCTATGCATAATGGCGGTAAAAGGCAAGGAACCTTTCAATGACAAAATTATTTTTAAATAGACGAACAAACGAGATACACTATGAACGAGCAGTGGAAATGCTGCCACATGAATGCAAACATGGCAAAGCCAATATGTTTAATGCTAAAACCACGTACGAAATCCCTATGCGAAGCATGTGTCGGTCATGCTTCATAGGGCCACAAAAGACTTAATCCGATGAATGGCATGCCATGGTCGATTGGATATTACCTTATCCGTATCCGGAAGGACCTCAACGAAGTGTGATTCGTGGAGCGAGGTGCTGAGGCCACACAGCCGATGGGGTGACTCAGTTAATTTTGTCCAAATATTGGTGGAGGCTAGGGTCCTTTCCACAGCCACACCTCTGACAGTATACATCTAATTTTGAGGAAGTAAACTCGTTCCACCTGTAGGTGTATATTGTGGCGACGAACATCGGAAGTGAACTATACGGGCAATGAAGAAACCGTGTGAAACAATATATGCCACATCGTGACAGTTCGCTTAGAAAGCAAGTAATGTGGTAGCTGGCACAGGAGATGAAAATTTATAACGTCATTCAATGGTTAAAGGAATTAACGTGCCCAACCCCCTGGGTAGGTAGCACAGGGGGAGAACATTAACAAAAGAGCGGCGGTGGGCAAAGTCGTGCGTATGTGACATCTAACACGGTTGGCACAGTGTCAGACAAGGGGGGCGACGCTACCGCATGCCTGCGGCAATTAAATGCATGCATCCACATGATTTAACCTTGGAAAACTTGGAAATATTTTTTCCAAAATGGCCAACATATTAGCGGAACTGCCTACGGTTACACCATGCCGTTTGTAATGAGCGAGGGTGAGGGTAAATGTCGAAGGGGCAAAGGACACAAAAGGTGGTGTACAAGTTAAGCAGGAACTGTGACACACGCATGTTATACACGCATCGGAGTTATCCATGAAACAGATTAACTAATGTTTATCCTTTGGTACAGGATAGTCGCGTAGCTAAACTTGAGCGATGTCCGAAACACGAAATAAGTAGATAAAAAAATTAAATGGCAGTGGTATGAAGTCGAGAGTCCTGGCATTTCTAAGTACTGTCGGTAAGGTGAAGCATCAGGGGATGTAATGATTCCAGTCATAAGTGATTATAAGTATGTACAGAGTATTCATATTTACTTTAGATTGTGTGCACCACAATTTGCATAATGAAGCCAATTTGTAATGAGTGACAAGCAGATAACATGTACGTACATTGACTGTAGTTTAAACAAAAAAAAAGTGGTTATTAACCACGGTGAAGGTAGCATTGTCGAGGACATAATTGTCGACCATTACAGAGCAAAAAAAGGAAAAAAAAAAACAATGCACAGTGCGATATACAAGGTAACGCAGATCTCCTTTGTCATCGTTGCGTTTCCCATGTCGGCAGAAGTTGAGGTTCTTCCGTTACAAATTATACAAACTGAAGCATAAAATATGCTTCATCAACAACAACATTGAATTCAGAACACACAGCGACATCGGAGGGCTAACCGGGATGACCGAGGAACTGTGCAATCATGAAACGGGATACGCTAATCACCTACACTGTTGCTGTCGTCGCTACTGACGACCTCCCCCGCCTGAGCACGTGCCTCACGTTCAAGTTTTCGCTGTGCACGACTGATGTGACGGCTATGGCGACGTTGTGTACGCACAAGTTCACGGTGCAGATGCTCGCGTCTACGTGCATGCTTCGTTAAGCGCAGCTTGCGTTGTTGAATTGTACGTTTTTTGAAGTGGAAAATTATTGTATGTTCGCCATGCAATTCGAAGAAGCTGAACAGGTCATCTAGGTCGGCATCGTATTCAATGAACATTTTCTTCTCATTCCATGGAAATGTTACCCACAACTTAAGTTCCCTGTAGTCATTGATGCGTAATGAAGGGATCCTTCGAGAGATAGTCAGGACGATCTGAGCAAAACACACCATGTCGCGCTGAACTACAAGCAAACGGAAATAACCACGGGCGCGAACATGTATCTGAAGCTCGAATGAAGCCATCATAACTGGGGGCGGATGTAAAGCAAAACTAGGCCATATGTAATACATACCACAAAAGAAACATCCACATCAGAAACATAATGAAATGATTTGTGGACACAATGTTTAAAATGAACAATTAACTGAGAAACTTATACTCGCAGCAAGTAGGGAATACATACTGAAAAATTAAATGAATACACCATGCGACGAATATATGCGACGTCAATTAACAGCGAAAAAAATACTTTAATGCATAAAAAACATTTTCGACTTTGGTCGTTCAGGACAAATGTACCACTGTTATTGAACAAAGTCTAATTTCCTATAACCGGTCACGATGTCCATTTAAGTAGTTAGCTTTTATGTCATACGGTATGTCCAACAATACAAATGGAGATATGTCGTAATAATAATTTTCACAGAATTTAGTAAAACATCAAAACAATGAATGCTTAGTTCGACAAACGAACTTTGTAGAGACAGAATAGCGGACAACCATGTGAAAATAAAAAGTTTTACCTAATCTCACCGATGCCTTTGGAGTTTCAGCCACAAATCTCTGGAGGGTAAAGAGTGAATGCCAAATTCATTAACTGTCGATGTTGATCAGTGCAAGACGGATGGTGTACACATCTACACCAATATATAGACAACGGTTATGGGGGACATAAAGTGATGTCCATGAACTCTTAAAATCGAGGCGGCACTTGGACTTCAGTTTCAACGCGTTGCTTCGAAAAAAATGCAGCAGCACTCAATTGAAGATGAAGGAGATCGAGACATGAATTAATGTCTCGCAGACGAAGGGACACCTATTTAATCCGATAAATTACTGCCACACATGGTAATTTATGTTTCATATACTTCGTTTACGATGACATTACCGAATAACTTACACATATAAATAGTTAATGATTCCTTGACCCTAATAACGCTAGTAATTATCCTATTAACATTATATTGTATTAAATTGAGTGCATTGAACTAAGTAAATCTCATATTGTTTAATATTATCCTTACATAAACCATTTGTCGTCAATATTATTGTGTTGGTGTAACGCCTGCGTCTATTAATGTAAAAATAATTAAAATGACGGTATACATTACTAATATATATATCGTTCACATTGACAAGTTATAGTTGCGTCAGTATGTAAGAAATATAGTTTTATGATAACTCACTTACTAAGTTATTCGGTAATTTATATATTCATTTTTTCCCCAATTTAAACTCCATACATCTGTATATATTTAATATTGATGTATTTACTCGTAAACAATGCAACTTTATCATAACTCATAACGGAAAAAACGAATTATTATTGAGTTGGTTATGGGCATGGACAAGTATTTGTTATGCACGTAACAAATATTTTGAACTCAAATATATGTCGCAGCCCAAATGACATATACATTAGTTAAATAGATTTCGTTTGCTTCACTATTGTCCATGAGTTCAATTACTATCCCCAGTATTATTGTAATATTCATCAACGATCTTAATGTGATTATCATTAAGATCGTATTTTATATGTCCAACATATTTTTCAAAGTTATGAGTTATGAACGGTACAAATATTGCTATTATCAATTATGATAATATCAAAATCTTGTAAATATGATGTCACCATAAGTCTCTTACTAATTTATAGAATTTATTACATTTCTATTGGAGGGTGATTGTCTTGGTTTCCATTTACGGTTTTGAAGTCAACACCAGAGAAAGTGGCAACACGGTATGGTAACATGGTCAATATTATAATACCCTTGATAAAGGAAGTGCTGATCTTCGTATAATTCATGTAACTTTAATCAGTATAAGGACTAAATTAATAAGATAATTTCGAGTAACTTTACTACAATATGACGAAGTCCATTGTTGCTTTAACGTCAAGGTTATAACATTTTTGACATTAACATCTTCTTTACGACATATGCACGTTGGTTTATGACTTTGCACCTTTTTTATTTTCAGCCAATCTGACTAAAAAGTAATATGCATTTACAAACTTTATTCGCTGTTTACGACTTTAGCACAAATTTGACATAGGGACATATGCCCATAAATAATACGAAATTTATCGTATACACCCACAAAAAGTATATTTACATGTTGCAATTGTTGCTGTGACGTTCGTATACTCGTTCACAACTTCTACATATTCTATATATCGTATGCATGATTCAACAGTTACTTATCTACAACTGTCTTCACTGTTTATTAGTTTTTTACGGCATAATATGACTTTTACTCGTATTTTACGAAATGTAGATATTCAACAAAGCAAAAATTTGGAAATAGAAACAGTAATTTTGTATATAAATTTAGAAACTCGATATTATTGGCTACTCGAGACAAGGCGTATTGCGTGTCGGTTTCAATTAAATGCATATACAAGATGTTGTACATTACAGTTGAATTACTACTGAAATTAAGACCATAGCCAAGTTAAAATTTTCAAGAAGATTAACTCTAACTGAGATAATCACACAGTCATAAATTATATTGATGTTATCCAATTATGATAAAATTGGATAAGATCAACTAACTGTATAAGTTATTTAGTTATTTTATAAAACGTAGTATATATTATATACTAAAATGTCAATGCGTTAAGTTAATTCAAAATAAGTTTTGTTAAAATATTGATTATGTTAAACTATTACATACATCCATTCTAGTGTAGCGTTATATTAATCAATAAATTACTAATCAATTTTAGTTATGTATGCCACGAATGAGAAATTTGTAATTTACAACTTTTGCATATTCTCCAAAGGACAAATTTGTAAAGGTAAACAGTAATTTGGCTACAAAATGAGAAACTCAATTATGTCGATTACGATTATTTTAAGGTATTTCCGACTTTTGTCGTTTGTTTACTAGATTTGCACTCTTGTTTACGACTTTTCAAAATTTTAGTTTTCTACAAATCTCGTTTATGATCTTTTTTTGGTTGTTTACGACTTTTGTTCATTAGATTACGACTTTTATTTGTAATTTACAACTTTTGCATATTCTCCAAAGGACAAATTTGTAAAGGTAAAGAGTAATTTGGCTACAAATTGAGAAACTCAATTATGTCGATTACGATTTTTTTAAGGTATTTCTGACTTTTGTGGTTTGTTTACTACATTTGCACTCTTGTTTACGACTTTTCAAAATTTTAGTTTTCGACAAATCTCGTTTATGATTTTTTTTTTGCTGTTTACGACTTCTGTTCATTACATTACGACTTTTATTTGTAATTTACAACTTTTGCATATTCTTCAAAGGACAAATTTGTAAAGGTAAACAGTAATTTGGCTACAAAATGAGAAACTCAATTATGTCGATTACGATTTTTTTAAGGTATTTCTGACGTTTGTGGTTTTTTTACTACATCTGCACTCTTGTTTACGACTTTTCAAAATTTTAGTTTTCGACAAATCTCGTTTATGATTTTTTTGGCTGTTTACCACTTTTGTTCATTACATTACGACTTTTATTTGTAATTTACGCCTTTTCCACAAATTTGTGAGCGGACAACTTTGAAAAACTGAGCAGTGAATTGGGCTATAAGATGAGAAACACAATATCGCTAATTACGACTTTTTTAAGGTATTTCTGACTTTTGTCGGTTGATTACGACATTTGCACACACTTTTATAACTTTTGAAAAATGTAGTTCTTTTCGGCTACGAATGAACAGAAAATTCGTCTACTGTTCTTACTTGGTCTTCACAAGTTTTGCTTATTAGTTTGCGACTTTTATTTGTAATTTACTACTTTTCCACATATTCACCAACGGACATACTTGAAAAAATGAATAATCAAATTGGCTATAAAATGAGAAAATCAATAATGCAGTGTACGACTTCTTCCAAAGCATTTCCAACAATTTAATATCGTGTTTATGACAATTGTACGCTTATTTACGACTTTTGTCAACTTAAGTTCTGGTCTTTATGAACAGTAATTCCATTAATTATCTTTAAATTTTTTTAATTTTTCTTTCCATCGGTCAATTTTTTTCTTGCTTATTAGATTACTTTGATAAAATTAATTTTTTTTAAAATTTATTAATATTGTTCTTATTAATTTAGTTTTTTCCTGCATATTATATTACGTTGTTAAGATTTAGTTTAAATATTTTCTTCATATTTTACATTTTTTATTTATTTAATTTTTTTTTGGAATTAAATTACTTTGGTAAAATTAACTTTCAATATTTTCTTAATATTTATATTTCTCTTATTTATCTAATTTCTATTCTTCCATTTTATATTACTTTGGTAAAATTTACTTATAATTTTTTTATATTTAAATTCTCTTCATGTTAATTTATCTTTATTCTTCCATTTACAAATACTTTGGTAAATGGAAGAATTTTCAATTCATATTGATTACAGAATATTGCTAATCATTTTTTCTTATATATTCTCCAATTATATTATTTTAATAACATTACTAGTACATCTGTTCAGCACTTTTGTATGAAATAGTGAAAATCTTGTTTTTTTTTTCTCTATTATGCACATACAAAATTACATGTCAGATTTACTACTTTTTGAAATACATTCAATTTTTTTTGGTTTACAAGATTTCTTGTTTCATTTGTTGATTTATTTTCATTTTTATAGTTATTCTTTAACAGTTGTAACATATTATTTTGGATATAATACGTAATTTTAATTTATACAAATTTAATAACATTTATATACTTAACTGTTTCAGGGTTGTTACAAATAATTTATTCTCTTATAATATAATTTGCAATTTTCAATATTATATTATGTTAATAGAGGAAATATTTTCAAATAATTTGCAATTTTCAATATTATATTATGTTAATAGAGGAAATATTTTAAAATTTGGTTATAATATTTGTTTTACAACTTCTGATATTAATTTTTATATAATTTAGTAAATTCTACGTTCAGAATTGGAGACTATTTATTTTTTCATTCATACTCTTGTATTATATTACTACGTATTATTTTATTTTTAATATAAATAAAATTTCAGAACATATAATATATTCTTTTTCGTTTCATAAAATTTTAAATGAAGGGGGTGGGAGTATTTTTTAACTTACATTTCTGTTCTCAATTCACTTTATATTATTTTATCTTATATTATTTTAGTGAAGTCAAATCCATTACTCTTGGCGGGAAGGGATGTGTCACGCAGGATTGCAGCCAGTCACACAAACCGGCTATGGGCTGTGAACTTTTTTGCCTCTCTCCTCCCATTACGCCAAATGTCAACAAGTGATTCGCTGGTGGAATAGTCCCTGCTGTATCCATACAGCAACCGGACTCTAGCTTTTCCCATTATTTGAGCTTTGATTAATATTGCTTTAATTTTTTTTAAATCAACTTTTAGAAATAAACAATTAATGGATTCCCATATTTCGTTGAATTTTCCTTCAATTGGCCCCTTTTCAAAATCTTCGAAACGCGCCGCATCCGTCAAATATAAATTTGAGAAGTTTCCAATCATGGATGCGTGGAGTAGGTCCCGCAATGATGGACCATTTTATAAAAGTTGTCATGATTTCGAGGGACCAAAAAAGAAAAAAAATTTTATATATGGAACCGAACCCATGATCATTTTATAGATATAATCACATAAACAGATCGAAATGGTTTCAAATTAATTTTCAAAAAAATAATTAAAATTTTGAATTATTTGCTAAATTTTTTTTAGAAATTAACATCTAAGGATGATAAAGATAAGATCTAGTATCATTCAGATCTAAACCTTGTCTATACCTTTTAAGGTAACATCCAATTCTTATCCATTTTTTAAATTGTTAACTCGTGGATCCAACTGTAGGATGTAATTTTATTCTATAATTATTTGATTTAGATATTTCTATTTAATAAAATGTTGTATATATCACAGTGTTCAAAATTTTTATTCTTTATGCTTTAATATATAATTGTAATAGTTTAAATATAAAATAGAAAATAAAAAAAATTAGTGCAACAAAAAAATAATCTAAATTGCTTCATATATAGAATCAAGATATCACAACCTAACACCAACAATTCAATGAACAATAAGCAAATTATCAAACTCTTGCATTAGATTTTGTAAATGTATTTAATAATAACTAGTAAATTAAATCATGTACAAATTACAACCACTACATTTTGTGAATACCAGTCCAATATGCATAACTAACAAAGTTTAAAAAGACACATACACGACTAAACAGATAATAATTTTCTTAACTTTCATTATTTATTTAAAAAAACATATGACTATAATTAATATTAAATTTAAATGTGCCTTTGTGGCTATGAGTAAACCCAAACCCTATCTATCTAGACTGGTCATGGGTCTAAAAATTCATGAGCATTATTACTTAAGCCTCCTATAAATCTCTCTTTAAGTCCCACTTTAATTAAAATATATTTAAAAACTAAAATTTATAAGTTTATTTTACATAATACCCTTTCTTTATATATATATATATCTTACAATTAACTTTCTTAAAAACTAAATCATTTATTTCTAAAACGTAGTTCATTGGTAATCTCAAGAATTCAACTATTTTTCTTCTCCAAAAATCACAAGTTTTTTTTTTATTCATCATGTTCTATCTATTTCTTATTGCTTGTCTGGGATTATATTCTTTTGGTAAGGTAATTATACATCAAAACTACATTATTTTTCTAGGGTTTTTCTATTATGTGCCGTATACACCAAGTTTAAATTTTGATTTTGTATTGACTATATAATTTCTTAAAGTGTAGAATTTTTAAAATTAAATAATAATACAAATTTGTATTGTTTAATTACATTAAACTAAATATGCTAAAATTATTAGTAATAATAAATTAATAAGCATAGTTGATTTAAATATGGAAAAACCATAATTGTTTAATTACATTGAATTGAAAAAGTCAAAGATGTTTAATTCATAGTGATTGAACAGGCCTGCTTACCTGTAATTTAGACAAAAATGGAATTGTAATGCTGGTATCTTGGGCAAAGATGGGCGATATTTAAGTTTGTAAATTAACGCCTACAAAAATAAAACTTACTTTTTATTTATTATTTTATTATAAATGTTTAAATACATCTTACGTCATTTCAAAATGATAATATAAATGTAAAACATCAATTTCAAATTGGTCTTTGAAGAGAAAAGAAAGATTTATGGTTCTTTGAAAAAATGGAATATATATATAAATATGGGGTACTAAAAACATATGTACGTTCTAGTCACTTTTATATAAAACTTTTTTTTTTTAATTTGATTTTTTATAAAGGTGAGGCTTAAATAGAGATTTTATAGGGACTTAAATAACAATAATCAAATTCAAACTAGGGCTGCTGGGCTCTACCCGAACCCGTTGCAGTTATATCCAAACTTATACCTACATCTGTACCACTGTCAACTAAAATAAATAAATAAACAAACAATGAAAAATTCTTAAATTTAATTGTTTGAGAAAGGGAAATATTCACGGACCCTTAATCTTATAACCTTTGCTAACATAATAATAGATTTTCATAGTTGTTAACGGGAACCAAAAAAAAAAAAGATGGTTTTTGTAGTGATTTTAGAAAAGTTGACCGCTAAAAATCAATATGTTACAAATTTTAACTATGAATATCCTAACAACAAAGAGTTTTGTGATATTTTTGAAAACTTTCACACATCTTCGTATCACTAATCAATCTTCCACTCATTTGCCCCCAACATAGAAGACACAGTCAACAATGATTAACCCAAAGCTGACTTGAAATTTTAGATAAGAGACTTCCCTAATGGATGATTCTTACATCATTTTATTTAACTTGTTTTACAAGCCCAAAATGTACATTATCGTCTTTATTTTGTTTTCCAGTCGTTCAAAGAAATTAATCTAGAGCGAAACGCGCACATGTAATATACGATAATAACAACATTATATACTTTATTATTTTTTTTGCACTATATATTATCATTTATTTTATGATAATTTTCAGAGACCTTCTTTGGAAAAATTGCAACAATCTATCCGACGTTTAATTAATTTGATAAACTTTCATCATTGCCCTTATAATCTAAATATCAAGAAATAATTAAGTACAAATGTGTGAGAATAATACTACCTTTACAAGCCATGTATAACTAATTAACTCTCCCTATAACTTAAGTTAGTAAAATCCTATTAGAAATATAATTGTCATGTCATATGTTATTTATTTTTGTTTTTTTCTTCTTCAATAAATTTTTGTTAACTTAGATTGTAAAAAGTTAATTGTAGAATTTGATTGTAGATATAACATTACTCAATGTGTAATTATATTGTAAGATTATTAAGGAAAATTCTTAAATTAAAAACAATTGGGTATTGTCATATTTTTGCAACAACTTAGGTGAGGTCATCTTAATTTTCCCTTACTAAAAAGCTCGTCCAACCCCATATGGCTTTAATTAAGAAAAAATAATTCAGTCAATAAATTTGGTTTCAAAGTCATAAGTTTAGAACTCGTAGTCTCAAGGTACATTTTGATTGACTCAAGAAACTTCATTCCTATTAATCATATGTGCAATTGATGAGTTTAATCTTTCATATATTGGCGCTTCGATTAATTTAAATTTATGAACTTCAACTTTTAGAAATTAATGATGGGCACATACATCTATTTAGTTGAATTTTCCCTTGATGTGATCACTTTTTCAAAATTTTTGCAGCATGCTCAGCCAAAAAAATGGTTGGAGAAATTTATAATTATATATGTGGAACAAGTCGTGCACTGATACATTAAATAGGTTGGTCATGAATTTTGGAGACAAAAAAGGAGTAAATTCTATATGAACCTCAACCCAAAGATAATTTATGAGTATAATTAAACAGGTTGAAATGGCTTCAAATTCAAAATTTTTAAAAGAAAATTTATTAAAAATTTTGAATTATTATTGTTACTATTATTTTAATGATAGACCAAATTTAAGGTTATATAAAGGGTGTGTGTGTATATATATAAATTAACTACGTTATATATAAAGAAAAAGAAAATGAAAGAAGCAAATATATCTTTGAAGCTACGTAATAGCTAGAGATTATTAATTAAATTCGATTTACTTTGTTGAATGAATATTTCACTTTCTCACATCTCATCATCAGCGAGTCTCCCACTTAATTTGCCTTACATACAAGAAGCAGTCAACAAATGTTTAAAGTCAGAATTTGACTGGAAAATTTATTAGATAAAAGAGATTTCCCATTTAACACTCTCCATTATTGAATTTATTTAGTTTCCTTGAAGTGCACATACAGTACATTCGGTTCATTTATCCTTTTTAGTTTTTGTCTCATTTTTTAAATAAATTAATTTAGTTAAAAATATTTGTATTTATTTATGATAAAATGATTTACATTTTTTAAGATATTTATTATAATTTATTTTATGTAATACTATATTAATTTAGTAATTAATAATAACACTGAAAATTAAAATAGCTTTTCGTTGGAACAAGGAGGCATTGCGTGCATTTGGACAGCTTTTCGATTGACTTAAAAAACTTCACACCTAGCAAAAATTATATTGGAAAAGATTACTTGAATTTTTCTTCCATTTGTGATCACTTCATTCAAAAGTGAAATTGTTGAATTTTTCAATTATGGCTGTGGATCAAGTTGTTCATTAATGATGGACCACATATTCATTACATCAATTAAATTGGTCATGATTTTGGGAGACAAAAGGAAAGAAGTAAATTTTATGAACCTTCATCAATTGTATTTAAATATAAAAATGTTCAAGTAGTTTCTAATCCTTATGATTTTAATTTTTTTATAAAAAATTTTTCATAATCCTTACGTTGATTAATTTTTAATTTCATAACAGATCATCCTAAGATCCTGACGACAAAGTTTTCATGAATAAATTAAAATATGTTTTTATAAGTTAGGGTTTCATAAATTACATTATTATATATTTAAAAGAAAAAGACAAATGTCATTGAAGCTGTTTTATGGACATCATTATCAATCTTTTACTTTGTTCAGCTAAAATTTAACTTTCTCACATCTCATTATCAGTAAAGTCTGCCACCTCTTTAACCCGGCCAATAAACAAGAAGCATTTGCGGTCAACAATATTGTTTCGAGTCCAGAAATCTGACTGGAAATTTTGGTATAAGAGACTTCACTGATAACAAGACCGATAATCGCTCATTAATAGCTCGTTTAACAAGGACATAGCGTATACTAATAACTTTCCTTATGACCTATACTTAAATAAATTAGCGTCACAAATTTACACACAGAAGTTTTCTATGATGATGCAAGCTTTAGCTCTCTCAAATTATAACTTATAGGTATAATGTATAGTTTAAATAATATGCTGGAGATTTAGAGTTAATTAGGAAGGAACAATCGGGCTTCTGCACCTGTTGGGATGTAATGATCAACTCAGAACAGAATTTGGGAGAAAAATTACTTGTATTAATAGAGAAAATTAATGTACAAGAATTATACAAAAACTCCCCTAAAATTTCTGGAGCTCTCCTGGCTCTTTCTTTCAATCCTAAACTCTCTGGTTTAGACTCTGGACTCTCTCTGGAATCTCTCTGATGCTTAAACAAGGCAGAATTCGTCCCATATTTATAGGGAAAATTCTGCATACAAATTCAAATGCAAATTTGGCATACTTCCTGTTTGTTAAAATTGGGGTTCCCACTAATTTGACTCTCAATGCATTCACATGGGGAGGGATTCTGAAGCCATGCTGTCATGCATGAGCTTCAGCAGTTCTAGAATCATGCATGTCATGCATGAGCTTCATCAATTCTCCCCCTCCATCCCATGTGAAAAAGGAGTAACAACAAAAGTAATTAGACAGCTTCTAATCCAACTATGTCTCTGCATAGTTCTAGCTTGTCTCTGGTGACCACTTTTTTTAACATGTCGGCTGGATTCTCTTTAGTATGGATCTTCACTAGTTTCAACAGTTGCTAGTCCATCACCTCTCGTATCCAATGATAGCGGATGTCAATATGCTTCGTTCGAGAATGGTACACTGAGTTCTTGCTCAAATCCAGAGCACTTTGACTGTCACAGTGTACTTTGTATTCCTTTTGCTCAATCCCAAGTTCTTGGAGAAACCGCTACAGCCACAACATTTCTTTTCCAGCTTCCGCTGCGGCAATGTATTCTGCCTCTGTCGTGGATAGCGCAACTCACTTCTGTAGTCTTGACTGCCATGAGACAGCTCCCCCTGCAAAAGTGTAAACAAAACCTGATGTAGATTTCCTACTGTCAGGATCTCCGGCCATATCTGAATCTGTATAGCCTTCCAAGATTGGATCAGCTTCCCCGTAACACAAGCATATCTTCGAAGTACCTTTAAGGTATCTGAGAATCCA
>SNVD02009566.1:0-38840 GCA_013180625.2 Boswellia sacra | reverse complement strand
GCCTTAAGGTGAGATTCCTTTGGACAAGATTGAAATCTATCACACATACACACACTAAACATAATATCAGGTCTACTAGCAGTTAAATACAAAAGAGAGCCAATCATACCTCGATATTTTGTTACCTCAACATCTTTTCCTTTCTCATCTTTGTCAAGCTTGTTTAATGTACCCATAGGTGTGTTATATGTCCTTGAATTATCCATGCCAAACTTCTTGAGAAGATCTTTTGTGTATTTAGCTTGATTTATGAAGATCCCATCCATTGATTGCTTGATTTGAAGTCCAAGGAAGAAATTTAATTCTCCCATTAAGCTCATTTCAAATTCTTGTTGCATACACTTGGAAAATTCTTCACACATAGAAATATTAGTAGCACCAAATATAATATCATCACCATAGATTTGAACAATTAATAAATCATCATTTTTTATTTTAACAAAAAGAGTAGTATCAACTTTTTTCATTTCGAAACCATTATCAATGAGAAATTTGCTCAATCTATCATACCATGCTCTTGGTGCTTGTTTCAAGCCATAAAGTGCCTTTTTGATTTTGAAAACATGGTTTGGAAAATCATGATTTTGAAAACCAAGAGGTTGCTCTACATATACTTCCTCCATACTGTAACCATTTAAAAATGCACTTTTGACATCCATTTGATATAATGTAAAATTTTTATAACATGCAAATGCACACAACATTCTAATGGATTCTAATCTAGCAACCGGTGCAAAAGTTTCCTCATACTCAATACCTTCTTCTTGATTGTATCCTTGAGCAACAAGTCTAGCTTTGTTTCTAATAATGGTGCCATTTTCATCTACTTTATTTCTAAAAATCCATTTAGTGCCTATAATAGAATGATTTTTGGGTCTAGGGACTAATTCCCAAACTTGATTTCTCTCAAATTGATTCAATTCTTCTTGCATGCCAAAATCCAACTTTCGTCATTTTCGGCTTCTTTAAAAGATTTTGGTTCAAATTGAGAGACAAATGCAAAATGATTACAAAAGTTCCTAAAAGAAGATCTAGTTCTCATACTTTGTGATGGTTCACCAATAATGAGATCTTTAGGGTGAGCTTTTGCGTACCTCCATTCCTTTGGTAATTCTTGGGAAGAATCATCTATTTCCTCAAGCTTTTCTTGTTGAAGTTATAATTTATCTTGGCTCTTTTCATCAAGCCTTGATTCCTTGATTTGTCTTTCTACCTCAACAATATCATCATCTAAATTCTTTGAAGAAATAACATTAGTTTCATCAAATTCAACATGCATAGATTCTTCAATAGTAAGAGTCTTTTTGTTAAAAACTCTATATGCTTTACTATGGTTGGAGTAGCCAACAAAATTTCCAACATCGGCTTTTGCATCAAATTTTCCAAGGTTATCCTTGGTGTTTAAAATAAAACATTTACATCCAAAAACTTTAAAAAATCCAATGTTGGGTTTTCTTCCTTTCCAAAGTTCATAAGGAGTTTTCTTTATTAAAGCTCTAATATGGACTCTATTGATTATAAAGCATGCGGTATTAACGGCTTCGGCCCAAAAATATTTTGGCAAATTATTTTCAAGTAACATGGTCCTAGCCATTTCTTGGATAGTCCTATTTTTCCTCTCAACAACACCATTTTGTTGTGGAGTTCTAGGTGCGGAAAAATTATGTTCAAAACCATTTTCATCACAAAGATTTTCAAACGCGACATTGTCTACTTCACCACCATGATCACTTCTAATGGATACAATAGAATGCCCTTTTTGATTTTGGACTCTTTTTGTAAATTTTGAAAAAGCTTGTATGGCCTCATTTTTAGTTTTCAAGAATAACACCCAAGTGAATCTTGAATAATCATCCACAATAACAAAAACATAATACTTTCCACCAAGACTTTGAGTTCTTGATGGTCCAAATAAATCCAAATGAAGTAATTGTAGAGGTTTATTTGTTGAAATAAATTTCTTTTGTTTAAAAGAAGTTCTCACTTGTTTTCCAAATTGACAAGCATCACAAATCTTATCCTTTTCAAATTTTATTTTTGGAAGACCATCACTAAATCATTTTTAGAAATTTTTGAAATTGTGTCCATGCTAGCATGACCTAACCTTCTATGCCATAACCCAGCATCATGATTAACAATGAAACAATTTTCTACATGATCATTAACATCAATATCAATTGTATAAATATTACCACATCTATTACCAACAAATAATGTCTTATTGTTACTAACATCCTTAATCACACATCTATTAGGCTCAAAAGTAACAAATATCCCTTATCACACAATTGACTAATGCTAATCAAATCATGTTTTAAACCATGAACAAGCAAAACATCTTTAATAATAGGTGAAGAAGGGTTACCAATATCACCATGTCCGATTACCCTTCCTTTGACATTATCACCGAAGGTCACATATCCTCCTTTCTTGATAATTAATATTGAGAACTTGAAGGTATCTCCGGTCGTATGCATTGAGCATTCACTATCTAAGTAACACTTGTGTTTGCCACTCCTTTGTTTCTATAATCAACATTCAAAGAGAGACTTTTTGGTACCCAAATGTTCTTGGGTCCTTGGGGGTTAGTTATGGTACTTTTTGGAACCCATATTTGTTTCAAATTAGGATTTCTCCTAATATAGCAAGAATGTACTTTGTGTCCTTTTCTTCCACAATAAGTACATAAATGATTAGGATTATTCCAAAAAGATGCATGAGCAAAATACTTTTTAAAATACTTTTGATTTTTATGAAAATTATATCCTAAGCCTCTTTTATCAAAAACACACCTTTGGTTTTGTAACATAGAGTTCAAATTTTTGGTGCTTTTTGTAAAACTATCAACAATATTTCTCAAGTCATTATTTTCCTTTTTCAAAATAACATTTTCTTTCTCCAATTATCAAAATCCTTTTGTTGTAAAATGTCATTTTCAGTTTTTAATAAATGTATTTGACTTTCCAAACTTTCAAAATCTTTTTGCTTTAAAATTTCATTTTCATTTTCTAAAGCTTCATTTATTTCCACCAACTCGTCTAAATGAGATAACATGATTTTTGACTTCTTTTTGAAAGCATTGATTTTTGAATTTTGTTTATCAACTTGTACATGTAAATTTTGGAATGCTTCAAATAATTCATCATATGAAAACTTAGGATCATAGTTTAGAATACTTACCTCATCTTTTCTTAAAGCCATGAAGCACATATTTGCCATTTCACAATCTTCTTCTTCGGTGGAGCTAGCCTCACTATCATCCCAATTTGAGGCTTTCATTGCTTTGGATTTCTTGTCTTGATTCTTCAAGTATGGACAATCCATTCTAGAAATCTTCTTGAATCCTTGGTTTCTTCTAATCATCCTTTTTAGATTTCTTGTGATGAATGCAAGATCTTCATCATCTCCTTCGTCAACGGAGTCATCTTTTTCTTTCGTTGAAGATTTGAAAGCGATATTTTTCTTTTTCTTGAAATCTTCTTCATTCTCCTTCAAGGTGATTTCATGAGTCATGAGAGAACCCATAAGTTCTTCTAATGGTAGTTTGGTGAGGTCCTTTGCTTCTTGAATTGCCGTCACCTTTGGCTCCCAAGATTTTGGTCGACACCTAAGAATCTTTCTCACCATTTCAACATTAGAATAAGATTTACCAATAGATTTCAAACTATTGACAATATCCGTAAATCTAGTAAACATTTCAGAAATTGATTCATCCGATTTCATCTTAAAAAGCTCATAACTATGAACAAGCATACTAATTTTGGATTCTTTAACTTGACTAGTTCCTTCATGAGTTACTTCAAGTGTGTGCCATATTTCTTGTGCCGTAGAACAAGTAGATATTCTATTAAACTCATTTCTATATAGAGCACAATAAAACACATTCATAGCTTTAGCATTCAAACTCAATTTCTTTTTATCATCTTCACTAAACTCTTTAGGTTCTTTAAGCATGCATTCCCCATTTTCAATTTTGGTAGGAACAAAAGGTCCTTCCAAAACAATAGATCACAAATCATAATCAAAAAATTTCAAGAAAATACTCATTCTAGTTTTCCAATAAGAGTAATCACTTCCATTAAAAAATGGAGGTCTAGAGATAGAAAGTCCCTCAACATATGAAGTTGAATTAAAAGTTGCCATAGCTCAAAAATCGTTAAGATTTAAAAAATTGAGCAACCTTGCTCTGATACCACTTGTTGACCCAGGTATGGCAACCCAAGAGGGGGGGTGAATTGGGTTTTTATTTATAAAAACGGATTTAGAAAACTTTTCTTGAAAGATCAAAATTATTTAACTCTTTCTTTGAGAATAAAAGTGAAGAAGATGAAAATAGAATGCAATCAAGAGAATATAAATGAAGAGCAATCACAAGTGCAAGTTAATGTAAAGAGATAGGGATAGAGAGAGTGCAAACTCAATTTACGTGGTTCGGCAAACCTTGCCTACGTCCACGGGCTCCTAGCTCCACGAGCTAAGCTTTCCACTAAGTTGTAGAAATCTTTACAACTTGCTTGATGAGCAACCTCACCAAGACTTTTCTTCCAACTCTTGATAACACCACACCAAGAGTTCTTCTTGATGAACAACCTCACAAAGGCAACTTCCTTCAACCCTTGATAACACCACACCAAGAGTTCTTCTTGATGAACAACCTCACCAAGGCAACTTTCTTCAACCCTTGATAACACCACACCAAGAGTTCTTCTTGATGAACAACCTCACCAAGGCAACTTCCTTCAACTCTTGCTAACACACAACAAGAGTTCTCTCAAGGATACTATTATCCTTTACAATAATATCTCACTCTCACCACAATACAAGAACAAAGATAATTTTTACAACAAAATTATAACTCTCTTCAAAGAGTAGATAAATAATATAAAAGCTCTCTAGACTTGATATTTCTCTTGCTTTTTGCTTGATAAAATGCTTCTCTTGCACTTCTTGAATGCATGGGAGAATGGCTTCTTTTATAGGCAAATGAGATGAACTTAATCAAGTGAAGACACCATCTCCAAATTTTCTGCCCACCATAAAAACCGTAATCTGGTCTGCCATTTTTGTCAATGTTCCGTTTGAAATTTGAAAATCTGTAAAACATAAAAGATCTGCACATTTGAATAATCTTTCCAACGCATCAAGAATCAAGTCATTTGGATATCTGTAGCTCAAGATATGGCCAAAACACCATTCGGTGCTCATGTGACTTGATTTTTCCTCCATGTGTCAGTCCACCGAATTGAATGATAATTCTGTCAGCCTTCCGTTTGAAATTTGAATTTCTTCAAAACATAAAAGCTCTTCATATTTGAATAAGATTTCCAAAACATTAAGAATCAAAGCAATTGGATATCTCTATCTTAAGATATGGCCAAAACACCATTCGGTGCTTATGTGAGTTGATTTTTCTTCTCTGTGTCAGTCCACCGAATTGCATGTCAATTATGTCGGCCTTATGTTTGAAATTTGAATTTTTTCAAAACATATGAAATGTTATCCATTAAGTAATCTTTCCAATGCCGTAAGAATCAAGTCATTTTGATTTTTCTAGCTCAAGATATGTCCAAAGGAGTATTCGGTGCTCATGTCAGCTGCTTCCATTTGTCTTCAAACTTGCATGATGATTTGGACAACCTTGCACTTGAAATTTGAATTTCATTAAAACATATGAAATGTTATAAATTGAGTAAGCTTTCCAAAGGCTTAAGAATCACGTAATTTGGATATTTGTAGAGATATATATGACCAATTGATTGAACATTGCTCATGTGTCACATTCCTTGAGTCAAACCTTATTCTTAAACTTTGGTGCCTTTAACATGTAGTCTTTCTCCTTAGCTTCAACACTTCATTTTAATAAGCCTCTTCTTGATTTTATAATTATTTCAATGATCTTACTCTTGCACATAAATAAACATGTTAGTAAATCTCAATTAATCAATGTGCATTGTTATCATCAAAATTATCATGTAGCCTTAGGGCTAACAGCAGGAACAATATTGAATGCTGGAATTGTGGCAAGATGGGTCATTTTAAAAGCAATTGTAGAGCACCACCTAAGAAAAAGAATG
This sequence comes from Boswellia sacra, assembly GCA_013180625.2. Lineage (NCBI taxonomy): Eukaryota > Viridiplantae > Streptophyta > Magnoliopsida > Sapindales > Burseraceae > Boswellia > Boswellia sacra. The sequence goes on along the minus strand of SNVD02009566.1, from coordinate 32,766 downwards.
ACGACAAGAATGAAACAAGAAATGCTATAATAACAGAAGAGGTACATAATGCTTTATTTTTGTCTTTTGGTAACTTTGTTGACTCTTGGGTGTTGGATTTGGGTGCATCTTTTCACTATTACACATAGTGGGATCATGGAGAACTATGTTGCTGAAAATCATAGCAAGGTGTATCTTGCAAATGGAGAACCATTGGGCATAGTTGACATTGGTGATGTCAGTCTGAGGATGGCAAACGGATCTATGTGGAAGATTCATAGGGTGAGACATGTACCAAAGCTGATGCGGAACCTAATCTCAGTTGGTCAACTTGACAGTGAAGGACATAATGTGACGTTTAATGAAAACTCTTGGAAAGTCACAAAAGGAGCCATGGTTGTAGCTCAAGGAAGTAAAACCGGAACACTCTACATCACTTCCAATTGCAAAGATATAGTTGCAATTGCTAATTCTGTTGTAAGTTCTAACTTATAGCATTATAGGCTTGGGCATATGAGTAAAAAAGGAATGAAGATACTGTAGTTTAGGTAAGCTATTAGGACTTAAATCTATTGAGTATAGCCTGTGTGAAGGTTGTATTTTCAGAAAGCTAAAAAGGGTAAGCTTCCTAAAGACAAAAAGAGAAACAAAGCAATAAAATTAGAATTGGTTCACATAGACGTCTAGCGACGCACCCTTGTCTCTTCTCTTAGAGGTTCCACCTATTATGTGACTTTTATTGATGATGCAAGAAAAAAGGCATGGGTGTATTTTTTGAAGCACAAGTCTGAAGTCTCTAATGCTTTCAAAAGGTGGAAAGCATTGGTTGAAAATGAAACAAATTTGAAGGTGAAACGGACAATGGAGGTGAATACATAGATCTAGACTTTAGAAGATTTTGTGCTAAACGTGGTATCAAGATGGAGAAGAGCATTCCTAGAATACCTCAACAAAATGGTGTAGCTAAGAGGATGAATAGAACTCTAAATGAGCATGCTAGGAGCATGAGATTGTAGGCTGGATTGCTCAAATGTTTCAAGCTGAGGCTGTTAGCACCGCTCCCTATTTGATCAATAGAGGTCTTTCTACACCATTGAACTTCAAAATACCAGAAGAGGTTTGGAGTGGTAGAGAGGTAAATCTTTCTTTTTTGAAAATGTTTAGTTGTGTTTCGTATATTCATATTGATAGTGCTGCTAGAAGTAAGCTTGATCCTAAGTCTAAAAGTTGTTTTTTTATTGGCTATAGTGATACCGAGTTTGGTTATCGTTTTTGAGATGACCAAAACTTGAAGGTTATTAGAAGTAAGGATGTGGTCTTTAATGAAAATGTCTTGTATAAAGATAGATTGAGAAGAGACTCACAGAGTACAAATCTTGGTACTAAGAAGTTTGAAGTGATTCCGTTAGAAGATATTCCAATAATTGATGTAGATAATAGTAATCATGACAACCAAGAAAACATAGCCCCAGAAGCGCATCAGGATATGTCTGTGACTCCACTCAAGAGATCTAAAAGAAATATTAGACCACTGCAAAGATACTCTGCTTCTTTGAACTACATAGTGTTGACTAAGAGAGGAGAACTAGAGAGTTGTAAAAAAGCCATGCAAGCTGATGAATCAATGAAGTGGGAGTTAACCATTAAAGATGAGTGGATTCATTGTCATCTAATTAGACATGGACATTGGCTAAGCTACCAAAAGGAGAAAAGGCCTTGCAAAATAAATGGGTTTATCGGATTAAGGATGAACATTATGGCAGCAAACGTTACAAAGCAAGACCAGTCGTGAAAGATTTTTAACAAAAGGAAGGCGTCGACTACCCAGAGATTTTCTCTCCAGTGGTTAACCACCATTAGAACAGTATTTAGGTTAGTGGCAAAGGAAGACTTATATTTGGAATAGTTGGATGTAAAGGTAGCATTTCTTCTAGCAATCAGGATAAAGAAATTTACATGATGCAACCACAAGGTTTTGAAGTACAAGGAAAGGAGAAAGTAGTGTGCAAACTTTAGAAGAGCTTGTATGGTCTAAAACAAGTGCCTAGACAATGATACAAGAAGTTTGATGGTTTTATGTGTAGTAACTGTTTTTTGAGATGCCAAGAAGATCTGGACGACGTGTTGATTGCTGGATGACATGTGTATTATTCTTTTTCCTAATGCATTATAGAATATTTATATTAGGAAAAGAATTGATTGGTTGATTGAAGTGAAATGTGTGTTATTTTTTTTTTCCTAATGCATTATGCAAGAAGTTTGATAGTTTGACAATTTAATGTATAGTAATGGTTTTTTGAGATGCCAAGAAGATCAGGATGACATGTTGATTGCAGGTGCTTACAAAGAGAAGATTGATAGTTTGAAAAAGGAGTTGTACAAATATTTTGCTATGAAGGATTTGGGTGCTGCCAAACAAATCTTTGGGATAAAAATTACTAGAGATGTCATGTCTTGAAGCTGCCACAAGAGGAGTATATGAAGAAGGTGTTAAGCAAATTCAACATCGAGAATGCAAAACCAGTGAGTACTCCCTTAGTTAGTCATTTCAAGTTATTGAAGTCATCTACTATAGAGCAAGAGAGAGCTCACATAGCAATGGTACCTTATGCTTCAACTATTGGCAGTCTTATGTAGGTTTTCACCAGACTAAATATTTCACATGTAATAGGAGTTGTGAGCAAATACATGAGTTATCCAGGCAAACAATATTGGGAATTAGTGAAGTAGATTCTCATATATTTGAGAGGAACTGTGGATTTAGTGTTGTGTTTCAGAAAGTCAGACACTGGATTACAAGGCTTTGTAGATGCTGATATGGGAGAAGATATTGATGGTAGAAAGAGTACTACTAGATATGTTTTTACATTAGGTGGTATAACTGTTAGTTAGATCTCTAAGTTACAAACGATACCGCTCTTTCGACCACTAAGGCAGCTAGCAAAGAGACGATTTGGTTGCAATCTTTCTTGGAAGAACTAGGCCATAAGTAAGAGAAGAGTGTATTGCATAGTGACAGTCAAAGTGCAATTCATTTAGGAGAGAATCCATTTTTTCATTCCAGAACTAAGCACATACAGGTGTGGTATTATTTCATTCGTTCACTTCTGGAAAATGGGATTTTGAAACTTGAAAAAAAATCAGTGGAACTTAAAATCTAACTGACATATGACAAAGACGATGACTATCAACAAACTTAAGTTATGCTCAATTGTAGTTGGTCTGCTAGCATAGAAAAATTTGAAAAAAAACTACTACATTGATTGAGATGTGAAGACAGATTGAAATCATTCTTCAATGGGAGATTGTTGGCAAAAAATGTAGGTAATGTGGGCAATAATTGTCGGTCAAAAATGTAGGTGGTAGCCCATATTTTATATTTTTTGTCAAAGTTAGGCTACCTAACTTTCATTATTTTTGACAATGGAGGGGGGTAGCTCTCCTATAAATTGAGCTCCTCTCCTCCAAATTTGCAATCCATGAGGGAGAGAGCTGATCCCATCCTGTGAGCCTCCTCCCCTCTAGCTTCACATCCAAGAGAGCAAGGAAGAGTGAGAGAGACACAGAGAGAGAGTGTGTGTGTGTGAGGGAAATTCATGCTTGTATAAAAGAATAATTGTGAAAATTATTTTTTTGGTGTATCTAGGTGTGTGTTGAGTGTTTGTAAACACTTGTAATTTTTCTTTCTCATGGTAAAAGATCTGCAGCATTCCATGGACATAGCCCATTTAGGTGATCCACATAAATTGTGTTTGTTATTTTTTTGCTTTTATTTTTTGCATTGCCACTCTCAATCTCAATCCTTAAAAAAAGGAAATATGTCCTAAATTTCCTAACATTCAGATTCCAAATATTAACGAATTGAATTAAAACAAGAGAACAGTTGGACAAATTAAGCAAAAATTTATTTATTGGTGAGCAAAATTATATTTCTCTCTGCCATGGTTTCTTGAAATATTCTTTATCATATTACAAATTTATTAAATCATCTCTTTCCATCACGACTTGATCTCCATTGAGGAAAAAAAAAAACAAAGATATTAGGATTTATTTAGTTTGATTCAAGTTTGATTTGCTTTTTGTTTTGAAGTAATATCAAATTTAATTAGTCATTTATATTTTTTGATAAATTAAAGTGGTAAAGAATATAAAACGAGACCAAACTGAATAATGTTTTCCTATAACATCATGTATTACATAACACTATTAAAACTTTAGCTCCACATAAATTAAAGAATTATTGGTCATATTTTTGTGACCCAAAATGAACACAAATACATGGTCATTTATTTCCAACCATTAAATGATAAGCATATGATTCCAATGAATTTAATTTAGAGAGTGAATTAATTAAAAAAAGTAAATGTTCCTTACCAGTTATATTAAATTAAATAGAGCAATATTTCATAAAAGTATAACCAAAAACAACATATTGTTGTCGTAATTACTTTATTTATTTACCTACAATTAATTTTACAAGGAAGGAAATAAAAAAATTACTTCTAATGAAAATTTCATTTTGTTATAGAAGCCCCAACTTTAAGATAAATAATTAATGGTCTATTTACAATTTTACATAATGTAGAGAAAAGTTTTACATAGTCAAAAATAAACAAATAAATAAATAAACAAACAAATTTTTAAGGAAAAAAAAGTGTTAATGTAAATATTACATTTATGAATGCATGAGTAGAATAATTTCACCTACTAATTAAACGAGCGAGTCCAAGCATGAATTTAACATTTGCGATCTCTTATCTACCAAAAAAATAAATAAATAATATTCATGAATATATATATATATATATATATATATATATTTAGATTCTTGTAACTTGAAATTAACATAAATTTACCAAATATTCATCTATAGTACTTTCCGATGATTTTTAGAAGTAAACAAAGTTAAAGGTTAATTACTTTCTAATTTCAACTATTAAATGTTTAAGAAAATCGCATGTGACGAGAGATTTATTGAATCCCTTCAGAAAATTATTAAAATAATTCATTAGGTGATTTAATAAATTAATTTCTTAAAAAAGAAAGTACTAAATATAGGTAATTTTTCATTGTTTTACTAATTTAGTGTAGACAAATCATGAAGTATCTCAAAAATCATATTTATTTCACTTCATCACTAGATGTCAATTGTTAACCAATATATTCTTTTTCTAGGAAACTAATTAAGTTAATTAAAGTTCTATAAATATGTCCTCACAATTCAATTCAAGGTATAGAGGTTCAATTCCTTGATTCTGATAATCAATAATGAAAAGGCATGTCGAGAATGTCAATTGAGAGCTCTAAAGATTAGTGATAAACGTAAACCTAAGATTTAATATCAGTATTATCTTCAACTTACCATTGCTTTAGTATACAGAAAAAAAAAATCAAAGAAGAATATTACAGAGCATTTGGTAATTACTAATAATCATATACTAATGATTACTTTTGATAAACAATACCACTTTACTGATACACTAATTCTATTAATGATTTTAAATATCTTATAACGTGGAATCATATTTCTGACATAAAATAGAAACATTTAATTTTTTTTTTGGCATTAATGTTGTATAGCTATTATGATGTAGCATATATTAAATAAACATTATTAGAAAAATATTTAACTATTCTTAATTCTTTTGTTTGATCATCTATATGCTTTTTAGATAATTATTTTTTTAATACTTCCGTTCAGACTTTGTACATTGTTTAATTTTAGTCAAATAATATCTTTGAGGTTTAATTCCCTCGTTATTGATTTTGAATTTTCTTAAAATTATATGATGGAAATCTTTTCTACTAAACTATATACTTTGGGTACTTGATGAACCTTGAGGCTGCATACGTTTCAGAGTTGGGACTGACGGGATTAAACTACAACTAGGATTGAGATTGGAACTAGATTGGATTGGACTATACATAATATTGTCTCATGTTTAGTACATAATGGGACGTGACTATGTTAGAATATGATAATTCTTAAGAATTTAATTTCTAAATATAAAATAATTTATTTTTTATTAAAGTTTAAGATGAATTAAAAATAAATACTTGTTAATCTTTAAAATATCAATTTAAAAACTAATTAAATTTAATTAAAATTCATAATGAAATATTCTTATAATTTCAATTTTTTAATAAGGGTATTCAATAAGTATGAAATTCTAAAGAAATATTAAAAATGCTTTTGTAATTAAATAATATAGAAATAATTAAAAATATTGATTAAATATTTACACATTCTAATTTAACAATTAAGAATAAAATTTACATTAATAATGCATTTAATAAAATAATAAAACATGTAATTTTACTAAAATTTTTAATTAGATAATTTTACTTTTAAAATAAAATTAATATTATTTAAATTATTAATTAATTAATAAATAAATTATATTATCACAATTCATTATTATTTATAAATTATTTTTACATTATTATATTAATATTTTTATAGCAAAAAAATATTTTTATACTATTAATTTTATTTAAATTATTAATTAAGTAATATAATTATTAATAGTAGCACAATAAATTTATTTACTATTATTTTTAAATTATGTATTAGTATTTATTTAATATTATATAATTTGTTATTAAAACAAAAATAATAATCGAATTTCAAAGATTGGGACAAGGACTCCCATACCATGTAAGGATAGCTTGTCCCAAGATATTTGCAATGTTGATGTGGGCTTTGTCAAAATTTGTATGCTGTATATAAAATATTGTTTCATTCTTTGTTATTTCGTGCTTGGTGTCAAAATTTTTGTAATGTTGATGTTGGTAGAGAGTGATGTTGTAGGTGTATTTATTTTGTTCGCATGAGGAAAATGCTATCAATTATGCACTCAATGTTTGATTGGAATTGATCTATATTTGAGTTCCTTGTGTAAGTTTTTGGCATTTATGTGTTTTTCCTTGAGTTCTTTTTGGTATTTTTTTTTATTTTATTTATTAAAACAATTCCGTTTTGCTAGTCTTTGGTGGATATGCAATAAGATGTTAGGTTTCCTAAGGACCAGGGGTGGAAGTTGGTGGGCAAGAGTATGATTTTGTATGACTGGCTATTTTTTGTTTGTGATTGCATTACTTATTATATGTTTATCAAGTTCAGTCTCACAGTTAGATTTTAGAGATCTTCATCTGTGGATGACAGATCATCTTTTTTTATTTTTTTTTTGTTCACATGTAAGATGGAGTTATAAAATTTTATAAGAAAAGCCCATTGGCTGATGTTTAGGGCCTATGTGCAATTTGGGGAGGAATATGACTAGCTTTGTGCCGTTTGTTCAGATAATGAATTGATAATCAATTTGACACCATGAACTGTGTTATCTAAGATTATGTGCCTACTAATGAAGACATCCAAATTAGTTGATGTAATCATGAGATTGCCTTGTGCTAGTTAGCAACTTAGAACTTGGATGAATGGAAAACTGCACAACCTTCTTATGTTTTAGACCTCTGGATGGTCAGGCTGCCAGCTAAAATCAAAGTTGAGTGTTGAGTCCCACATTGGACGGTTGTATGGTTAAGGGAGGGGCTTGAGGTATATAAAGAAATTGATCACTTCACCCATTAGATAAGCCTTTTGGATTGGACACCTGAAACCTCTACAATAAGCATAGAAATTGACTATCTCTTTTGTCTTTAGTTCTTGTTATTATTGTTATTCCTTTTGTTTGCCCTAGTGAAAGTCAATACTTATTGTTCCATTAAAATTGTTACATACATTTTATAAGCTCTTTTATATGCCCAGTTGGAGCATTCTTTGGTTGGAAATTAAATATTTGGGGGAATTTCAATAATATAACTGTAAATAAGATTTAATTTCTATTTTGGGAAAGAAAGTGTCTGAAGATCTCAATGGTACTATGCTGTTTGCCATTCAACAATACTTAAAGGCAGCAGTTGATCTTTGATGTATTCATCTCCGAGTCGGTAATATGATGGGCAAAAAAGGTTCTGAGAACATTATCACCGTTTTCTCGAAATGCCCTGTTGCCATGCTTTGGTAGTCTAATTTGCCTAGAGTGTTCAATCTTTGTCAAATGGCCCCTTGCTGTGGCTGTTTGGCTATCAAAGAAAGATTCGTTGCTTTTAGAGGAAGGAAGTTATATCTTTGCATAATTTTCATCTACTCTTCTTGGCCCTGTTCACACCTTTTCTATAATAAGAGTGAGAACCGGCGCTCCCTTTTGTTGAATTTTCTTCTTTTTCATAAAAAGAATGTAGGAGCTTTTGTGAAGCCAACATCATGATGAATAGTAAAAGGTTCAATTCGAACCTGGTGGATAATACGGAACACAAATGTACATGCGATTTCTGATATTATTTTGCTTTGGTCAATTAAGATCATTGATTCATAATATAGTCTATCTTTTCAGTTAGCAAGCCTGCTTATGTAACTGTCAGAAATTCATCATATAATCCTGTAGTGAATTTTTCTTGCAAGCATCAAAGTTTAGCATGTCTTTTGTCTTTGACTTTCTCATGATAGATTAGTATGTCTCGTAAAACCTTACCAACAGTTGATGGCCCATCCCCTTTTTCAGAATTTGACATTTTATATCACCATGTACTTGCGGTTACCATACTGGAATTTGTGAACAGCTACTTACTAGGGACCTCACACCTCCTTTTGGAGATTTTATCTGTGACTCAAGCCACTTAATGCATCAGCCAATCTCATAGACCAATTTTTTCCTTCTTTCATGCGAAGCTGAACGCAGCTTTTGACTTGTACCTCCTTCCCTTGAAAGTAGTACGATTGCATTTTGCTTTTTGAGCAGTTACTTTCTCTGCCATGTTAATTATCCTTGATTACACATATTTTATCTGAGATGACAGTGGTCAAGTTTCTATATAAACCTATCTCAGTACCTTACTGTTGTGGGCTTGCCAACTACTACTGTTAGTTTCGTATAATAGTTCCTTGGAAGAACTGTGACATTTAAGTTACTCGTTTCTGGTCAATTGGATGAAGCTCAATGCTATTATGCCAAAACTGGGTTACCTAATGGACTGGCCAAATGATAGCCAGGGTATGTCAAGGTACCTGATTTGGAATAGTAGCAGAGTGCTGTCACGCTGCAAGGCTTGCTGTGAATAGTCCGCAATAATGACAGTTTTAGGGCATGATATGAAAAATCTTTCAATTTCACATAAGTTCTGTTAACGTAGTAAATAAATAAATAAAAAGATGGCATCACACAAAAATGTCTAGGTTAAAAAGGAAATATTATTCCTGAATTTTTAATGAAATATTTATATCATTCATTGTATGTTATTTCGATAACATACTATTACCTATTATCTGTATGTATCTCCAAATAATCAACACATTGGTGAGCAAACTCAAATAATCAATGCGCATTATTGGGCAACGCTATCATCCATACTTTATTATATTTATTAAATCAACCTTTTGCATCCTAGACTTGACTTCTCCCAAGAAGAATAAAAATAAAATAAATTTGCGCTTTGGATGGAAAACTGAACTTTGTCAATATTTTCTCGATTAAATTGTATAATTTTAAAAAGATAAGTATTAAAATAAGATAACAGTTCTTCAGTATTTTTTTTTCAAATGAAACTTATCTGCTCAAGGTTTTCTCATATGACAATTTCTCTCATTTTTCATTGTTATAAAAGGATAAAATTTGTTACCCTTCAATTCATATTTAAAAATTAAAAATCAAAGTGTAAAAGAATCAAATTAGATTGAGAATATTCATGCACGAGTTAAGCAAGGAAAGAGTTTTCTACTTTACTAACATGATAGTTTTCTTTCATACACTAGTAGAAAAATGGCTTATAACAACAGAGTTTTCGCAACGTGCATGAATGCACGTTACGAAATGTAGTTTTTCGCAACGTGCACAGGATGCACGTTGCGAAATATAGTTTTTCGCAACGTGAGCAGGAGGCACGTTACGAAATGTAGTTTTTCGCAACGTGCATCCTACGCACGTTGCGAAATGTAATATTTTTCGCAACATGCGTAGGATGCATGTTGCGAAAAACGATTTTCAACAATGGGCAACATAGCACACTGCTGAAAGTCAATTTTGCAACATGTATTTTCTGTATGTTACAAAAAATGTTGCATTTAAGAAACAAAATATTAAAATAAAGAACATGTAACTTTTATATTATTAAATTAAAGCATTATATTAAATTATTAAAAAATAGGTAAATTTATTTGAATTTTAAAGTTTATGGAAAATTACAGTAATTTCATATTTTGAATTTAAATAAAATAAAGAAATTAAAAATATAAGAATGTTTTGAGTTTTTAGCTATAATATTTTGAATTTCTCAAATACAATCATTTATCTTTAAAATTTAAAGAAGAATGTTTTCAAATATACAGATCTTTGTCCACAATCACTTGAATTAAAGTTTCATTAAAAAGTAATTAATTATCAAAATTCAATAATTTGACTTTTTAAATCACTTTTAATTATTTAATTTGATATTTAAATTTAAATTTATTCATTGTTAGTTTATTAAAATTAAAATTTTTGAACATTAAAAAAATTTAAGTAATAGATGAAATTATTTTAATTTTGAAATTTATGTAAAAGTATAGAAATTTCATTCATTTATTTAAACAAATTTGGTCCTACTTGTAATTTTATATTATTTACCACCCTGCCAGTATAAAAGCAATCAGATTTTTTCTTTCCCTCTTTCTCAATTTTCGACTTCCCTCTTCTATTTGCCCTAGAAACTCTTTTTCCTCTTTTATTTCTTTCACTAGCTCTCAGCCGCTCAAATAGATCCCCCTCTCACCGATTGAATAAGTGGATCTCTCCCTCTCTTTTACTCTGTCAGCAGCAATATCTTCACTTCATTTTTATTTAAAACCTCAGTTCCTTGCGTCTCCCCTCACTCACTCCCTCTGTTGCTCCTATTGTCATTGATTTCTTGCCCAAGGACATCACTTTGGCGTTGATATCACATGCATCAGGTTTGTCCTTAACTGATATTAACAAAAAGTTTTATTTTTTTTTCTTTTCTTGTTTGGGGTTGTATTGAGAATTCTGTTTTCACTGATGGATGTAGTGATAGCGGATCTGGTACCTGTTGCTTTGTTATATAGTCTTTTTGGTTTGCTTCTGTATTTTCTCGTTTTTTTCTTTCCAGATCTCTTGTCAAACAGTGTTAATTATGCCTGATAAATAGTTTTTTACAGCTACAATGGTTGATGAACCTGCTTCTAAGCTGAAAGCTTTATTTAACTCCAGAGTTCTTGGTCAAAGGTTTAGCAAGGTAAAAAATCGTACATCCTTCACTTTAATTTTTTTTATATTGAAATTACATCTTATTTTACCTCGGATGATATTCACATATTTTTTTCTTTTTAATGAATTGAGGATGAGAATTTTTGACAATTAATTATAATGTGATACGACTTGACTATCGATCAAAATTTTTTTGGGTTTTTTATAGGAAATATGTTTGTGGATAAGTTTGTTTTCGATGATATTGATTTGGCTTTGTGTTTGTTTGATGTATAAGTCTTCAATATTTTGTTTTTTATCAATAATTTTGTTTGAAAATAGTTAAAGTGGAATTAAAGTTTTCATAGTGGTGCTTGGGGATAGGAACGAAGTTGCCTTTAGATAAAGTATGGGACAAGCCTTTAAAGCTTGACTTTATGCTTTCAATATTTAATAATAAATTTTATTTGCTTTTCTTAAGCTTTACACCGTTTATAAAGAAAAACTAGAAGACACTAAAATTCGTTTTTTTTAATGAAAGAGATGGGCAATGTGGCTAGAAAGGAAAGAATGAGATAAGAAAAAATAGTAAAAAAATTGAAATACAGGTCAATGATTTGCGTTCTGATGTGTTACCGTATGTGAGAGACAAATAAAAGAATTACTTGTTTGCTAAGTGACATAAGGAATCTTTTACTTTTTTTTAAGAGTGTCTCAAGTGTTTTGCTCATATGGAAGTCTTGTGCGCAAAAATGGTCTTTGCTTCTATCTATAGTATGCTAAGGTGTACAAGCTTTAACTATTATATTATACAAGTGAATTTGTAAGATAGACAAGAAGCTACCAAACAAATCATCATATATTCTACCTTTCCACTTGTTATATATAGGGCCAAGTGAAACACAACCCAAGAATACAATCACATTACTTAGTTGGGATCTGGAAAGTTTTATAATCTGCACTATTCGTAGAGGAGAAATCAGGTAATGTTATGTTGGTTTTTGCTGTTATTTATTATTTTTCATGATTTACAGAGGTTATTTTCAATACTGAATTTGTTGCTGTTTTGACATCTATAGAAAACTGAAATGCAAATGGCAAACATCAAAGCAGAAAGACAGAAAAGCACGAATGCAGAAAAGCAGAGGAAAATAGGAGACAAGACTAGAAATAAGTTATAAAGATTGCTTCAAGAAGATGAAAGTATTGAAGAGTTGCAGAGACATTTTCATTTCTAATGTTGTTTTATTTGTGGTACTTCCAAAAGTACTTGTTATTTCAATATTTTAAGCCATTTAGACTACTATTGTATTGAAAAAAAAAATCTCAAACTTTTAGTATTGTAATGATATTTATTTTAATTTAAATGAGCACTTTGATATAATATTTAAGTGTATAATTTAGTGTAATCATTTGTATTACAATGTATATAATTCTAAATATTGCAAGCATTACAAATTATCTAAAAAAAGGACATTATAAAATATATAAAATTTTAAATATATATAATACCTTTAGCAACGTGCAATGCATGTTGCCAAAAAGTTGCCATAGACATTTGGCAATATGCGTTGCATGTTGCTAAAAGTTCAGAAATTTTTACATTTGGCAACGTGCATTACACGTTGCTAAATTGTATATAACAACGCGCATAAGAGCCTTCCGCAATGTGCAATGCACGTTGCGGAATGTCAAGGACTTTCCGCAACAAGGCCTTCAGCAACGAGCGTCTGCACGTTGCTGTAGGCCATTTTTCTACTAGTGATATATAAGCACATATTATTATCTTTTATATGGAATATTAAAAATCTTTGATATTTTTCAAGTTATAAATAAATGTTATAGGGATAGTACAGGAACATAATTTACCTTATTAAATTATATATATAATTTTTACAAATCTTAATTAATAGATAAATTCCTTATTTGTAGTTGCAGTATCAAGAGACTACTCATGATCAAAAGAACAAAGAGGGTGGTGATAAGGATAGCAAGTAAAGCTACCGTTTTAATAAATAGGAAAATAAATGCTTAATGTAAAGCACATATTAAAGAAAATGAATTTCCCTGACATTGTTGAAATAAGAAAAAAAAGTTTAATGCTAAAGCATAGATGTATTTGAGAAAATAATTTTCTTTATGTTGAGATTACAATAATAATCAACTTGTTGACAAAGAAGTTGAAGGCTCTTTCATAATCAGGATGTGAGGTTCTATTGCATGATTCTGAAACTGAAGAACCATGCCTGTGCCGGTTATCATTGGTGGGTAATAACCAATCAAAATGTTTACTCTCCGTCTCATCTTTGAGGTACCGAAGCTTTAGCCATTGAGAGCTCAAACAAAGCGACATAATTGGATTCAAATACAGTCATCATCTTGATATAATATACCTTTTCATTCTAAATATGGTATGTATTTATGCTATGTTGAATTTGTATTATTATATTATTCAAATCAATAATATTATTGACCATTTGTAACGGTTGGGTTTACACAATTCTTTTACTAACAAGTGAGTATAATAGTATTTTTTTATTTTATATCTAATTAGGGTATTTTCCAATATTTCAATGATGCCCTTTTTTCTTTACTTGGATTTTATGTGAAATATCTACAAAGTTTAATTGATAATAAAATCTTGTTGTGGCAGAATTATGAGATTCGGGAGAATATAAAGGTTCGTGAACATAGCAAGTAAAGCACAAAATGCATTTCATAAATAAAGTAACTTATGCTGCCTAATAAGTGCTTGTTACGGAGCATATTTGACAAATTACGATAGTGTATTATAAATTTCTCTAAGATTATTGCTAAAATAAATAATAAAAGTTGAATAAATTTCTCTATATTGAGATCTATTTTTTTTTTTTTTTAGAAAAAATACAAACTCGATGAAAACCTAAGAAGTCCATATTATAAATAATTTGAAATCACCTATCATATAATAAAAGTTTGATTGATCACTTAAATTCATTATTTTAAATTACTATATATGTTTTTTTTTTAATTTGGTATTGAACAACTATTTCATTCATTAATTATCAGAATCAAGGAATTGGACCTGTGTTTGACCTGTGAGAACATATATATAGAATTTTAATTAACTTGATCAGTTCCCTCGACACGGAAAAGGATGTATGTGGTTAACAAGTGACATCTGGTGATTAAGTGAAATAAATATGGTAACTTTTTGAGATACTTTATGATCTGCGCCCACACTAAATTGGTAAAGCAATAAAAATAACCTCTAGTTAGTTAGTATTTTCTTTTTTAAGAAATTAATTTATTAAATCGCCTGACAAATTATCTTAATAGTTTTTGGAAGGGATTCAATAAATTTCTCGTCATATCCAATTTTGTTAGACATAAATTTGGTAACTTCACAACTAAAATTTAAATTATTTTATTCAAAAGTAGGGAAGGGATTGAATTAAAACTAGGTAATATATATATATATATATTCATGAATAATATTATTATTTGTTTATTAGGAACCCATTAAATTTCTTAAATTCTAATTTTTTTTATTTATTTGTTCGTAAGAGGACAATTATTCTTTAACTATATATTTTGTCCATTAAAGGACATTTTTTCCATTCCTAAAATTGTTCAACATATTTCAAACAGACTAATTAGTAGGTGTAACATCAAATAAATTTCACTACGGAAATCAATATGGTATACGGAAAGTTCAGCTCCTTCACTGGTCATCTCAGCAAACCCGGTCCTATCACCATGGGGATTGGCTACATACAGCCAATGTATCATACATCAATTTTTGTATAAAAGTTATAAATAGATGTATAAAAGTTGTAAATGCGTAGTATAAAAGTTGTATTACAACTTTTATACAATTATAATTTATAACTTTTATATAATCATTTACAACTTTTATTCACTTATTTACGATTTTTATACAAGATTTTGGCTGGACCAATACAACTGTTGTACTATAGCTGGTCTCATCACCATGTTGTGGTCTGCATCAATTTCCCAAAAGTCCATTGCAGCCTTCTTTAGCTCAACCACCTTAGTCTTGATTGTCACATTAAAAACATTATACAACTGAGGATTGTTGGACCTGCTGGCCATCACACAAAATGGTTCGCCACTTGGAGTAAAAGGCTCCACCGCAAGCAAAAGCTCAACAGTTCCTTTATTAGTAAAGTTGTCAATACCTCTGTTATCATCTCACTCGTTGTCTTCATAGATAAGCTTTTAGCGAGTCACGTGGATACCTTCGCTCTCTTCAATTTTGGACTTCACATGAGTTATCTTTCTAGAAACTCCGATGTTGAGGAGAGAATTTTTTGCTCCTCCAATGATACGGAAGTCAACACACTGAGCCATGACAATCCTTGCATACAAAATTGATTTCAAATTAACAAAGAAGTTGATCAAAAAGATTAGAAACTGTGTTGTTTTTGCTTGTACTGAAACAATATTGAGTTAATATATATTCAAAATTCTCATATAAATGTAGATTTCATTAATCATGGTAGTAACATGCATAGTTTAGTTGAAATTTGTTCATGTAGTTCATATATGCACGTGCATTTTACATGTATTCGCTTCCCGTTATTTTTATCTATAATTATTTATTATAGTTTTAACATGGAAAAGGCTCCAAAATATGTAAAATTTAGAATTTTTTGATTATTTTATAATTGGAGAAACCAAATGATGATAAATCCAGAATGCATTGAATGATTGCTCAAATTAAATTTGAAAAAATAGTTTAGAACCGAAGATTTCATGAGGCTAATAGTTGAATTCTTTTTCATGCGTATTACATGAATTTGCTTCTCTCTCTCCATACACCATCTCTTTACTTTGCATGAAATTTCTAAAATGCGTAAGTATTATGTGAAGTTGGTCCAATAAACTTCATATAGCAGTTTAAATAAGTTGTAGGAACAATTATATGAAGTTATATGTAGAGGTAATGGGCAGTTACCTTTATCTATAGTTACCAGCAGTTGCTGCAGCAGTTTCTTGGTTATACAAACTTGAAAATCATTGGATGTACAACTTACGTGCATATAAAAGAAGGAAAACTTGATGCTAGAGCCAAGAAATGCATTCTTCTTTGTTATCCACAAGGGGCTAAGGGTTATAAATTCTGGTGCAAAGACGACAAGGAGTGTATTATTAGTAGGGATGTAAAATTTCATGAGTTAGAAATGTTGGAAGTGTTGACCCAGATATGGCAACCCAAGAGGGGGGGTGAATTGGCTTTTTATTTATCAAAACGGATTTAGAAAACTTTTCTTGAAAGATCAAAATTAGTTCACTCTTTCTTTGAGAATAAAGGTGAAGAAGATGAAATTAGAATTTATCAAAGATGCAATCAAAAGAATAATAATGATGAACAATCACAAGTGCAAGTAAATGTAAAGAGGAAAGGGATAAGAGAGTGCAAACTCAATTTACGTGGTTCGGAAAACCTTGCCTACGTCCACGGGCTCCTAGCTCCACGAGCTAAGCTTTCCACTAAGTTGTAGAAATTTTACAACTTGCTTGATGAACAACCTCACCAAGACTTTTTCTTCCAACTCTTGATAACACCACACCAAGAGTTCTTCTTGATGAACAACCTCACCAAGGCAACTTCTTCAACTCTTGATAACACCACACCAAGAGTTCTTCTTGATGAACAACCTCACCAAGGCAACTTCCTTCAACTCTTGATAACACCACACCAAGAGTTCTTCTTGATGAACAACCCCACCAAGGCAACTTCCTTCAACCCTTGATAACACCACACCAAGAGTTCTTCTTGATGAACAACCTTACCAAGGCAACTTTCTTCAACCCTTGATAACAACACACCAAGAGTTCTTCCTGATGAATAACCTCTCCAAGGAAAGAGTTCTCTCAAGGATAACTTTTATCCTTTACAAGAAGATCTCACTCTTACTACAATACAAGAACAAGGATAATTTTTACAACAAAAGTACAATTCTCTTCAAAGAGTAGATAAAGAATATAAAAGCTCTCTAGACTTGATATTTCTCTTGTTTTTTGCTTGATAGATGCTTCTCTTGCTCTTCTTGAATGCATGGGAGAAGGGCTCCTTTTATAGGCAAATGGGATGAACTTAATCAAGTGAAGACACCAACTCCAAATTTTCTGCCCATCATAAAAACTGAAATTTTGTCTGTAATTTTTGTCGATGTTTCGTTTGAAATTTGAAAATCTGCAAAACATAAAAGATTTGGAAAATTAAATAAGCTTTCCAACGCATCAAGAACCAAGTTATTTGGATATCTCTAACTCAGGATATGGCCAAAACACCATTCGGTGCTCATGTGACTTGATTTTTCTTTCATGTGTCAGTCCACCGACTTGCATATGTATTATGTCGGCCTTATGTTTGAAATTTGAATTTCTTCAAAGAATACGAAATCTGCTCCATTGCATCGACTTTCCAATTCCAGAAGAATCAAGTCATTTGGATATCTCTAACTCAAGATATGGGCAAAACATCATTCAGTGCTCAAATGAGTTGATTTTTCTTCTCTGTATCAGTTCACCGAATTGAATGTCAATTATGTCAGCCTTCTATTTGAAATTTGAATTTCTTCAAAACATACGAAATATGCTTCATTAAGTTCTCTTTCCATTGCCACAAGAATCAAGTCATTTTGATTTTTTTAGCTCAAGAGATGTCCAAAAGAGTATTCGATGCTCATGTCAGCTACTTCCATTTGTCTTTCAACTTACATGATGATTTGGATAACCTTACACTTGAAATTTTAATTTCTTTAAAACATATGAAATGTTATAAATTGAGCAAGCTTTCCAAAGGCTCAAGAATCACATCATTTGGACATTTGTAGAGAAACATATGACTAATTGATTAAACATTGCTCATATGTTATATTTCTTGAGTCAAACCTTGTTCTTAAACTTTAGTGCCTTTAACATGCAGTATTCTGCTTAGCTTCAACACTTCATTTTAATAAGCCTTTTCTTGATTTTACAATTATTTCAATGATATTACTCTTGCACATAAATAAACATGTTAGTAAATCACAATGAATCAATGTGTATTGTTATCATCAAAATTATCATGTAGCCTTAGGGCTAACAATCTCCCCCTTTTTGATGATGACAAACCATTGATTGCTTTCAAATAATATCTAAAATAAAGAATGAAAATAAAATCAAGAAAAAAACACTTGTTATGAATATAAGCAATCCAACTATTTCTCCCCCTTTTGTTATCATCAAAAAGATTTAATCAAATTAATTACTCCCCCTAAATATATTCTCCCCCTTAACATATGCTACCATTCAAAGATTATCATGTAAAAACAAAATTAAGACATATCCAACATGCCTAATTCTCTTTTAATTATGCAAAATATATCTTGACTAAGGGTTTAGTCATATTTAGGTCTAGAGACTAATTCCCAAACTTAATTTCTCTCAAATTGGTTCAATTCTTCTTGCATAGCCAAAATCTAACTTTCCTCATTTTTTGCTTCTTTAAAAGATTTTGGTTCAAATTGAGAGACAAATATAAAATGATTACAAAAGTTCCTAAAAGAAGATCTAGTTCTCATACCTTGTGATGGTTGACCAATAATGAGATCTTTAGGGTGAGCTTTTGCATACCTCCATTTCTTTGATAATTCTTGGGAAGAATCAATTACTTCCTCAAGCTTTTCTTGTTGAAGTTATAATTCATCTTGACTCTTTTCATCAAGCCTTGATTCCTTGATTTGCTTTTCTACCTCAACAATATCATCATCAATATCACCATGTCCGATTTCCCTTCCTTTGGCATCATCACCGAAGGTCACATATCCTCCTTTCTTCATGATTAATCTTGAGAATTTGGAGGCATCTCCGGTCATATGCCTTGAGCATCCACTATCTAAGTACCACTTGTGCTTGCCACTCCTTTGTCTCTCATCTTTTCTAAAAGCCATAAAGCACATGTTTGTCACATCGCAATCTTCTTCTTAATTCTCCTTCAAGATGATTTCATGAGTTATGAGAGAACCCATAAGTTTTTCTAATGGTAGTTTGGTGAGGTCTTTTGCTTCTTGAATTGCCGTCACCTTTGGCTCCCAAGATTTTGGTAGACACCTAAGAATGTTTCTCACCATTTCAACATTAGAATAAGATTTACCAAGAGATTTCAAACCATTGATAATATCCGTAAATCTAGTAAACATTTTAGAAATTGATTCATCCGATTTCATCTTAAAAAGCTCATAATTATGAACTAGCATACTAATCTTGGATTCTTTAACTTGACTAGTTTCTTCATGAGTTACTTCAAGTGTGTGCCATATTTCTTGTGCCGTAGAACAAGTAGATATTCTATTAAACTCATTTCTACCTAGAGCATAATACAACACATTCATAGCTTTAGCATTCAAACTCAATTTCATTTTATCATCTTCACTAAACTCTTTAGGTTCTTTAAAAATGCTTTCTCCATATTCAATTTTGGTAGGAACACAAGGTCCTTCCAAAACAATAGACCACAAATCATAATCAAAAGATTTCAAGAAAATACTCATTCTAGTTTTCCAATAAGAGTAATCACTTCCATTAAAAAATGGAGGTTTAGAGATAGAATGTCCCTCAACATATGAAGTTGAATTAAAAGTTGCCATAGCTCAAAATCGGTTAAGATTTAAAAAAAAATGAGCAACCTTACTTTGATACCACTTGTTGACCCAGGTATGGCAACCCAAGAGGGGGGGTGAATTGGGTTTTTATTTATCAAAACGGATTTAGAAAGCTTTTCATGAAAGATCAAAATTAGTTCACTCTTTCTTTGAAAATAAAGGTGAAGAAGATGAAATTAGAATTTATCAAGATGCAATCAAAAGAATAATAATGATGAACAATCACAAGTGCAAGTAAATGTAAAGAGGAAAGGGATAGAGAGAGTGCAAACTCAATTTACGTGGTTCGGCAAACCTTGCCTACGTCCCACGGGCTCCTAGCTCCACGAGCTAAGCTTTCCACTAAGTTGTAGAAATTTTTACAACTTGCTTGATGAACAACCTCACCAAGACTTTTTCTTCCAACTCTTGATAACACCACACCAAGAGTTCTTCTTGATGAACAACCTCACCAAGGCAACTTCCTTCAACTCTTGATAACACCACACCAAGAGTTCTTCTTGATGAACAACCTCACCAAGGCAACTTCCTTCAACCCTTGATAACACCACACCAAGAGTTCTTCTTGATGAACAACCTCACCAAGGCAACTTCCTTCAACCCTTGATAACACCACACCAAGAGTTCTTCTTGATGAACAACCTCACCAAGGCAACTTTCCTTCAACCCTTGATAACACCACACCAAGAGTTCTTCTTGATGAACAACCTGACCAAGGCAACTTTCTTCAACCCTTGATAACAACACACCAAGAGTTCTTCCTGATGAACAACCTCACCAAGGAAAGAGTTCTCTCAAGGATAACTTTTATCCTTTACAAGAAGATCTCACTCTCACCACAATACAAGAACAAGGATAATTTTTACAACAAAAGTACAATTCTCTTCAAAGAGTAGATAAAGAATATAAAAGCTCTCTAGACTTGATATTTCTCTTGTTTTTTGCTTGATAGATGCTTCTCTTGCTCTTCTTGAATGCATGGGAGAATGGCTCCTTTTATAGGCAAATGGGATGAACTTAATCAAGTAAAGACACCAACTCCAAATTTTCTGCCCACCATAAAAACTGAAATCTTGTCTGCAATTTTTGTCAATGTTTCGTTTGAAATTTGAAAATCTGAAAAACATAAAAGATCTGGAAAATTGAATAAGCTTTCCAAGCATCAAGAACCAAGTCATTTGGATATCTCTAACTCAAGATATGGCCAAAACACCATTCGGTGCTCATGTGACTTGATTTTTCTTTCATGTGTCAGTCCACCGATTTGTATGTGTATTATGTCAGCCTTATGTTTGAAATTTGAATTTCTTCAAAGAATATGAAATCTGCTCCATTGAATTATCTTTCCAATTCCAGAAGAATCAAGTCATTTGGATATCTCTAACTCAAGATATGGACAAAACATCATTCAGTGCTCAAATGAGTTGATTTTTCTTCTCTGTATCAGTTCACTGAATTGAATGTCAATTATGTCAGCCTTCCATTTAAAATTTGAATTTCTTCAAAACATATGAAATTTGCTTCATTAAGTCCTCTTTCCAATGCTATAAGAATCAAGTCATTTTGGTTTTTCTACCTCAAGATATGTCCAAAAGAGTATTCGGTGCTCATGTCAGCTACTTCCATTTGTCTTTCAACTTGCATGATGATTTGGATAACCTTACACTTGAAATTTGAATTTCTTTAAAACATATGAAATGTTATAAATTGAGCAAGATTTCCAAAGGCTCAAGAATCACATCATTTGGACATTTTTAAAGAAACATATGACTAATTGATTGAACATTGCTCATATGTCATATTTCTTGAGTCAAACCTTGTTCTTAAACTTTGGTGCCTTTAACATGTAGTATTCTCCTTAGCTTCAACACTTCATTTTAATAAGCCTCTTCTTAATTTTACAATTATTTCAATGATATTACTCTTGCACATAAATAAACATGTTAGTAAATCACAATGAATCAATGTGTATTGTTATCATCAAAATTATCATGTAGCCTTAGGGCTAACAGGAAGCTGATGGCAGAGGTGAATTCATTGGAGACAAGCAAAATGTCATGGATTCAAATACATCTAGCAAGTCAGATCACTTTGAGGTGGAGCAATTTGATGTTAAAGGTGCCAACATAGAAGATGTTATTACTGGTTATGAATCTGATAACCAATTTTAGTCAAATAAGCAGCAGCAATAGCTTCTGTCAAGTAATCAGTAACAGTCACAGTCATGTAATCAGCAGTAGAATGAGGTTAGGGATTATGAGCTAACTCGAGATAGATCTAGGAAGGAGATACGACCTCCTCAAACGTTTGGTTATGCTAATTTGATAAGCTATGCGTTGATGACTGCATAAGAAATTCAAGAGGTTGAACCAAAGTCTTATAAGAAAGAAATGAGTTGACATGAAAGTGAGCATTGGCAGGCCGCTATGAGAGAGGAAATTGAGTCTCTTCATAAGAATAAGACTTGAGAGTTAGTTGAAATACTCAAGGACAGAGATTAGTTGGATGCAAAGGGATATTCAAGAAAAAAAAAGGTATTCCAAATGTAGAGAAGGCAAGTTATAAAACTTGGTTGGTTGCCAAGGGTTTTACACAGAGGAAAGGGATTGATTTTCATGAAATATTTTCTCTTGTGATAAAACATACTTCAATCAGCGTGTTGCTTGCTGTAGTGGCATCCCAAGACCTTGAGTTAGGGCAAATGGATGTAAAAACTACATTTTTGCGTGGTGAGGTGGAAGAAAGGATTTTGATGAGGCAACCAGAGGGATTTGAAGAACCTGGAAAGAAGAATTTGGTTTGTTACGTGAGCAAGTCCTTGTATGGTTGAAAACAGTCACCTCACCAAGGTATAAGCGGTTTGATAGTTTTCTGTTAAGATATAACTATAATAGTAGTAAGTATAACTGTTGTGTTTATTTTAAAAGGCTATTTGCAGCAAGCATGATTTACTTGTTATAATACGTTGATGACATGTTAGTAGCATGTAAGTCCATGGAGAAAATAGATAAATTGAAGTTGTTGCTAAGTAGTGAATTTGAAATGAAGGATTTTGGGGGCTGCTAAAAGGATTCTTGGCATGGAAATTAACAGAGATAGAAATAAAGGTCTGTTAAGTCTTTCTCAAAAGAATTATGTCGAGAGGGTGCTTGGAAGATTTAGAATAGTTGTTGCAAAGCTTGTAAGCACACCTTTAGCTGTTCATTTCAATTTGTCAGTTGATTTGGCGCCAGGGTTAGATGATGAAAGGAACTACATGGCAACTATTCCTTATTCAAGTGCGGTAAGACGCCTAATGTATGTTATGGTTTTTACCAAGCTTGACATAGCATATGCAGTGAGTTTGGTTAGCAGGTTCTTGGCTAATCCAAGTAAGGAACACTGGGAGGCAGTCAAGTGGGTATTTTGTTACCTAAGAAGTTCAGCAAGGTTTGGTTTTGAGTTCAAAAGGTTAAGTGACAAGGAAGATGGTATCATGGGGTTTGTAGACTCTAATTTTGCTTGGGACCTTGACAATAGGAGGTCATTAACAGGTTATGTGTTCATGATTAATAGCAATACTGTTAGTGGAAAGCTACTTTATAGCTAACTATTGCGTTATCTACAATAAAAGCTAAGTTTATAGCCATCACAGAGGCAGCCAAGAAAGCAACTTGGTTGAAAGGCTTGGTAAGTGAATTGGAGATTTAACAAAAGACATCTGTGATTTTTTGTGATAATCAAAGCTCAATACATCTAACAAGAAATCAGATGTATCATGAGACGACCAAGTACATTGATATTAGGTTATACTTTGTGAGGGACTTAGTAGCTGAAGAAACCATAATAATCAGCAAAGTTGCAACAGAGGATAACCTAGCTAACATGATTACCAAGGTTGTCACTTGAGAAAAGTTGAAGCATTGCTTGGACTTAGTCAAGATCAAGGAAGTTACACGGTGTCAATAGTGAGGCAATTGAGGTGGAGAGCTGAAGTTTCTGGCACCAAAGGTGGAGATTTGTGAAGTTGGTCCAATAAACTTCATGTAGCAGTTTAAATCAGTTGTAGGAACATTTATAGGAAGTTATGTGTAGAGGTAATGGGCAGTTACCTTTATGGACAACCAAAGGCCTTGGTATTGTTTCCAGCATGGTTGGAGAGCCTATTTCTTGTGACAAGATGACTTCTGATCTTTCTAGATTGGAATATGCGAGGGTATGTGTTCTTCTTGATGAAACCCACCATCCAATTAAGAAGTTTGAGTTCAGATGCAAACTCTCTCCAGAGCCCATTCAAATTCAAGTTGAATATGGGTGGGTTCCAAAACATTGTCCCAAATGTTGCAGGTTTGGTCATCGTTGTCCATAATCGGTAAAGACTTCAAGTCCAAATAAGAATGAGGCTAGCACCTCTGATAGTGCCCCTTTGAGAAAAGAAAAGGATGTAACCAAGGTCGTTGATTGCACCAAAATAGTTACTATCCCAGAAGTTTCTGCAGTGCAAGTTGAGTCTCCGAAGGCTACTACAGTTCCGAGTGCAGAGTCAGTTTCAGATTCTGATTCTCCATCTCCTTTTGCGACTGACGAGGGTAGACTTTTGGGCACTATCAAATGTTCTACAAATCGTGAGGCATCTATTTCCTCAGGGCGGATACCTACTGAGTCTTCTCCTACTCGTTTTGAGCCTTTGATTGGGCTCAGTGAGGATGATCAATCTGATATGATTGACCATGCTCATTCCGACACCCCAGCTACCCCGGTAAAGAAGGGTAAGAAGAAGAAAAACAAGAAGGGTTAAAGCTCATGTATTTTTATGTTTTAGACCATTTGTGATCATTTCTCTTCTATATTGTTAAGGCCGTTTGTGTCTTTTTTACTTTGTTTAGGCCGCTTGTGGCCTTCATTTTCTATCTTTTTGTTGGATTATTTGTTTGGACTTTACGTCCCTTTGTAATTCTTGGGGTATGCCCCTCGGATTTTTGTACATTATAACTTTTTTGGATTTATATTACTAAGTAACTTTTCAAAAAAAAAAAAGGGTAATAGGCAGTTACCTTTATCTACAGTTACTAGCAGTTTCTATAGATGTCTGTGATAGGTTTTATAACTGATAATGTATGATTATGACTGTGAGAGAGTATGAGTAGTTCTCATGTGTGAGTTTTTCATGTATGAGTGCTGCTTCTCTTTGGGATAAAGAATAACAAAGGCTATCTATGGGGATGTAGGTCACTTTGGACTGAACCATGTTAAACTTTGTGTGCTCTTATTATTTCTTTCATTTTTGTTCAGATCAGAATCTACAGAATCACTTGCTGGTATAGTCTGTTTCAATATTTGTAACTGGATATTGTCTTCAAGGACGTTAACATATTAAAATAAAACTATTCATGATGTAGCTGATGAACTCATCATGTCTGCACGGATAATTAGTTAGTTGTTTATATTGAAAATTTAATATTGATATTAGCTGTCACTCAGTTTTTCATAATAATATCAAACTCATTACCCGTAAATTTAAAAATTATTTCTTGTCATTTTTTTTCCTTTACCAAGGAATTTAATTAGTCCAAAACAAATGTAAATACTGAAACAAACTATTCATGATATAGGTGGTCATCACAAATTTATTTAAACTCGTACATATCATATCAGGTTTTTCATAATTGTATAGTTATTCAGATATGATCTTCTTGCGTTTAGGCTACGAAAAGATTGATATAGTGGGGATAATGATTAAGTTACCAAAAACTCCATCGTAAGATACCTTTACATTATTAAATAAGCCAATAATTAATTATAATTAGATAATAAAGCAAATTAAACATATGATGGATATATGTACCTTTTGTAAGATAGGGAAAAACATTATACAACAGTGATGGTCATATGTTAATCCAATTAAATCTTCTGGTTTGAGATTTCTATCTTTAACTAATTCACGGTTGCCTCGAAGATAAAGTTCAAACTAGTCCTTAGCTTTTTTGTGCTTTACGCCTACCAATCCACAGTCTTGATATATATGATTTTTCATTACTATCAGAATCAAGCAATTGGATATCGATACCTTCATTCCCAGTTTCTTAAGTTCTTCAATTTCTTTGTCATCAAGCTGCTTAAATATGTAATCTCTTGTAGGACTAAAATGACTAGGTATACTTTTAATGGCTTTATTAAGACGCAATTGAGCAAATATGGGAATCTTGAGTTGGTTTTGGTTTTAAAAGAATGAATTTAATATACCGATACAGATTTATCAAAATTAATTACTTTATGATAATTTTAACGTTGATGTATATCATCATAACACATAAAAAGAATTAATTAAGTTTTTTATTTAGTTCATCTATCAAATACCATTATATATCTATATATTTTCTTTCTCATTATTATTATTTTTTTATCTCTTGTACTTCCTAAAATAACAAATTGAGTTCTAACAAACTATTAATTCAGTTTACTGTTTAATTTTTTTATCAATTTGATTTAGAAAATATAGTTTAAAGTTCAAATATATTCCCTCAACAGAATATTTTGACTATTCCCTTCAAGTGCCATCAATTCACAGTGTGGATATTCCTTTTCATTCTTATTAGAATCAAGCAGTCAGACCTCTATACATGTTGTTTTAAGGCCCTCAAAATTATTGGCATTAAGCTGCTCAAGTTTGTGTTCTCTGAGGGCCATAATCAGCTCAAAACAATTCTTATCACTTTGTATCTTTTTTCCTAAGAAACATTTTGACTGGCCACTTTTCATCCATTGCATTACTAGCCATTTTTGCTTAACTAATTTCAAATAAAGTAAATTAATTAAAAGAGTAGAATATTGAGTTGGCTTTGGTTGTAAAAGAATGAGTCAATATACAAAAAGTCTCGACTATATTAATTGCTAACAGATTAGAAATTAATGTAGATGTCATGCTTGCCAACAGTTGGCGGACCCTAAAAACGCGCATGGTGAAATAAATTATGCATGGTATGGTGATCACGCTAAGTGAACATATCACAAAATTTTTTGCCTGCTAGCTTTTTTAGGTCTTGAAGATTAAACCTATAGTAAGTAATTTGATTTCACGAAAAACTATAAGGATTTGATATTTAAAAAAAAAATTGAAAAGGGTTATCAGTGACATTTTTCCAATATTGATACATAAATTAATTGAAAAGGGTTATCAATTAGACTTCAAACAAAGTAAATTAATTAAAACGATTAGAATATTGTTGAGTTTGTTTTGTTTGTGGATATATAAGAATGAATTAATATTCCAAAACTCTCAACTATATACGTAGATCTCTAAATATTTTGTTTCATAATTTTTGTGCTGCCAAGAGATTGGAACTGTGGATTTCCCGCTCGGCAGTAGTTGAAATCTTTCTCATGCATGATAATGCAAGTCATGTTACATTAATTAATTTATTTAATCTTAGTTATTTTTAGCATGGAAAATTCTAAAATATGTAAATATTGAAATAAACTATTCATGATAATTCATTTGGTTTTTCCTTTATCAAGGAATTTAATTACTCCTAAAAAAATATGTAAGGATTTAAATAAAACTATTCATGATGTACGTGCAGGTTGTCACATATTTATTAAAACTCATACATATGATATCGTATCAGGATTTGACATAATTAATTATGTAAGTTAGTGTTTAATAGTATACCATTTCAATTAAGAAAAAATTATATATAAAACTTCATTTATTCCTCCAAAACATAAACACAACCGTTAAACCTTAGTTAATTATTTTAAATTTCCTTAAGATAAATCTATAGTAATTTTTTTTTATTATAAGATTAATAATATTGTTGCTCAGTGATACACACACATACACATGCACGCACGCACATTAAATTTAAGTGATCAGTCAAACTTGTATAACATTACTTTTAAGAAAATCCAAATTTTACCTGAGATACACTTGCATATTTTTTAAATTAGTTTTTCCCTTTCAAGAAACTTAAATCTCAGCCAAGAGACATTTATTTCTTAAATATATTTATACTCTAGGCTTAACAATTTATTATTTATTTTTCTTATATATGTACTTATGCATATGTTTTATATTAGGTATTTATTTAGGTAGAATAAAGCATTTGACATCTTCATCATCACCCCTTTGCTCTCCTGATCAGTAGTCTTCTTCTGCAACAAAAAACAGGGAAAATTATTTGTAGGAGTAATTATGATTAGCAAATATTTTTCATGCAATTTGAATTAAGGTTACGTGTATATACACACACTACCAAGGGTATAATATGAATAACTTGTAGAATATTATGAGTTTGATATTTCATTAGAAAAAAAAAAATCACTAATATTGCAATCTTACAATAAGTATATAGATATAAAGCATCATGTATTAGTTAAAATATTAGTAAGTTAGGCAACTCTATCTCACCTTACAGAACAAGTGAATATTGTCAACCGAATGGTTATCAACCCCACTTTGAATGTTGGACTGGCGCATATATATCATCAATACCAAAATTAGCAAAAGATCGTCACTGACATTATTAATTAGATAGTGAGATAATTAAACAATTAAAGACATAATTTAAGTATGCATTGTATACCCTCTTCACGACGGAGAAAAGTATTGCGTGGCTTTGATGTTCATATTTCAATCCAATAAGATCTCATTCCTCAAGCACATCATTATAAGACGTTGGTACCTCAATGAGATGGTCATTTATTATTATATCCATGATTATAAGCTTTCAATTCACATGGATATGCTAGTTCATTATTATCAGCAAAAATCAATCAGTCTACCAGGCATTTCAAGGGCTTCAATTTCCTTTTCACTAAATTGGGTGTAAATATAACCTATTATATCAGCACTCAGCCTATTATAATTGTGCTTAGTTTTATCAGTCTTTGTAAGAAACAACTTAATAGGCCAATTATCGCCATCTATAGTGCTACTGCTGCTAGCCAGTTTCCTTTGCTTAATTGATTTCAGATTTACAAAGTAAATCGATTAAAACAATTAGAAATGTGAGTTGGTTTTTGGTTGTGAAGAATGAATTATTTTACCAAACTCTTCTATCAGAAATGAAGATTTCATTCTTGCTAGTTGGTTGATAACGTAACTGCGTGCATGGGTTGGCATTGAAATTTGTTCATGTATTCCTACGCGTGTCAATGAATTTTAATTACATGAATTTGCTTCACTTTTCTAAAATATTAAACAATGAATATTAATTACAGGCATAGCTATTTATTTATTATAATTTTTTTTCCTTTTTATCATTTAAAGGTTCTAAAATATGTAAATATTTGAAATAAAATGTCTATATATTTTGCATTTAATTTAACTGAAATAAGTTGTATACTATGTTGAAAGTAACTAATTGTAAATACAGGGTGAAGCTCAAACTTTTGATAGTTGAGATGACGAACAGGCGAAAAGCAACAATTAATGGGATTACAAGCAACAGTTAAGCTGGGCATATAAAAAAAACTATTTAATAAATTTATTTAATGATAATGTTGCTCAATTTAATAAACTCTTTTTTAACACTATTTGACCTAAATAATTAACTTCTCTACACCCCTCAAACATAGCCATTTTTTATTATTATTTTAATCAACACTAATTAATGGAAAAATTCAAATATTAATAGAGGATCATTAATTTTTTTATCATTTTTGCTCTTATAATATATTAAAAGAAGCTTGTAAATTTGGGTTCAAGAATAATATTTAATTCTAGCTAATACATGTAATGTGATCCAATGAGCAAATGTAGACAATTGATGGAGTGTTATTTTCACATTGATGTATTAGTCATTGTAACGTATAAATACTATTAAAGTTGTTTAATTTTGTTTATTACTTTTATAAATTGAAATTCATTCTTTGTATTCTCTTTTCTTTTTATTTTTATTTTTTCAAAGTATGTCAAACTAATAAGTTCTAAGAAAGTAACTAGTAGTCTTAAATTTCTAATAAAATATTAATATCCTTCACATTTGAATTAAACCAAGTTTATTATTGATAACATAATAATGCAAATTTAATACAAGATAGATACAAATATTGGCTACTTTTGATAATCTTAATCGATAAGTTTTCTTTCACTATGAAATGGTACATAGAATATGCTTTACATTATGCTTTACGATTATCCAAACCAAAATAATATTCATAACTTGATACCCAGCAATTAAACCAAAAGTCGTTATATTCAATCCCCACGTTTATTCTAATTAGCTCCCATTTCAAAATTAAATAAAAGGCAAATTTGTAGTAAAAATATATGACATTGAATAATTAATATAAGTAGATAGATTGAACAAAACATTTATTTTTTCTTATATATCTCTTACATTTTTTTCCTATTTTCTCTCTTTGCCTTATCAACTTCCTCTCCGACACCAACTTCATTTCTAGTTTCTCTGGGTTTTATTTTAAGCTAAGTTAATATATATCTTTCTTTCTTTATAAAATATTTAGATTAAAAAGACATCAAATTATCAATATTGTCCTATCCCTTTTAAACATAAAAACTAAAATAGAATTTGATTAGTTATTTTTTTATATGGATTTAGAGATTTAAATTGATAAAGAAAATAGTTGATTAGGATTAAAATCATGATATATTTTAAATAATTCCCTAAACTTAAGAATTGTAATGATATAAAATATTGAACAAAAATATTCAAACAACATCAAGATCAAATACCAATTCAGTTGTTATGTTAAATTGATTAACTGTTGAACTGAAAAAACAGAAAGACAGTCATCATTACAATTAAATAAGATTATATTTATGAAAATGGAAATAGTTAAATTCAGTAAGAGATTAAAAAAAGATTGTAATATATTTAAAGTTATAAATTATTTTATTGTTAAATTAAAAGTGAGGCTTAATGAGATAAATTACACTTATTTTATTGTTAAATTAAAAGTGAGGCTTAATGAGATAAATTACACTTAAACCAATTATAAGTGAATGAGCCCAGCGCAGTTCAATTTTCAAATTATTAATTATCAATACAATTTTTTAAACAAAAATTCATAAAAAATGGAAAGGCGGCCTAAAATTAACCCTAAATCATTCACAGCCCCACGCACTCGATACCATCGATTCACGCAGCCACGCCCATCGATTCACTCACGGCCTTCACCTTTGGTCAAGAAGAGTGGTTTTCTGACTTCGTTTCCAAGGTAGGCTAGTGGTTTTAGGGTTTCCTATCCTTTCTTTACTTTTTCTATCTGTTTCATTTATCTTCTCTCGTTTTTCTTTCTCCCCCAAGGCTGGTAAGACTCTGCAATTTTCAAAGCAAGATTTTACAACACGGCAACAAAAGCGGTTTTTCGGCGCTGGTTTTGAGGTAAAATTACCGGTTTTAGGGTTTCTTTTTCAAATGCCTATTTGATATGTTCTTTAGGTTTAGGTTTTGTTCTATATTGTTCTTATGATCTGGACATGTATACTACACATCCTGATTAATTAAAGACTTTGTTTCGAACGTGATAGAATTTTTTTCTGAGGCTTGACTTAATGTCCTTATAAGTTCAGAAAATATTTAAAATAATGTAAAATGTACGCTTTTTTTCAATTTATCTACTGTACAATTTATTGTCATCCAGCTTTCATATTTTCTATTATCTTGTTCACTAAGAAATTTCTTGATTTACGGTATGAATAAGCTTAAAGAAAAAAGAAGATCCAAGGACCTTTTAGCCTTTTTACTAATAAAGGATCACAAGGATACTTCCTAAATAAAGTCGTGCTATCAATTTGGCAGATAAAGAAGTTCCAAACTTCTGATAGCAACTAGCTATGGGCTATTGGCGTAGTAGATGTGGCAGATCAATGTTTGCCTTGCAAAACTTTTTTTTTTTTTAAATAAAGTGGGAGTGTATGTAGTCTCGTTCATGAAAATTTAGGATCTCTACATTTAGAGTCTCCGACCGGCCATTGTAGCATGTGTGTCGCTCAGGGCATAAGGGGTATGATGACTACGTCATCCTCACCTTCTTACGGCTTATCACTGGCAATGGAAGTGAATGTGTTAGTAACAGAACCTTCTTCAAAAAGGTCTAAAGGGTAATCTACCAAACATATATATTGATTTTCTTCTCAAGCAACGAGCTCAATGTTGTAGCATAATGATTAGTATATATGTTAGGGCATAAAAATGAGATTTAAAAAATTTTCTAAAGATATGAAAATCAATCATAAAATAACCAAATTTGTCTTTTAAACACTATGAACAAGAAAGAAAAGCAAATATAACATGTTATTTTACAGGAAAATAAAATTCAATGAGGATGCTTGGATTTGAAATTTTTATTTAGATGGATAGAAGTTTGGGAGATTGAGTTGGAGCTTGTTTGATTTTGTGAGAAAATTGGGAACAAAAGCATGTATAAATCTATAATTAAAAATAACAAAGAAAACTTAATTTATATAAGTTGTTTGATGAATGATTTTAATTTAAAGAACATAAAGAAGAAGGAAGATAATTGGTTTTCTATTCCAAATGCATTTTATTAAAAATTAAACATTTAAATGAAGGATAGTTTAGACACTATGTAAAATGTTTTTTAATAGGGTTGCTTCAAAAGAGATTTTGAAGCTTTTGAATAACATCACTTTTTCTTTTGATTACATTTTCGTAGTAGCTTTGGGTTATTAATTGGACTGGCTTGTGTGAGATCAGGCCCATTTGGTTTATCTAGGCTTGTTTTGACTTCTTGGAGGATTGGCTAATCATTAACTTGTCTACATTAAGAAATCCAACTAATGAGACTCAGATAAGTAAAACATGATGTGAATTAAGGGGTTGACTTTTTTTTGTCTATAAAATAGAGCTGTGCTATAATGCTTTGGGTGCATTAAGAATGCATAATGCATTAAAATACTGGCAAAGAAAGTGGAGATTTTTCAATAAAAA
>SNVD02009565.1:0-39343 GCA_013180625.2 Boswellia sacra | reverse complement strand
TGATTGACAACGGGAGCTCGGCTGACATACTGACACTGGATGCATTTGATCGGTTGGGTCTTAACCATAAAGATATGAGAGGCATCCAGACTTCCCTGATAGGATTCACTGGAGGAAAAGTCATTCCTGAAGGAATGATTCCATTACCAGTGACCTTGGGAGAAGGTTCCCTGCAAACAATCAGGATGGTAAACTTTCTTGTGGTAGACCATCCGGGAGTGTATAATGCCATCCTTGGTCGGCCGTCACTCTATGACTTCAAGGCCGTGATGGGTGTTTATCATCATGTCCTAAAATTTCCAACACCGACTGGTGTAGGAGAAGTTAGGGGTGAACAGCGAGCCTCCCGAGAGTGCTACAATATGGCCTTTAAAGAGAAGGCACATAAGTTGTTAACAATCCGAGGAAAACCTCCCGTGGTCATAAGCTAGACGGTCAAGTGCCACAAAATACTCGAGAACCCATTGACGAAGCATTATGGCTTAATTAAGAGGGTTGTTATCGAGTCAAAGCAGTCGCCCGACCAGGCACCTACGGACTGGTCACCACGGATGGAGGTTGCTCCCTCGTCCGTGGAATCTCGAGCACTCAAAGAAATACTACTTGTAACCTCTCTCTATATGTATTAACTCCGCCCAGGAGTGATGCGCACGCCTCTCTATATGCAGTGACTCCGCCCAGGAGCTTATGCATGTGTAACAACTCCCATAGGGAGACCAATAAAGAGGTTATTAATAAAGTGCTCAGATTATTCAGAATTCTTGTGACTGCACCTCCTTAAAGCACACGTATAACCAAATTGCAATGAGATGGAACAAGTAAAAGAATACAACACCAGAGAAAAAAAAAATATTAGTGTTCTTATTATTTGAAAATTGGTTGAGGGATGCCACACATCCTCAACTAGTACATTGAATCGAAAGTAAAGACAGTAAAAAGTAAAATCAAGGCCTGGAGAGCAGCCGTGATATGGTTATTCCTATGAATAAGCATCTACCTACTTGGAAGAATTCCGATTATCCCTAAGAAGTGGCCTCATCACCTCTTTCTTCGTCTGAAGACGGTGAGGTAGAGTCGCCTTGCTTGGCCTCCCAAGCTGCCGTGTCCAATGTCGACTCATAATCCTCATCTTTAAGGATGAGGCGGCGGAATTGCTCGGGATCGGGGTTCGCTGTAGGGATAGGCTCTTCCACCAAGTTTAACTCCTCAGCTATGGGTGACTAATCAATCTCTGGATGGCGGTCATGGAACCATCTACGCACCCCATTGACTCCCTCAATGTAGGAGCGTTTCATAGCTTGCTGGTAGATACGACCCCTACGGAAGCGAGCCACTGCTTTGCCTATCCTACCCTGCTCAGCAGTAGCTCTCTCTCGAAGTTCTTGGCTAAAATCATTGGCCCTTTTACGCTGGATAGCTGCCTCCTTCTTGGCCTCGGATAAGTCAGCCTTCAGCCTACCAATCTGTTCCTTCATCTCTGCCATTCTACTTTCCGTCTCGGTTAAGTTGTCAAGGCAGACTAGAGGCTTCGCCTTCCAGTCGTCAACCTCGGAAGTGAGAAGGTTTACTTCCTTGAGGAGGTTGGTATTGGTAGACTCCCCTTGAGCCAAGGGTCCTGTCACCTATAGAAAGGAAGGCAAGGAGAGGGAAGGAGTTAAGGCATGACTGTCAAAGTATAAAGAAAAAAGGAAGAAAGGGTTTCAATGAAGCCTAACCTGAAGGATGATGCCCATCCCGACGGCGATCGCATCAAAGTATGAGAGTCTTACGTCTCCTGGAAAGACATTGGTAGGCATGAGGCTGTCTCTTATACACATCTAGATGTGTATAAGAGACAGTCCGAATTTTGATATAATCAACATGTTTTTTTGTTTATGAAAATTATTAAAAGTATATGCGTGAGACATAATCTCTGTCTCTTATACACATCTAGATGTGTATAAGAGACAGGGGTAGCTGAGTGGCTGAAGGTAAACGGCTCCCAGTAGGCTGGGAGGTTGCCACTTCACCCGCAGGCTGAATGGAGGCAGACCTTTCAGGAACTGGCTTCCGTACAGGAGCCTCCTTGTGACTACTAGCTCTCCTCTTCGGAGGCCTGAGAATTGGAGGACTGCCACTCCGCTTCTTCTGGGATGAACTAGGTTTGTCATGAGTGAAAGGCTTAAGTGGCATCTTGGCTACGAGTTGAGCAAACCACTTCTTGGTAGGATGTAATGGGAATAGTCCTGCACGAAAATAAAACTGGTAAGACTGCAAGCACATGTTTGATGAAGTAAGATCGAAAAGTAATGACCCAGCTTACCTTCCGGAGGAATGGGAGGTGATAAGCCAAGACGGGCCAACTGCTCCCGATCAGTGAGGTTATTCACGTTCTTCGAGTCCACGGGTAACTTGAGCACCACTTGCAAGTCGTCCCTCTCTTTTTGAGATAACAGCGGACGCTTGGTCCAAGAAGCTGCAACAAAAACAGAAAATAATGTCAGTCGATCAAGAGTGGTCATGACAAAGTCAGATAAGGAGCCATTATAATATGGTACCACAAACACCAAAATGTCTCCTAATCTTCAACTTCTCCCCCTTTGGACGAGCACCTTCCTGATACTTCCAACCGCCACAACACCAGAATTGCTTAAACTTCCATTCTTTCACATGGGAAGGAATGCCAAAAAGGCGGTTGGGGTCATCCGTCCTCCCTCGCTGGGATATATAATAGTAACCCGTCTTCTCTCCATTCGACGGGTGAATGGCAAATATGTGCTTAACATGATTGGTGGTAGGGTCGCCAAGGCCGGCGCTTCTGAATAAACTTTAAAAAGCTATCAGAAGCCTCCACCCATTGGCCGACAGTTGGGTAGGAGCGATGCCCATAGCATCGAGTATACGGCGAACGTAGTTATCAAAAGGCACCCGGAGACCAGCTCTCAATAGCTCTAAGCTTAAACCAATGACACTGCGGGGTGGCTTACTCCACCGATCACCCTTCCTTGGAAGAAACAGGATGACTGAAGCGGGGATAAGGAAATGGGCTCTATATGTCTTTAATCGGTCTTCTGGAAGCTGGTTATCAATATGGTCCGCCTCCCACCACTTTTCGGCCTCCGGTTCGCTATCCGAGGTAGCGGAGGACGACCAGTCGCTGTCCCCTTCAGTGTCTACCACCTCATGGTTGACAGAATTTTGTCCCAACTCCCGATCCGGAACCAAGAAGTTTTGATAAAATTCGTTAACTTCTTTACAGTTGGTCGCCGGATCCTTGTCCCTGGAAGACTGGGTTTGATGACTCGGTTCCCCCCGTATCAACCTTACAGTGGTTTTGACTCTAGCCATCTGCACAGTCAAAGAGGGGTCGTTAGTCATCAAACCAAGTCTACTAAGGGAAGGAAGAGGTGAGTAAAAAAAAAAAAAAAAAAAAAAATTGCTGGGGGACTGTATCGAGAGTCCGCGGGAGCACACCCGCGGAGGATAAAGTATTCAAAGTTGGAATGTCCGCGGAAGCACACCCGCGGAAGAAAAAATATTGAAACTTGAAAATCCGCGGAAGCACGCCCGCGGAGGAAAGTTTATTCAAGTTTGGAAGTCCGCGGAAGCACACCTGCGGAGGAAAAATTATTAAAGCTTGAAAGTCCGCGGAAGCACACCCGCAGACCCGCGGAAGTACGCCCGCGGAAGAAAAATTATTCAAGTCTGAAAAATCCGCGGGATCACGCCCGCGGATCCGCGGAAACACCCCCGCGGAGAAAAAATTATTTAAGTTTAAAAATCCGCGGAAACACCCCCGCGGAGAAAAAATTATTTAAGTTTAAAAATTCGCGGAAACACCTCCGCGGAGAAAAAATTATTTAAGTTTAAAAATTCGCGGAAACACCCCCGCGGAGAAAAAATTATTTAAGTTTAAAAATTCCCAGAAAACCCCCCGCGGAGAAAAAATTATTTAAGTTTGAAAATTCGCAGAAAACCCCCCGCGGAGACAAAATTATTTAAGTTTGAAAAATTTTCAGAAACACCCCCGTGGAGAAATAATTTTTGAAGTTTGAAAATTTGCGGGAACACCCCCGCGAAATAAAATGAAGTTTCGAAACTTTTCACAAACACCCCCGCAATTTTTAAGTAAAAGGTTTGAAATTTTACACCAGCACCCCGAAATTATAAAATGAAAATTCGAAAATTGCAGGCACGCCCCTGCACTTATTTAAATTTTTCCAAGAAAGCCCTTGGACTTTTCAAACGCTGCATGCAGCATGCAGCACCAACCCGTCGCCGGACCTCGCCACCCAGGCGCCCCCGAGCACCAGGGGACACGCTGGCTCGCCCGTACATGCAAGAGGCGCAGCAGCTCGCTCGCGTGCGCTGGGCGCTGCGGGAGCTCGCCCGCGTGCGCTGCGAGCTGCGTGAGCTCGACCGCGTGCGCTGGGCGCAGCAGGAGCTCCCACGCACACACAAGGGCTGCACACCCGAGCACACACGAACCCGCTCATTCCCGCGAGCCCGCTGCGCGCCCAGGGCAGCCCTCGCATGCATGGCAGCTCACCCAATCAAATTTCTTCCCTCCATCACACCTGAACACCCCTGAATTTCTTCTTCCAACACAACCGAATACACTTGCATGTTTCCTCTTCTCTCATACATAAATTCGCAAAGGGAACATATGTGCAAGCATTGACATGTTCTCACGCAAGACTATAATAAACACAAAAATTTTAAGCCTAATCCATGCATTCTAAAGTGTATACACAAGTGAAAAGTACTTACTTGTGGCGGTTGGAAAATCCGGGTTCAGGTTGGAGAGTCCTGTTTGCTGGGGTCACTTGTACTGCTTGCCTCCCGGGTGCTCTCTCCTATTTTTGAGTATACCCTACTCCCCAATACTTGTGTCTTATATAGAGCACCAACTTAGGGTTTAATAAATCACATATTTGGGCTGGCCCCCTGACACATTTAATTTTTAGCCCAGAAATAACTAAATAGTCCCTACGTCGACCCATTGGTCAACTTGGGTCTGGGGGGACTACTGTTATGGCCATAATAATATTGGGCCTAATTGTCTCTAACACAGTAAGCCCATTACTGTGGTCCATTTTCTGGGCCCATTTTCTGGGTCCATTATCTGGGTCCCACAATGACCCAGCCCAGCTCAATTATTATTACCGTATCCCACTATCTGGGCCCATTACAGTAAGCCCATTACTGTATCCCATTATCTGGGCCCATTACAGTAAGCCCATTACTGTATCCCATTAGCTGGGCCTATTACAGTAAGCCAATTACTGTATCCTACTATCCGGGCCTATACGGTAAGCCCATTACCGTATCCCATTACATGGGCCCATTACAGTAAGCCCATTACTGTAGCCCATCGTCTGGGCCTATTATCTGGGTTCCACAATGGCTCATTCCGACTCCTATATAAACCCTCCGGAACGTTGCTCAAGGTAAGTTGACAAATGCACATTTTTCTGAACTTATTATCTCTCTACAATTCCTCTATTTTTGAGAGCTTCTCTCTCTAGGAATTTCTCTCAGACAATTCTGGAGTGCCGGATACTGACTTGAGCGTCGGAGGGTCACCGCCGGCACCATCGCCGGAACCCCTGACCGTTTTTCTGTGCTCGCAGGACCGGACCCGTCGCACGACCCGAGCTCCAACCCGCTCCCCCGACCGTCCGGAAACCGTGCATCAACACATAGAAGAGTCAATCTAATTATCGAAATGTTGGATCTAACATTCCAAAACTAATTGTACCTACAGGACTTGTGTAAAAAATGAGGGGCTGGTTCAAATTCCAAAACTAATTTTACCTACAGAACTTGTGTAAAAAATGAGGGGCTGTTGAACCAAGCCTTATATAACATTTGTATACTTATAGGATCACGTTTCGGAACCTTAATTTTCTGTCAATCGAATAACTTAAATATGGATCAATTCGCGTTAATATAAAAAATTTCCCTTCGATCCATCATTCAATTAAGAAATTGTGATTCACATTCGTCTGAGACATTTCCCATCCACTTTTTCGTTGCACGACCTATATATTGCTTTGATAAAGCCAACAATAATGAGAAGCAGTTTTCTCATGTATATATAAAAGAAATCAATCAGGCGAATCTATCAGCATATTTATATTATGATCCCTCATCATCATCTTCATTAATACATATATCATAATAAAATATATAATAAGAATTTCGTAATTATATAGTTAATTTTGTTTAATATGCTCGTTAATTTAAGTAATCACTTGAAACGTGTTAATTGACATCATCTTCATATCATTATAAATAAAGAATGTTATGATGACATAATTGATTTCCTTCAATTCAATGTATTCTCGTTAAGTAACCACACTTATACAAAAACTTAAACTTTCAGACAATAATGGTACAAGATGTTAATAATTACTGAGCCTAAGAATCCTATATCAGTGTTTCCAAGAGACAATGAATGTAAAATTGTTTATTTGTTTTTCCAAACGTGTCATGACGGTGACACGAATTAGTGGTCACCTTTTGAGAAAAAAATATCATAATCCCTTAAAGTAAAAATATAAAGAGTAATATTACACTTGTTTTTAAGAATTTGTGCTGACATCTCTAGTTGATTATGGGACAAAAAGAATTAAGTTAATAAACTTTAGTTATAACAATTTTGTATGCTAGATATTTATATTAACGAAGGTTAATGTTATTATCATGTTTATTTATCTCTTTATTATTTTATTTATTAATTTACTGTCTCATCCTTGACTTTAGTTATCTTATCTCTAATCAGTTTTTGAGTTTTATATAATTTCAAAAAGTCAGGATAAGTTACACGTTCAACTCACTTTAAAATTAAGTGATTAATTTATCACATATGGTGAACTCAATGAGTACACGTTCAATTTCTTAGCTCTTGGATAATGATCAATTGAATTTGAATTCAAACTTCTTGACGATCTCTTGCACTCAAAGCTTCAATTTTCTTGATGATTTATGCAAGATTCAAATTAAAAAAGGGAAGGATATTGGCCAATTCAGATCTTGATAATTTTCTTGAGTTTCAAAGTTCAAAACTGTGAACCAAGTCTGTCTCTTCATCCCGTTTCTACTCCCAAAGTGTAACTATATAAAGGAAGGCTCTGTCATATTGAATGGACCCAATTAGCATCCGAGTGAGTGAAAAGCTTCAAAGTGTTAGATACAATTTTTCATTAGACAAAGTTTATTTCATAGAATATTGAGATTGATAAAGAAATTATCTTCTCTCAACGTATCTGCTCTAGCTGATTGTCTTCTCTTCTTTACTCTTGTTATTGTATTTGTTGAGAGGAATGTTTCAAGAGAAGAGAATGTTCACTAGGATACAGCTCGATCGGGAGAAACAAGATTACTGTTACTAGGCACTAGAACAAGAGGTTGTCTATATTAGAGTAGAGAGAGTATGTAGTCTAAGAC
Organism: Boswellia sacra; assembly: GCA_013180625.2. Classification (NCBI taxonomy): domain Eukaryota; kingdom Viridiplantae; phylum Streptophyta; class Magnoliopsida; order Sapindales; family Burseraceae; genus Boswellia; species Boswellia sacra. The sequence continues at coordinate 31,912 of SNVD02009565.1, read as the reverse complement.
CTAGACTAGGCATTAGAAGAGAGGGAGTCTGTAGATTGTAAATCCTGGTGTAATCTTTTTAACATAGTGAATTCTCAAGCTTGAAATTATCCTCATGGATGTAGGTTATTGAGAATCGAAGCATGTTAAACATTTACTGTCTCAATTTATTTTTACGTTGATTATTCTTTGTGAAGTTGATTGTGTTTAAACTGCCTTCAATGCAATTTGGTTGTAACTAATCTGGTCTAACACTTATACAAATTCAATTTTACGAACTAACGTATCATTTTATGGTTGGGGAAGTGAATTTAACAATTTGATCACATTAACAAAGGTACATATATTATATTATTTCAATTAGCATTTTTTCTTTAATTACAATCAGACTTGGTAAGTAATCATAATAGCACTACGCAAATATAATAATGCTATTTCAATAATTAAACTTTCAATTGCATGTTGATAATCGAGGTTAAGAATTCACCTAACCCACCTGTGATCTCAACCACTCCTTAAGTGTTCTTCCAGCACATCCTTGACCCCTTTTAAAAGCATACTTATAATTAAATTTTATCATATGAACAATTTAAAATATAATACATCTAATAATACAAAGTTAATACGTCTATGCTTATTTCTTAAAAAATATAATTAGAACGTATAATTTTTTAATTAAAAATCATTCATAAAATATATTTTATTAATAAATATAGATTATCAATAGCTTTTTTATAGTATTTTATTTAAGTTAATAGATTTCTATTCGTAATAATATGAATATATATATATACACATTTGAAATGTGTTAATACAATTAGATAAATAATTAGTTATTTGGATTTTAAATAATACTATTATGCTCAGTAATTATATCCCAAATTGAGTATCCCTAGTTAATTATGCCATTAGCTACACATTAATTCAGCATCAACATGACGTTTATTCATCAAACTAAATCACTTAAAATACAACACTTAGGAATAATAACTTGTTATCTATACTATTATTATAGATTGCAACCTAATTGATTTTTGAGGTAATTCTTCAGAACATTAAACCTTTGTTTATTTATTTATTTTTCGGGAACACCATTTTTGGGATGTGTGTTATTAACGACGAAGCCGCAATATTTGAAAAAGGGCGTGGCTACAGTGCATGGAGCAGTTTATCGTTCCAAAAAAAAAAAATGAAAAAAGAACACAACGTGAAGCATGTGTTGAGCGTTAATGTCTATACTAAAAATAATAATTTAATATCTAACTGGCAACAATAATTTTGAGCATTTAATAATGTATAGTTAATAGATAAGGCATCAGCAAGCAATTATTATTGTGTGATTAGAAAGGGCCCTACCTCTATGACTTGTATATAATGGGATTCCATATGGTCTTCTTGAAGCACTACACCACTCAACTGCCTTATTCTTAATAATTGATTTGATCTTAATTTGTAGTTTGTGAGAGAGAGAAGAGAGCAAGATGGCTCTTACTGGCAAGCTGGAGTCTGAAATTGAAATCAAGGCATCCGCTGAGAAGTTCTACAATGTCTGGAAAAGCGAATGCCACCGTATCCCCACCGCCTCTCCTAACCATATGCAGGGAGTTGAGGTGCATGAAGGTGACTGGCATACTGCTGGCGCTATCAAGTTCTGGAATTATACAGTAGGTAAGGAAAAGCTTATATGTTTTAATTGATTAATTCATCAGATTAATTAGTTAATTACAAATTAGGCATGCATGTACAATATAGATCTGAAATATATATATGCAAATATTTTAAATAATGCATCCTGATACAGAAGGAAGAAAGGAGACTTTTAAAGAGAGGATTGAAGTAGACGACGAGAACATGACGGTGACTCTTGTTGGGTTGGAAGGACATGTGTTCGAGAGGTACAAGAGCTGGAAGGGCATCATTAAAGTTGTCCCGAAAGAGAGCGGGGGCGTCGTCACATTTACGCTAGAATATGAGAAACTGAAGGAGGATGTTCCTGTTCCCAATGCATATTTCGACTTCCTCGTTAATGTCATGAAAGATATTGATGCACATCTCCTTCAGGCTTAAATAAATTAAGGGTTAATTAATTGCATGTGCAAGGAAATAAGCTTGAGATCCTCTTCAAGCACTTAAGCCCAGTTTCACCGGTTTAATTTCCTTTTTTGTAATGTAATGCAAAATATGTGAGAGATCGTGTCGTGTTGTGTTTGGAAGTATTCAACTATGTTTTCTGTGTAAATTTCTGTTTAATAATTAAAGAAGCAGTACTCCAGTGGCAGCAGCTGCTTCCCTTTATATTATCTCACGCAGGCCTCTCCCCTTTCTCTTGCTACGTTAATTATTGATTCGAACATATATAAAGAAGTTTTTGAAAAGCCTTGAACGCTATATATACTTGTTGAAAAAATCGATTTTGATAAGAAATAGGTGATGAATAACAATATATAGGCTTAGAGAAAATGTCATATAAGAGTGAAAATTAGAACCAAGCCGTACGTCATTAAAACTTGTAGCCATTTCCTACACCAAGAGGATCATTTCATGAAAAAATTTAATATTTAAATCTAATTATTAATGTAAGAGTTTTGATCATTACTATTGATATCACTAGGAAGTTCTGATTAACATATATATATGTATACCCAAAAACTTGAATATTGTTTCCAAGCTTTTTTCTCTTATTTCGATTCATCATTCATCCAATAATTTTAATATCCTTCGCTTTACTAAAAGTTTCTGCTGCAATATTGGTCTTATTGTTTTGTATAGAAAAGAATATTGATAGCGGCAGTACAGCATGAAATGCCATCAGTAATTGTTACCTTTAGGTCGTGGCTGTACCAATCATGTAGAATAATTAAGCTTGATCGCCTTTATCAGATTGGCATTTTTTTTTAAATTTTCTTAACCATAGTCAAACTTATATCATAATAGATTTTTCTTTTTTCTAATGCAAATGGCACATTATAATGGAAGGAAGAGCTGAGACTTTATTTTAATATGGGCTGGTTGATAAATATTTTAAAGATATCGTATAAAAATAAAAAATAAAAATAATAAAAGACCTACTATTGTGTTTATACTCATTTGTGAGGCCGCGCATTAATGTAGTATATAAATATATGGAGGAAGAGATCCTATTTAGAAAGCATCTTAAAATGGTAATGAGATATGATTGCTCCAATTCGAATCAAAATATTGAGGAAGCCATGGCCGCGCATGTTATGTGTATTCAATATTAATTCTAATAATTATTCGCTGAGGATATATGATACACACACACACACATTAACACCAATTATATTTGTCGCTTACATATTGATTACCTCAATTTTGATATATCCTTTAAACGTTTTTCAAGGAAAATTGTCCGAAAAATTAACACTATAACTACTCTGATGATCCAAGTAAAGATTAATTCTTCCTATCCTAACTAGTTTCTTAATATAAATTTCCTACAAAATAATCACTGGATCAACAACGTATCATTGTTAACACATCGTAATAGGAAAACATGTGGGTATTTACAGTGATCAATCTGTATTTTAAGATTCCATCTCTAGCTAGTTTTCTGATTTTAATTAATAATGTTATATATCTTCAACATGACCAATAATATCATCTAAATCAGTAATATACAGCGACAGTGAGTGTTATATATCATCATCATCACTAGCTAGTATTTGTTTATTAGATTATACTATGTCACCGCATCGATTAATCACATAACAAAGCGTTTAATCAATTGTCGAATTGCTTATTTTAGACACGATTTATGAGAGTCGGTGAAGACTTCTAAAGAAGGCAACAAGAGGCCTTCGTTTAATTTGGAAATTAGTGCAAGCTTAATTAACATAAAAACTTAAAAAGTGTATCTTATTTTTTAATTAATTATTAAGCCGACAATTAGAAGAATTTTTCTCGTAAATATATCATTAATATATATAGATCAAGAAATCAATAAGTGTACCAATTATACAACAGTCCTGATCATCAACATCTTCGTTATATATCATCATAAATTATAAACAAATAATGTCATTATAATATAATTGATTTCATTCAATTAATATCCTAACTGTATTTCCAATGGACAATAATGGTCAAGTTGTTAATTTATTTATCTAGGCGTGCTATGACAAGATTGGTGGTGCTATGACATGATTCTTTAGAATGAAAGATATCATTTAATGAATATTTTTTTTCTTAATTAATTACAATCTGAATCGGACTTGGTAAGTAATCATAGATATTAATCGAATTTTCTATTGCATGTTGAGAATCGAGATTAGGATCTCACTTAATACACCTGTTGATTTTAACCTCTCCCATAAGTGTTCTTCTGGCACATGCGCGCAGCAGAAGCGAGAGAGGCTTGTAAAGTAAAATTAATAGATGGCAGAAATACGTCCTTGACTCTTCTTGGATTGGGAGGAGACGTCTCCAAGAATTACAAGAACTGAAGGGTCACGTTACAAGCTACTCCGGGGAGTGAAAGGCATGTTGCCGGGTCAAACATTTTCTGGAATAAGGAGAAACCGAATGAGGTGTTCCAGATCCAAATGCTGAATGCATACGTCGATCGCAAGCTTCGCCTTGCAAAAGACATTGAATTGAAGCTCATATTTTGAAGCCATAGAGAAATAATTGATGACATATCATTTCATGTGTGAGCAAGTTGTCTTATCCAGAAAGAAAAATTAAATGTGAGAATGTGTGATAGTTCTTCTGATAAAAAATTATGCGTTCGTCAGTATAGTCATAAATAGTGGATATATACACACAAATAATCAACCTAGATCAAGAACTTGAAACCCTAATATCACTTGTTGTAAATAAAGTTGTTATAAAGTACACCCAATGCAAAAATAATAAACAGCTGATGAGTTTTTTAAATTCCTTACTGTTGTTTTTGTTTTCTTGGTTCTTGCGAATTCCTTAATCACATGCTTCAGAAAATGGCAATTCTGTCCATACCGCTAGGTATAGACAGCTAGGAAGACACAATAAATAACCTGTGATGTACAGTTCGTATTCTGACGTTAGTTGATGAGACACTGGGTGTGGCTAGAATATGGACGGCTGTATGGGTGCTGCCGCTTTTTTTTTTATTTTATAAAGAAGTTATAAATTCTATAAATTATTTTTGCTACATTTACATTTTTTTTTTACAGATTTACAATTTTCTTAAAAAAAAAAAAAAAAAAGCGGCCGCGCCTATAGAAGGACTCACTGTTTTTGAGAGACTTTATCTGCATATGAGTATGACTCTCGTATATATAAAATATTAATTAACCACCACATTCATGACATGGGGACGAAGTTTAAAGAAATGCCAAGTTATTTTTTCTCAACGCAAAGAAAATTCTAAGGAGAAATCAATCTTTAGTTGATAATCATGAAGTCTGCATCTCAATTATTGAGGATAAGAGGAATTGAGGATAAGAGGATATGCTCTCAAAAATAAGATTTGGAGGTACACGTAGCCCCTGTCATTAATTATGATTTGTGTAGTAAGGAGGCTTGAAATTAAAGTTTGACATTAGGATGCGATGGGACTTAATAAAATGAAAATCAGCTTCATCTCTTATATTCATCTGTGAAACCCACAAAGTGTTTTCCTCTGAAGTTTCAATTAATGCCTGCCATTTAATTACTTTGTTCGTTTATTAAAATATTTCTAGAGTTCTCTGTTTCCAAAGTATTTTATGGCTCTTATTGGTAAGATGGAAACTAAAGTGGAGATCAAATCTCCTGTTGATAAGTTCCACAACGCTTTTAGCAGTAAGGCACACACTATTGCTAACATGTCGCCTGATAATTTACATGGTTTTGAGGTACACGAAGCGATGAAGGTGACCGTGTTAGAATATTGATTAAATAAAAGGATATTTTTAAAAATCTTAAAAAATATTTCCAAATTCTTGATAAGAACAAAAATCTTATTAAGAAAAATCTAACTGAATTAGAAAATAAAGAATTCTATTGGAAATAAGAGAATTATACTTTCAATTAGGGAAGGAAGAATAATCATATTTTAAATATGAGAGTTTTATTAAGGAAGAAAGAGGAATCCTATTACTAAAAGGAAAAGATAAAGACAAAGACTTGAAAGCCTATATAAAGAAATCTACTCATTCATTACAAGTGCACCATTTGAAGCAACTTATGGTTTAACTCTAGGTAAAAGTCTTCTCTGGTGAGATGGTTAAATTTTCTCTTGGAGGTGTAAGTAAGGGTGAGATAACTTAGAAAGAGAAGGTACATTAGGGGTTTTTGGGAAGGGTTATTGGGAGTGAGTTTAAAGTCTATAGGATTATAATATTTTTTATATAGTGAATTTTGTCTTTAACAGCCCTTGGTTTTTCTGTAGTTTTGGTGTCTTTCACGTAAAATTTATTGTGTTATTATTACTTTATCATTCTTATTTCTCTATTGTTCGACTTGGTTTTATAATAAGTGATATTGGAGCTAAGGTTCATGGTGAAGCATTAGAGGTTTTGATTAAGTTTTTTTATAGTGCATTAGAGTTTTGGTGTGGTAGTTGAATAGTAGGGGTCTAAATAAGCTTTGTCAAAAAGACTTATTGTCTAAGGAGGTTAGGTTTTTAGCAGCACCACTTGTGACCCCTCCAGTCTTTTCTGAAAACTTACTTGAAGAGTAATATTCATCTATAGGCAATTCATCAAGATTAGAAGTACATCAAGAGTAGAATTGGAGGTGCAAAACATAATGTCTACTTTTAAGACTAATATAGAGAAATTTCATATAAGAATGAATTTTAGCTTATGGCAAGTACAAGCCAAAGATTTATTATTCAAAACGACTTAGACAAGGTTTTGAAGCAAATATATTATAGAAATTCTAGTTTCATGATTATGAATACAATCTTATTACGCTAAAATCTCAAATTTTAATAGCTATGGAAACTACGTACCAAGTACATCATTAAAAGAGTTGACATAAACTTGCACTTGAGAAGATCAAAGTTATTATTCATGACATTGAGTTTTTTAAGATAGAAAAAAGACAAATTCTAAAATCTTAGACTATAGAAAATAAACAGTAGTCGATAGAGAGTACTAGCTAGATTTAGGATCTTGTTTGTTGAATTATTTCATATTTGGTACGTGTCTTTTCATCTAACATTACGGTGAAAATTCATATTTCACTGAAATTTTTCTTCATTTTGTTTTGAACAAAAACTTTAAAAAAATTAGTAACACAAATCATGTGGACTTATTAAATAATAAAAAATGCCAACTTGATTTGCGTGATTAAGCAAGTATTTAGTTTGTTGAAATATTTTTTAAGTTAGAAAATTTTAAAATATAATAGATCGACATGTATATTATATCAATATGATATTTATTCATGCTTTTAGAAAATTTTATATTCAATCATTCTAACCATCGTTGTGGTTAAATAATGATGACTAATTATTGGTATTTTCTATTTAACAAGAGTTAGAAAAAGCAAGTTAATCATTGATAATAAAAAATTTAGTGACGCAAATCATGTGGACTTATTAAATAATAGAAAATGACAACCTGATTTGCATGAATAAATATATATAGTCTTTTGAAATAATTTTTAAGTTAGAAAATTTTAAAGTATAATAGATCGACATATATATTACATCAATATGATATGATGTGTCCATTTGATATTATTGTTTTATTCATGCTTTTAGAAATTTTTTCATTCAACTATTCTAATCTCAGTTGTGGTTAAATAATGATGACTAATTATTGGTATTTTCTATTTAACAAGAGTTAGAAAAAGCAAGTTAATCATTGATAATAAAAAATTTAGTAACACAAATCATGTGGACTTATTAAATAATAAAAAATGCCAACCTGATTTGCATGATTAAGTATATATAGTATTGTGAAATATTTTTTAAGTTAGAAAATTTTAAAATATAATAGATCGACATATAAATTATATCCATAATGATATGATGTAATCATTTGATATTATTGTTTTATTCATGCTTTTAGAAAGTTTTACATTCAACTATTCTAACCCTCGTTGTGGTTAAACAATGATGACTAATTATTGGTATTCTCTATATTTATCAATGTTAGAAAAGTTAATCATTGATAATCTGAGCCTAATTAAGCGTACTCAATCGTTAATAGTATTAAGTAATTAACATTGTTATCTTCAATATTTAGACAAAGGAATACCCTCTTCTTAATTTTCAGTGAAGTAAAATATAGGTTTCTAATTTTTAAATACCGTTAATTTATCCGTTAAATATATTATGAAAAAATAATTTTGTCCTTATTTATATTATAAGATTTTTTATTTATTTCTCATTATAAATAAGATAAATTTTAAAAACACCAATAGGACTCAAAAAATTCATGTTTTTTAAAATTTTATAAAAAATGGTTTGTATAAATGGTTTATGAAAAGGGATTTTTTAAAAATAAAAATTAAAAAGAAAATGGTTTGTAGATGAATAAAAATGGTAGTCTAATTGGTTTTCTTTCTAATTTTTATTTTTTTAAATTTATATTTTTAAAAAATAAAAATTAAAAAAATGATTTGTAAATAAACCATTTAAAAATGGTTTGTAAATAAAAATTAATATTTTAAAATTTTTCTCTATTATAAAGAGAAAAATAAATAAATAAATCTTATAATATAAATAAGTACAAAATTATCTTCTCGCAATATATTTAACTGTAGAGTAATGCTACTCTTACAAACTACTTATACAAACTCACCCATACAAACTGACGTGACATAATGTGATGTGATAAATAAATATAGTGATTTGATAAATATATATTAATAATAAATGACATTAATTAATATGGGTGATGTGGTGATCATATAGGGATACCATATCAGTTTATATGTGTGAGTTTGTATAAATAGTTTGTATGAGTAGCATTACTCTTAACTGTATATTACTTCACCGAAGGTTGGGGGAGAGGTTACTTTGCCCAAACATTGGGGTGGCAAAGTTAATTACTCATATTTTATATAAAGGTTAAGGCCGGTGTCTCCTCAGCGCTGCATCCAGTTTTGATCTTTAATTGGTCAAAACTTTCTAATTCTTGATATTATCAAGGGGAAGAAAATGTCTCTAGTTGGTCAGTTGGAGACTGACATGGAGATCAAGGCTCCCGCTGCTAAGTTCCATGAGGTCGACAGCTGCAGGCCACACCATTTATCAAATCTAACCCGCTGCTAAGTTCCATGAGATCAAGGCTCCCGCTGCTAAGGCTCCCGCTGCTAAGTTCCATGAGGTCGACAGCGTTGATTTACTTGAAGGTAATTGGGGTAGTGAAGGTGCAGTTGTCTGCTGGAATTATATGCATGGTAAGGCCACACCGATCCATAATTAATTAATCATGTTATTATTCCAAAGTTGAGGTTGAAATATCAACTTTTTATTCCAATTAATTACGCATAATTTGCTAATAAATTATGAACGGAGTACTTTGTGTGATCTCAAGTTGATTATTGCTCTTGTCTGAACCATAGATGGGGTCCCTGAAGTTGCAAAGAAAATTATGGAAACCATAGATGATGAGAACAACTTAACCACTTCCAAGGTGATTGAAGGACATCTATTGGAGAAGTACCAGAGCTTCTATTTCATAGTTCAAGCCACCCAAAAGGATAAGGGCAGCGTTGTGCATTGAATTTTAAAGTACGAGAAGCTGAATGAGGATGTTCCAGAACCAAAAGCCATGCTTCAATTAGTAATCGATTGTTCCAAATATATCGATGCCCACCTTACCCAGCAGGCATAGCCACGTAAAGACCAGCCAAGGTCGTTTTTATAATGCATGCTTCTGTTGTGCTTCGCTACAAATAAAGAGTGCTGCGGTTTTTAGACGCTTGCATAATAAATAACTGAGCGTTGCAGTAATGGGATTTTTGGATTTAATGTTTTCAGTATATATATGAATAGCTTGTACTTTTGCGTCTTAAATCTTTTAAGATCAAGTGACTATTTGCAAAACATGAGTTTGTCCTGCTGGGTGATCATGATCCTTTTCTTTCCTATTTCTAGTTTTGTTTACTAAATTATATATACAATGAATTAAAGGTCAATAAACGAATGTTTGATAAAATAATAACCAGGGTTAAATAATAAAATTTTTCTATCTCAACTCGGGTCAATATATAAAATTAATAAATTCGCTAAATGCATAAGATAATATTTTTTTTCAAATCTTTAGGCCCCAAAAAAATATAAATTAATAATTTATTAAAAACATAAAATAAATAATAAAGAAAATTCATAATGTAAGATGATTTTTTCTTGACAACTTCTAATTTCTCAATTCAATTCTTTTTGAAAATATGTATATAAAGTTTTTAGTTTTTTATTCCTATCTTAAACTTGTCCTCAACCTTAAGTTTTTGCAAAGCGTGCACCACATTCAGAATATTTTTTCAAGCTATACTTAGTTATTTAAAGTTACTATTACTTGTGTTGTGAATTAATTAAGGATCTTAACCAACCAATTCTACCCAAAAACTAAGCAATAAACAAAGTATTCAATGAAGTACCAAAACAGATGAAACATAATCAAGCAAGCAACACAAGAGATCAGTTGAAGGTAAACCTACATCTACTACAAAACTGCAGAATAACTTTTTCAAAAAAAAAAATTACAAGGCTTTTGCAACTCTCAATATAGTCTAGGATCAATTTTCTTTTCTAGTTCTAATGACTTGTCTCAAGAAAGTCAGTACAAAGAGTTACCTCACGTCTCTTTCTTTTAAAACCCTAGAAAACACCTTTTTATAACATCAAATCGTAACCTGTTCACGACATTACGTAGGTGCACAAACTCTCTACCAAAGGTGTTTTTGTTCCTATCATTGCGTAGATGCGCAAAATATTCCACATAGGAGCACAAACTCTCTGCCAGAAGCGCACAGGTGCGCAACTCACTTTGCATAGACGTGCAAGCATGTTTGATCTAATTCCGGATTACTTCCTGATTTGATAGCCAAATATAACAAATCTCCACCTTGGATCTCAAATCATTCATCTTCATACCACACTGCAGTCTTCCTCAACAAAACTCATCGAAGAACTTCATACTAGACCTTTAACAAACCAAATGTACAAGAACTTGTTAAACAGTATTACCTTTGTAGCCATGTCAGTTGGATTATCTTTTGTAGGAAATTTGTCTACATTCACAGGCCTTTTTGCTACAACATCATGAACAAAATGCAATCTCACATCAATATGCTTACTACGTTCATGATACATTTGATTCTTTGCCAAATGGATAGCACTTTGATTATGACAAAACACTGTCAAAGACTCTTGTGATACTCCAAGTGTAGCTACCAACCCCATTAACCACAAAACTTCCTTTATAGCTTTAGTAACAAGTATATATTTAGGCTTTGTGGTCGATAAAGTAACAATGGACTATAACTGAGCTTTTGAACTAACACATCCTCAACCAAATATGAACACATAGCTTTTTTGAGACATTAATTTAGCAAGATCCCCCGCATAATCTGCATCCACAAAGCCCTTCAAAATTGTCCATTCTTGTTTTGTTTTACCAAACATCAATCCTCTGTTGATTGAACCCTTCAATTATCTTAGTAACCCCTTTACTGTTTCCTACTAAACCTTCCGCAGATTGGCCATAAACCTATGAATAAGTGCAATATCTAGACGAGTACATACATCAAGTAGATAACACTCCGCATTGCATTCACATGTGGAATCCTGTCCATTTGTAGTTTCTTTTCATCTGTCTTAAGACACTGATCAAATGAGAGTCTAAAGTGTATTACTAATGGTAAACTAACAGCCTTAGCACCATTCATATTAAACTGATGCAAGACTTTTCAAGATAATTTTTCTAAGACTAGAAAACTGTAAGTTCTACCTCCTTCTCTAATAGTGATCTATCCCATCAATCCCACCCGCGAGCTATCCATTCAAGATATGGTATAGCGGCCTTTCCGAGCAAGCCTCTGAGATCTCCTGTAAACCCCCATGATGTGGTAAAAGGAGGATATTAAGGGAAGTAGTGAGTGGAGATTCCCCTGCAGAGAGCCGGATGAGGGGAGACTCTCACGTCCGATTCGAATGGCGGGGATATCCCGACCCTACTCTATCTCTATCTTTGTGAATATCGATCCCCAATATTCTCTTAGCCTTCCCAAATTTTTTCATGTCAAGCTCAGTCTACAACAACTCCTTTAAGTTCTGAACTTTTGAGATTACTTTACTGGCTATGAGCATATCGTCAACATACAAGAGTATGTAGACCATATCCAGACATGTTGTTCCCCTGTAGTAAACACAACTATCATAAGAACTCCTTGAGAAATCTTTACCTATTATAGATATATCAAATCGCAGATACTATTGTCTTTGACTTTGCTTTAAATCATACAATGATTTTTTAAAAAAAACAAACACGATGTTCTTTTCTTGGGAGTTCAAATCCCTCAGGTTGGCTCATGAAGATCTTCTTTTCTAACTTAAAATGCAAAAATACAGTTTTGACATCCATCTACTCAAGCTTAAGATCAAAACATACCACAAGTAATAGAAGAATCTTGATTGATGTGTGTTTTACTACAAGAGAGAAAATCTTAATCAATCCCCTTATGTTGTTTAAAACCCCTGGCCACTAGCCTAGCCTTATATCTAGGCTTCTCACCTAACAACCCTTCCTCCCTTTTGAGTATCTATGTACAATCAACAAGTTTTTGTTTCTCATGTCTGTCCAAAATCTCCTAAATCTTATTCTTATTTAAAGAATTAATTTTTCCAAAAAAAAGAGAAGCAAAAAATTCCTTCTTAGGACACATGTGGAATGTACAGCCTGAATCGAGAATCTATTTACCATCAAATCTCATGCCTAATGTTGTCAAAACTTGTGAACCCTTATAGCTGATGATGACATCGTAGTTTTATTACCATCCTCCACTACCTTTTCCCTTTTATTCTTCAAATCAAGGCAGTCACGTATGAAGTGACCCTCCTTTTTACAATGATAGCATCTCTTTTTATGCTTGAATTTTTAATTCAATCTTAATTTACCCTTCCCCTTTTGCTCTCTCTTATCTAATCTACCTCTCACCTTTAAACCCTCTCCACTATTTCTAGTTTTTCTTTCAGTCCTAATCTCAAGCTCCCTAAAATTTTTTGATAGAGAATTCAAGAGTAGAACTACTTAATTTTCCTCACTAATCTATTCATCAATATTAGCAAGATCAACTACAATCTTTTTAAAATTATCAAGATTATCATCTAGTACCTTTAACGAGTCCATCTTGACCCAAACAGTTGCTCTTTAAGATAAATCTTTTAGACAAAGATTCAGTCATATATAAAGATACGAGTTTAGTCCAAACCTTTATTGTAGTATCCTTTCCATCAATTTGATGCAATACATTATTAGACAGGTAGAGAATAAAAGTGCTATAGGCCATCTCCATGACCTTATCTTTCCCATCCGTAGATAGTTCAACACTAAGAGCAGTTTTACCACCAAGAGCTTTAGCACAATTCTATTGCACGAGGATAGCTCTCATCTTCTTTCTCCATAGACCGAATTCACCCTTTCCATCAAACTTCTCTATTTTAAACTTTGTTCCAACCACTACACTTAGGAATTTTTACAAACAGGTTGGATGCAGAAGCAAGCCAAACCTAGGCTCTAATACCAAATTATTGTGAATTAAGGATATTAACCAACCAATTCCGCTCAAGAATTAAACAATAAACAGAGTATTCAATAAAGAATCAAAACAAATGAAACACAATCAAGCAAGCAACACAAGAGATCAATAGCAAGATTTAAGTGGTTCGCTTCAAGTTGAACCTACATCCACTAGAAAAACTACATCATAACTTTTCACTATGAATAAAAAACGGATTACAAGGCTTTTCCAACTGACAATCTAGTATAGGATCAACTATTTTTTCAAGTTCTAATGACTCGTCACTCAAAAAATTCACTACAAAGAGTTACCTCATGTCTCTCTCTTTTAAAAGCCTAAAAAACACCTTTTTATAACATCAGATCGTGACATGTTCTCAATGTTTTATAGATGCGCAGTTGCACTTGTGCAGGTGCACAACTCTCTATCGGAGATGTTTCGTTCTCATCATTATGTAGGTGTGCAACCTGTTATGCTCAAGAGCACAAACTCTCTGCCAGAAGCATGTAGGTATGTGACTCACTTTATGTAGGTATGTAAGCATGTCTAATCTGATTCCATACTACTTCCTGATTTGAGAGCCAAATATAACAACTTGGATGACCTTTTTCAAGGAAACATTTGGTAAAACACTATTGATTACAAGGCTTTTCCAACTTGCAATCTATTCTAGGATCAACTTTTTTTCAAGTTCTAGTGACTTATCACTCAAGAAATTCATTACAAAGAGTCAACTCACATCTCTCTCCTGTAAAACCCTAAAAAAACCTTTTTATAACATCAGATGTTGACCTGTTCTCAATGTTGCGTAGATGTGCAAGTGTGCAGGTACGTCATTTTTGTCGTCACATTCTTTACCAGGGGTGTCTTTTTTGTCGTCATTACGCAGGTGTGCAACCTGTTCTATGCAGGAGTGCAAACTCTCTACTAGAAGCATGCAGGTACGTGATTCACTTTGCACAAGTGTGCAAGCATGTCTAATCTAATTCCAAATTACTTCCTGATTTAAGAGCCAAATATAACAACTTGGATGACCTCTTTCAAAAACATCTGGTAAAACATTACTATTTGTAACACATCCATAAATCTTGGTAAAATATATACATAGATACACACACACACACACACACACACACACACACACAAACACACAGATATATATGCAAGTAATTAAGACATAAAAATCTTCTTAGATTAATAATTATTCATTTATCGATAAATTAAATTATTCATTTACTGATAAATAAATAATTTCTATAAATTAATATATTTCCTAGTCCCAACAATTAGTTTATCTAGGTTTTTCTGTATTATTGAGTCATAAGTTACTCTTGGGAAACAACCACAAACAAAAGGGTTTTCGTTTTCACTGATCAAAGATTCGAATTTTGTGATCTGAATAACTCTCCTTTAAATAAATTTTGAACAATATATGTTTAAATTAGAATCGTCTACTTATCTAATTTTGTCTAAGGTTTTGGGGATGTAATGAAACATGGATTTTAATATTAATAAATGATTGAGATATGTATATTTTCTCCCTCCTCATTAATAAATTTTTCATAACTACTAATTATAGATTTGCAAAAACAAAATATGAGATAGAAATGAGACAATGAGGGAACCCTTGTTCGCTTGTTACAGTACTAGGCTATTTTCCTGTTAATTAAAGTGCTTAGTTAAGCTGGTCAAACATCGCTGAATGAAATCCGTCGATTGTCACAAACAATAAAGTGATATTAAACCAACTTATAACCACAATTGGGTTGCCACCTTCCGTGAGAAGCACATCATAGAGAATGATAGAATTAATCATATCAAGACGCTTAGGGGAAGATTTGCAAAACTTATTCCGTAAAAAAGGGGGAAATTGAACATTTTGACGTTTTCAAATAATTGTATATTACACTGTCACAAAGGCATTAAATTCTTTCTAATATGAATTCTTCTATGAGCGCATATATCAAGTTTGTAATTGTTTATTAGTGAATCAAAACAAAAATAAAAATAAGTAAATTTAAATTATATTATAATAGTGAATTATTAGCAACAAAAGAGAATGATCACTTTACATAATTAATGTTCGCGGAATTTTCGCCAGCAACCGGCGCATTTCAATTTACTTATAAGCGATCTATTTGGCTACTTGTACGCGTTAAGGCTGCGTTTGCTGCACCGTATAAAATTATATAATTATTACTATAACAGATAGCATTGTATGAAATTGTATAATATAGGATTGAGTAAACTCTATACTGTATTTGGTTTATCACTATATTGTATAAATATTATACAATACTGTGTTTGATAAAAAATTGTATTTAACTATATTAAATTTATTACAATAATAAAAATTATTTAAAATTAATAAAATATTTTAAAATATAATAATTTTAAAAATTATTTATACTAAATTAGTTTTTTAGATAATTAATTTTTTATTTAAATATTTAATAAATTATATTTATTTATTAAAATAATTCATTTAAATATTCAATAAACTAATAATTTAAATATTTATTTATTTATATATGTTTGCGGTATTTATTGTCAAAAACTGGAACAAAAAATAAAGTTGTATAATTTAAATCTTTTAATAACATAATATAATATTATAAAATATTTTAAAATATAATAATTTTAAAAATTATTTATATTAAATTAATTTTTTAGATAATTAATTTTTTATTTAAATATTTAATAAATTATATTTATTTATTAAAATAATTCATTTAAATATTCAATAAACTAATAATTTAAATATTTATTTATTTATATATGTTTGTGGTATTTATTGTCAAAAACTAGAACAAAAAATACAGTTGTATAATTTAAATCTTTTAATAATATAATATAATATTTTAAAATATAATAATTTAAAATTATTTATATTAAATTAATTTTGTAGATAATTAATTTTTTATTTAAATATTTAATAAATTATATTTATTTATTAAAATAATTAATTTAAATATTCAATAAAATAATAATTTAAATATTTATTTATTTATATATGTTTGCGGTATTTATTGTCAAAAATTGGAACAAAAAATAAAGTTGTATAATTTAAATCTTTTAATAGTATAATATAATATAATATAATATAATATAATATTATATTATATTATATAAAACTTATGAATTAAAAATTATATTCAACAATTCCACATATCCTTATCTTATCTAGCTTTAACACATGGTGGGGGGGCATCATTATTTTGTATCCTTTTATGCGATCCTTATACGAATCTTATGCAACCTTTTACTATGCTATCCACGCTTCGGTAACATCAAACACGATATAAAAAAATTTTATGCGAACAGTACTTTTTATACTATACTATACGGGCTGCCAAACACGCCCTAGATAATCGACTAGCTTCTTCTTTAACAAACAAGAGGAAGCGAAAAGCACTATTGAGCATGCATACAAGAGTGTTGACATTAATGTGATTTAGTCTTAATAAACTATAAATTAATGATAGAGAATTTTTATAAAAATTGAAATGTATTTTCATTAAAATATACTTTATGTTAAGAATTTTCTTGTTAAATTTGATCTTCAAAACTAAAGAATTCAAGAATAATGAAATCAAGGGAATTGTTGCAATTTATTGTTAAATTTAAGTAATTTTGGGATTTGATAAAAAAAGGCAAAGATGTGGTTTCTTGAAATCCCGCACAGCAATCTCAAGTTTCTAAAATATCGCGCACCTCCCTTGTCATCAATATTTATCAAGTTTTAATGTTTCATAAAATGTATTTTAAACTGATATTTATAGAAAATTATGATCTAACTTTAACACTAGAAGGGGCATATTAAATCAAAATATAATAGAGTACGTGTTATATAAATATAAATTTTTATAAAATAATTAATAATGTACTATAAATTTTTTTTAAAAATTCAATAATTTACTATATATTATTGAAATTGTAATTTGATGATTATGAACACAATCTTATTATACAGTTAAAATCCCAAATTTTAAAAACTACATAAACTACGAACTAACCAATTAAATAACATTTGATTTATTCTTGCACTTGAGAAAGAGCAAAGTTATTATTCATGACATCGAGTTTCTTAAAATAGACAAAACACGAGTTTCTAAAATCTTGACTGATAGAAAGATAAAGAATGGTAGATATAGAGCAGCTATAGAGTTCGGATCTTGTTTGCTAAATTGTTTCAGATTTATTGAGTGTCTTTTCATGTAATAGTCATGAAAATTCGCATTTCAGTCGAATTTTTTTAATTCTTTTGCACAAAAGCTTAAAGATGAGTGACGCAAATCATGTGGACTTAACAAAATAATGGAAAATGCCAACTTGAATTGCATTATTAAGCAAGTATCTAGTTTTTTGAAATATTAATTTTTTAAGCTAGAAAATATTAAAATATAATAGACATATCATATCATATATGTTACGATGTGCTCACTTGATTTTATTATTTCATTAATTTATATCTTTAGAAGCCTTTTTTTTTTTTTTTTATTTCATTCAACTACTCTGACTATCATCATGGTTAAGTGATGACTAATTTTCGGTATTCTTTAATCGACAAGAGTTGGGAAAAGCATGTTAACCATGATTTGAGCTTAGTCAAGCATACGCAATCTTCTATTTAAATGGTTAAGGCCAGTTGATCCGTTTAAAAATTCTTGATCATATTATCAGGGGGAAGAAAATGTCTCTAGTTAGTCAGTTGGAGACTGATATAGAGATCAAGGCTCCTGCTGCTAAGTTTCATGAAGTCTTCAGCTGCAGGCCACACCATATACCAAATATAACTCCTGAGAAGGTACAGGGTGTTGATTTACATGAAGGTGATTGGGGTAGTGAAGGTGCTGTCGTCTGCTGTAATTATATGCATGGTAAGGCCATACCAATTCATAATTAATGATGTTATTATTCCAAAGTTGTGCTTGAAATTTATATGAAGTTTTTAATTATTCCAATTACTACATGTATATACATATAGGTTGCTAATAAATAATGAATGAAGTATTTTGTGTGTGATCTTAAATTTTATGGATTATTGTTCTTGTGTGAACCATAGATGGGGTCCCTGAAGTTGCAAAGGAGATTATTGAGACCATAGATGATGAGAACAACTCGACCACTTTTAAGTTGATTGAAGGACATCTGTTGGAGAAGTATAAGAGCTTCTATTTCATAGTTCAAGCCACCCAAAGGAATGAGGACAGCGTTGTGCATTGGACTTTGAAGTACGAGAAGCTGAATGAAGATGTTCCAGAACCGAAAGGCATGCTTCAATTAGCAATCGATGTTACCAAAGATGTTGATGCCCACCTTTTACCCAGCAGGCATAGCCACATAGAGACCAGCTAGCAAAGATCGTTTATATGGTGTACGTTTGTGTTGTGCTTTGCTCAAAATAAAGAGCTAGTGCCATGCTCTAGAAACTTGTATAATAAAGAAGTGCTGCTGTATTGGGACTTTTGGCTCGACTGCTGTGATAAGATATATATATGAATAGTTTGTATTTATGCGTGTTAGATCTTTCCAGATCAATATATGTGGTTTCTTAATTTGTTGAAACTTCTATTTTCTTTAATTTGTTGAAACTTCTATATCTATATATATATATATATATATATATATATATATATATATATATATATATATATATGTATGTATGTATTAATATATCCGGATCGATCAGTCAAGATATATATATATATATCTCCACTGATTTAATAATTCAAAATGATTATCCGTTTTCACTTGGTGGTTGTTTTACCATCAATTCTTCTCTTCCTTTCATTTATTTATCTATTTTAATTTTTTGTATACAATAAAAAAGTATGCTGATCACTGACTACTTAAAATTGTAAATTCTTAGCAGATGTCAACTGGTGATAAAGTTTTTTATCTCTTCGTTTTCTCTCGTGAGAATGCATGACTCTCTCTCTCCCCACTTTAATAATTCTCCGAAAAAACCAGAACCTTAATTAGATAATTCATAAATCTTAATCAAATTTTTCACGACACGAGAGCATCAGTTAAGAAATCCCTTTCAAGTTTAAACTAGAAAAAGATACATTGCTATCTTCGTTTCTTTTAACATAATTTTTAAAGCCTTATAACGAAGAATAATTAAATTATTAAATAAATAAATACGGATTAGTTGGAGTTGTTTTCATGAAGCCAAAAAAATAAAATAAAATAAATATTTATTTCATATTAGAGTTGATACCTTTATTCGTAAAAATCTTTTCGATTGAGAGTTCTGATCCATCAATCCCCACATTTAAGACAGGATAAGGCTCATTAATTGGCCTGCATTACTGCATTTTAATTCAAACATAATATCTGTACAATTCTGACATTCTCACCGAACAATATGCGCATATATATATATATATGAAATATTTTATGACATTAATTTATTCAAATGATTAAACTCATTTATAATTTATTCTATTTTCTTATTTGTTACGTAAACTTATTTTGTGTGAACATAATTAATGAGTTTCCAACATTCATACTTTGTTATGTACTACATAGTGATTAAAATTTTAGTTTTTTTTTTAAGTTTTAAATTTGAACTTAATCTTCTATTTTTGACTTTCAAATTCCAACCCACCCACTATATCAGTCAAACTTTTCTCCTAGTTTGCTAACTATTGATTTTCGTTCTTAATTTATAAACTCACACGCATCACACTACCAGAATGGGATTTTCATTTTTTATATACTCACATGCATCACAGTGCTAAAATAGGATACCTGGCTGAATTAATTTTTTTCTTTCTCAATCTTTGTCTTTTTGATCTTTTGTCTTCTTTTATGTGTTCAAAATATAATTTTTGTTTTCTAATGATGTTCAATTTAATAGTTAACAATGCTGATGGGCGAATCTGACAGTTATCGATCATTTGCTTTGAGGCTTGATATAAGAAAACCAATTATTAAATAAATAAAATAAGGCTCCATAAGGTTAAAGGCCGGGCCAGGCCTTTTTTGGCAGGCCGAGCCTACACAATAGTAGGCCAGACCAGGCTAGGCCAAGATTGCAAAAGGGTTGGCCTTTACCTGGCCCAAGGGCAGGCTAGGCTACACCATATACACTTATTTTTCATTTTTTTAAAAATAGTATTTTAACTTTTAATATAATTTTAAAAAATCTTAATTAGTAAAATTTAAAAGACAACATGTTAAAAAATCTTAATTAGTAAAATTTAAAAGACAACATGTGTGTATATATATATATATAATTTGTTTTATAATCTTATAAATTTTATTATTTTTTTATTTATAAATTATTTATTTTAATTTCATAAATGTGAGTAAGTTTTTCCAAATTTCACACAATGATATTGTGCAAGTGCACCCGCAAGGGGCAGCCTAGATGGTATTAAGCTTGGGACCTAGTGCTTGGTTGCATCAAAGTCTCAAATTCAAACCATTCTAATGGAGCTTAAAAATTCCCCCTTTCGTTGACTATAATATGTTGTAAAAATTTTGGGGATTTTACACAATGGTTTTGTGCAAGTGCACTGTGGCATCGTACAAAAAAAAGAGTCACGAATTTCACATGATACAGTTGTGCAAAATTATCAAAACCTATTTTTTTCAACAACTTCATCATGCACTTGCATGACACTCTCATGCTTTACAATAACTAAGAAAAATTAATAATGTTATACATAGATAAGAAAAACTAATAGTTCTAAATTTCTAATAAATATGATGATACATACCATATAATATATTGGACTAAAACTGGTTTATTTATTATTAATAGAAGATTTTCCTTTTCGCAATTGAGATAGAGATAAGTGCATCATTATAGCCAAACATATCCTAACTAGGTTGGCACCTACCCAGATATCTATCGTTTGCATTTCTCCGTTCTAAATACAAAATTCACACTTACAAAAAAAAATAAATTTGAATTTACTAAAATTTCAAGATCCATCTTCATCATTTACATCCAAATTGTTAAAGTCTTCGTCAATTCTGCCATGACATTTAGAGGAACATCCAGATTTGTAGACAACTAACCCTTCATACAAATAATGTTCCCAAAAATTTCTAGTCTTAACGTTGATCTCCTTTCTTTCAATACATGAACGCTCATACTAAAAGAGCTTATTCTGAAGCTACAGTAGACATAGAAGGCGTTAGTAGATCATGTGCCATGGCAGCTAGGATTGGAAAATTTTGTTCTTTCTCCCTTTGACCATGACAAAGTATCAGAAGTATTATCTAATTTTCAACATCAATTTGTGATGTATGTTCAAAATTACAATAATTAGTAATTTCTTTAAATGACGAATATGTAACAATTTGTTCTTGGCAATTGATACTTTTCCATAAATGATGGCTGCTTGTAATAATTGATGGTCTATTACTAGTTAAGTGAGCACCTACTTTTCTTTCATATCTTAAATATAATTCCTTTAATAATTTCTTAACAGTTTCTATTTCAAGTGATAAAAGGGTTTCTAGATTCTCAAAAATGGCTTTTAACAAATTACTTGCACCTTCTATTTTTATTCTAGGATCCAATATTGCAGTTAAGGGGAAAAAGAGTAGGTGTATCTTCCCAATATTTCTTAAATTTACTTTCCATAGTTTGAGCTATAGTCCCAAATATCTCATAATGTCTATATTTATTAGAAGCAATGCTAATTAAAAACATATGTTGCAAAGCAAGGTAACTTGTTGGATATTGTGCTTCACTACACATATCAGTGGCATCATTTAATGGTTCTAACAAATACATCAAACTAAAGGTAATGTTCCAATCATCCTCATAAAATGAATCTTCAAATGAAGGCTCTTAATTATTATTAAAAAAATTATTAATCGTAATCTCATAACCTTCAACGGATTTTTAACACAAAAACGTTAAATTCCACCGAGTTTTAACATCATATTATAATTTTTGTTTCTTTAAGCCCATATTCTTACAAAAAAAAAGGATATTGTTGCATATGCTCAGAGAACATGAAATCCATGTGATAGCATGTCCAATCTTAGTTATGCGTTTACTAAAAAGTTTTAAACCATGTTGTGCAATCAAATAAATAATGTGACAGACACATCTAATATGAAATAATTTACCTTCTGGTAGTGAATATAATTGTTTTGAAAAGAACACTATGACTCGATCATTTGAAGACGTGTTATCCAAAGTTATTAAAAATATTTTATCAATAATATTATGCTCACTAAAGGTTCTACCTAATTCTTCATAAATGGAAACACCAGTATGTGGATATTCTAATTTAAACACCAGTATGTGGATATTCTAATTTACGAAATACAATAATTTTCTTATGTAAATGCCAGTTAGAGTCAATAAAATGACAAGTAGCACATATATATCCCATGTTATGGCTTTGAGCCATCCACACATATGATGTAATAAAAAGTTATATCTCCAAACATTTGAAATTTTCTTATTAATTCATTTTTCCTCTCATTTTATAATCTAACAGTATCAGATCTCGCAGTATTTCAACTTACCTTTTTGAAGCAAGGTTGAACAGAAGTTTGCATAGCCTACTCCAAATGGGGATTTTCCAAGAATCTTAACAGTTGATCACATATTGATCATAAATAAAAGTTGATATCTCACCTACGACACTGCCTGCACCCCTGGATTCATTTTGTGAGATGGACCTTCACCAATACTTCGTCGACATGAAATTTGTGATTGTCTTAATTCCTTCAGTCTTAGAACTTGTTGGCAAAACTTGGTGATGTGCCCTCATACTAGAAATTCTACTTCTGTAAGTAATTGTGGCAATATTTTCACATTGCATGTTCACCAACGATCTCAAAATGTTCCCAAGCGATGACAATGAGCTCATTTTTGTTTTATTGAATTGAGCGGGTGTCCATTTGACTGAGGTGGTAGATAGAATTGTGTTTGAGTGTTTAATTGAGGGGGCAAAACAAATTGTGATTTAGGTTTATTCAAATGTATTAAAATCATTCAAATCAATTTACTTAAACAAAATAAATGAATAAATAAATAAATAAGGATGGAGTGAATGAGAATTATGAAAGAGAGAGTTGATAGAGTGAGCGAACTTGAGATTAAAAAGAAGATGGAATGTGAAAAATAAGTAAAAATGAATTGATTTTTATAGAAGAATTTTGACAAATGGTTTACGATTTTACCCTTAAAACTAGACGTTTTTTAGTTGTTAGGGGGTATTTGACAAATTTCAGAATTACTTTTATTTAAAAATTTTGCTTTTTCGAAATAAAATAATAATAATAATCATTGGTTGTTGGAAATTTGCAATGCATTATGCACTAGCCGTTACAAGCCCCCAGTGACTAATTCTTTTTAGTCTTTCTCCTTTTTTTAATTAGAAAAATTTAAATTAAAAGTAAATTGGTTGCAGAAAACTTGCAATGGACTAGCAATTATGCAATGTAGGTTATTTTTTATTTTTGCTATTTTTCTTTTTTTTAATTAAGAATAATTGACCCACAGAACATATAGGCCAGGCTCAACAGGCCAACCTACAAGCCCAACTTCGTCGCCTTGGCCAGGCCAGGCCAAAATATGGGTCAGGCAAGCTAACCCATGGTTGGCCTGACTTTTTGTCATCTCTACACGTAAACAGAGGATACATCATGGTGCTTACCCCTAAAAAATAATTTATCTTGGATATATGATCTCTCTATTGCATGCCATGGGAAAAAATATATATATATTTTCCAAAATTTGAGATATTTTTTCATCAAATCTATAAAGAATCTAAATTCATTATTTCCAGATTTTCTGTATCAAGTATTTATGAAAAACTATACTGTATCAAATTACATATTAAAATGTGCCCTCAAAAAATTTATTAAATGAATATACTTAAAAGTTTGAGCACAAGAAATTAGAATGTCAAACAAAAAGCAAGCCATATTAATCACATTGTAATTCAAGTCTGTTAGTGGAGTTTTGACGAAGCATTGCCAACTATAATGTGCTAAAAATGAAATTTTCTGTACGGTTGAAAAGATTAAGAGGTGGAAAAAAAAAATTCAATCAACCTATTATTGATACTAGAGGGGAGTTGGTTCCAGAGGAGCTCGCCACATATACAGTGCTAAATTGTTTTAAATTTCTAATAAAATTTTCTTATGTTTGAAAAGAACATGTGGAAAGTGACTATAATTAACATGATGCCGAAAGGTAATATTAATCTAAATTATAAGTTCTCAAAGAGATACAAGTACAGCTAAGCACAATACATATATAAATTAATAAATAAATAATATGGGTTAGGTAACATAAACAAAAACTAAGAAACAAGAAATTTAGCCGAATAATTCTCGACAGCAAAGCACAAAAGTATCAAATTGTATACATTCATTCTCATTTTATTAAACACATAAATAATAATCAATTATGTATGCATATATATTATTATAACAATTATGCTACATTTACCAACTTTGTATAATGTAGTATGAAGTGAATATAAATATAAATAAGAAAAAGTTAATATAATAAATAATTATGAATGATATAGTACTGAATAAGTGATATCACATCAACTTTGTATACTAACTTTATAAACAAACATTGTAAGTATAGCATTACTTTTATTTTAAATAAGTTGATCAATCAAAAATTAGATTAAGAATCTAAAATAAAATTGCATATAAATTTATACTCAATATCTTGCTTAGTGGTGCATTGTCCTTGTGAATACTATATTTATCCTTGGATAAGAATGATGAGAGTGATATAATTAATTAACCTTTTCAATAAGGATGGTACTTATGATTATATAATTATTATGCCATATAAATGTTAAACAAACATAAATGTCATATATATGACAAAATAATGCACGAAAATTACTGTAACTTGGAAAGTGGAAACCCTTCTTCCAAGTTTGAGGTTTTTGTGGATACATTATGATAACTTTTTTATTAGACCTAAATCATTTACTCACCTAATTTTATCTAAGGTTTTAAAGATTTTGTGATACTTGAATTTTAATATTAATGAATGGTTGAGATATATATGAATCATTATTCTTTGATTAAATATGGTTTTATATTGGAATTAGTAACCAAGAGCATTAATATTAATCTTATACGATATTATAATATAAGCTAAAAATAAATTTTGAAAAAAAAAAATCACCACATGGAGTTGGAAAGTTAAAACCTAATAGTTATATAGGGCTTTTGAGGAGGCACTGCTTAGGAGGGGTAAGCTTGCTTGGGTGCTTTAGGTGGCTGGAAATGGTTTTCATTTGCTTTGTTTTAAAAGGAAGGAAGAAGACGAACAATGAATTTTCAACTTTAACCTTGCGAATAATAGATTATGTTATTTGTGATGCATTTCGAAAACCTTAGGGGTGTTTTTTATTAAAGTAATAAAACTTGTTTCTGCCTGATCATAGCCCAAAACTTAAGGGTAGTTAGTGATATAGATATAATGACCGTTTGCCCCCTGAGGTTTGGCCATGAAATATTTCATCCCTCACCGGCATTAAATATAATAGAAAACGTTAGTTCAAACAAAAACATGTCAATGGCAATGAATAAACAAAAATGACCGTATTATTGAAAATTTAACAATATATATTTTTCAAACCCAGTCAAACTTTATAATATAGAATAATAAAAAGCAAATATGTTGACAATAATACCCTTACAAAATTATTCAGTTAACCAAACTACCCTCACTGTCAAAAATGAAAAACATACAAAAACTCATCACTTTTCCGGCCATCATCTCCACCTCTCCATCACTTTCACTTCCCGCCACCGCCATCTCCAGCCGTATCTTCCTATACCACTTCTTTCTCTCTGATCACAGCCTCGCCTTTACCATTTTACCGAGCTCTATTCACCTAAACCGAGAACACATCTCCACTTGCACTCACACCATCACCACCAATCTCTACTATCTTCTTCTTTCCGGACGCCGTCTCTAGTCACTGCCATCACTTCTCTTTCTTCTCTCATCTTCACTTTGTTGAAGAAAATAGTCTGTTAAGAAGTTCTGCATGTATAACAGATGTGTAACAAACTTACCATGTCAGTTTTAGTCAGTTAGTCTATTACACTGCCCAGCTATGTATATAAAACGTGATATTATACTCATTAAGATGGTATTCAAGATCTTTAACAAAAATTCTGTTTGTCTTTCACAAGAAGTTTCTATTTCTATCATGGTATCAGAGCCAACAAAATAACTGTCATGGCTGATAATCACACACATTTTCTTGGTGCTTCCAATTTTTCAGGAAATGTGGAACATTTTCCAAGAAATAATTTTCCAGATCTCACTGGTTCAGATCTTCTCATATGACAACAGATCATGCTAATGCAGCTGCATAATTTTCAGGATCTTCAAGTTCTCCTTCTTCAATTCCATTGATTGCTTTACCTTCATCTATGCCTTTGTTGTCTATCAAGCTTCACAGAAATAACTATGGCTATTGGAGATCACAAGTACTGCCAACGTTAGAAGCCTATGATCTTGAAGGCTATATA
Source organism: Boswellia sacra (assembly GCA_013180625.2). NCBI lineage: Eukaryota > Viridiplantae > Streptophyta > Magnoliopsida > Sapindales > Burseraceae > Boswellia > Boswellia sacra. Next base: position 4,741 of record SNVD02009565.1, on the reverse strand, counting down.
ACTGGAGATAAGTCTCATCCACCTTCTTTTATAATTGCTAATTTATCTAACTCTAGCAATGTAGTTCAACATCCAAATCCTAAGTATGTTCTATGGAAACGTGTGGATAAATTCATCCTAAGCTGACTACTATCATCAATCGCAGAAAATATGTTTGGTCATGTAGTTAGACGTCAGACCTCTATGCAACTTTGGAATACTCTTGAAAAACTATTCTATACTGAATCTAGAGCATGTATAATGCATCTTAAGAATGAGCTATGATGAACACTTAAATCTGCATATTTAATAAGAGTTTAGTTCATCATATTGCATTAATAGTGTCATTAAATTCCTCAACTTAAGCATATTTGTAGCATTTGCATCTTTGGAATTAATTTCTCTTAATTTTGGTTTTGTTACAGGTTCGGTAAAATGAGCATAACTCTCTTTTTATAGATCAGAATGGTGCAATTCTTAATGTTTTGGAAAGCTGATTTAAATTTTCTACAAGATTGCATTTCACAAGCATCATCAAATTCGGGCTCTTAGTGGACCAAAATTGGGCTTGAAGTGAACCCATCTACAGTCTCGGCCTAGTCTGACCAGGCCTCAATATTTGGACCGTATCTCTCAAAATACGTATCCAAATTGTGCAAATCAATATGTTCTAGAAAGCTGAGAGAAATATCTACAACTTTCATGAAGACATGTGATTAAAATTCACAACATTTCAATGTCAAAATTGATGGTCAAAGTCGGTGCCTAATGATCCCAATTGTCAAAGATATTTACAACTAATATTTGACAATTATGCCCTTGTAATTTGACAAGTTTGCCCCTGGATGTATCTATAAATAGAGGTGCCTTGTGACCCATTAGGGCATCTTGGCCTTGGCTGGAACATTTTGGCTTTGGCTAGGATCTTGTATTGTGTTTTGTGTGTTTATGTTATTAATGAATTTCCTTTTTCTTACATTTTATTTTCTTTCTATTATAATGTTCTTCTAATTTCTCTTTTGCTAAGGTGAAAGGGTGAAACCCTTGATATGAGAATAAGGATTCTCTAACCCTTAATATGTGCTTAATAATCTTAATCTTATAATGTTTATTCAATATGATTTATATTTAATTTCTTAATCAATCTTGACACCACTCGTAAAGTGGAGGTCTTGATCCATTGTCGACAATCCTTGGCACATCAAATGCTTGGATCCTTTCTAGATGATGTATGGTTCTTCCTTACCAACACGAATCTAGTTAGGAACCTTGATTTGTTGTAGACATATGGTGATTGGCACATTGGATGCTTGAACCCATTTACAAGAAGTGGTATAAATATTGGTAACGAAACAAATATAATTCATATAACTAAAATGGGTTAATTATCCTTATTTGAAATATCAAGGCGGATCCCCTAACCTTAGCTCTCATTATTATTGTGTTAATTTCTCTTGTGTTTTAGTTATTCTTATTTATTAACTTGTTCCTTACTTTTACTTGTTGATATTATCTTGTCACCTCTTCGAATCATCCATATCATATTTGCTTAGCTTATAATTTGTAACGCTTAAATTCCCTTCCTTGTGGATCGACCCCGGTCTTACCGGGTTTTATTACTTCGACACTCCTATACTTGGGAGACAATCCTTTTTCGGATGTGTCAAGTTTTTGGCGCCGTTGCCGGGGAAGGTAAAAAATTGGCGTGCAAAATTGTAAGTGTTCTCTTTTCTCATCTTAGATCTAAATTTTTTATTTTTTGTGTGTTCATCTTTTGCTCTCTTTTCTTCTCCTTTCTTGCATGAAAATTTGGTCACGAACATCTAGTGGTAGACTTGTTAGAAAAACATCATCTTCCTTAGAAAACATGGCCAACAATCATGAGAAAATATTCACGGATGAAGGGGACAACCGTTCGCAACAAAATGATCAAAATCAACGAAGAACCCTCAGAGACTACATGAATCCGGTAAGGACTAGTGCACCATCTTGTGTAGTTTCTCCTCCAGATTCAATCCATTTTAATTTCAAACCAAGTTTTGTTCGACTTCTACCCACTTTTCATGGCCTTGACATGGAGAACCCATATTCGCACTTGAAACTCTTTGAAGAGGTATGTAGCTCCTACACTGACCCAAATTGTAGCATAAACACCATTAGATTAAAGCTTTTTCCTTTTTCTTTAAAAGATAAAGCTAGAACATGGCTACAAAATTTGAGGTCGAATTCCATCAGTTCATGGGATGAGATGAAACAACAATTTTTGAAAAAATTTTTTCCTACCCATAGAACAAATTCTCTTAAAAGACAAATTTCTGATTTCTCTCAAAAACAAGGGGAAACCCTTTACCAATGTTGGGATAGGTATAAGGAACTACTTAATACCTGTCCTCACCATGGGTTTGAAACTTGGAGAATAGTTGCACACTTCTATGAAGGGTTAACACCTCAAGATAGACAATTAGTGGAATTAATGTGTAATGGAGAATTTAAAGAAAAAGACCCTGAGGAAGCACTTGACTTCCTAGATTCCTTGGCAGAAAAGGCACAAAATTGGGACACTGCTGGCACCTATGAGGTACCAGGCAAGGCCCCAACCTCGACATCCAATAGAGGCATTTACAACCTTAGGGAAGACCATGACCTTCAAGCCAAATTTGCATCCCTAGCTAGAAAAGTCGAGGCTTTAGAGATGAAAAAGAGTGGTCAATTGAAATCTATTCAAGAAAATGTCTGTAACATTTGTGATGACAATGACCATTCTACTGATGATTGCCCAACTTTGCCTGCCTTTAGGGAATGTCTCCATGAAGAAGCCAATGCCTTGAAACACTTTCAAAAGGCCAAATCACAATCCATATTCACAAACCTACCAATCCTGGTTGGAGGGAGATTTTGGAGAAATAATCTCAAATTTTAGCTTGGAGAAAAAGACAATCATGCACAATCTTCACAAGTCCCTTTTCAAACACGACAAAATTTTCAAAATTCTCATGATCAGGCATATGCTCCTCCTCCTAGGAATGACTTTGAAGAAACATTGCATTCATTCATTACAAAGCAAGAGACTTTCAATAGTCAAATTGCTCAAACATTAGCAAATTTGTCAAAAACTCTTGCAAAATTTGCATATACATTTAGCATTTAAGAGAAGGGAAAATTTCCTTCTCAAACATTGCAAAATCCCAAAGATCAATCTAACTCAAATGCAGGGAGTTCAAATAACCATTATTTTGACCAAGCTAAGTCAGTCATGAACCTTCGCAATGGTAAGGTTGTTGAAAAACATATTCCTAACCCTTGTGAGAAAGAAGAAGAATCGATCTCTAAAGGGCAGGAAGAGGCTGCTAAACCAACACCTAGCGAAGAGGAAACCATATCCTCATCTGTGCCTCCATTTCCTCAAGCATTAGCCACACAAAAGAAGCCAACTCACAATTCTGAAATCTTTGAAATTTTCAAACTGGTAAAGGTCAACATTCCTTGCTTGATGTGATCAAACAGGTACCTTCTTATGCAAAATTTTTGAAAGACTTGTGCACTGTAAAAAGAAAACTAAATATGAAAAAGAAGGCCTTTCTAGCCGAGCAAGTAAGTGCTATTCTTCAAAATAATAATACAATGAAATATAAGGATCCAGGTTGTCCTACAATTTCATGTGTTATTGGAGACCATAAAATTGAACAAGCTCTTACTTGATCCTGGTGCTAGTGGGAATTTGTTCCATATTCGGTTTTTCAATAAACTCAATCTAGGTGAGTTAAAAAACCGTGACTTCTGGATCTTTGCTGCTGATAGATCAATTAAAAGTACCAAGAGGAGTAGTAGAAGATGTGTTAGTTCAAGTCGAAAATTCATTTTACCCAGTGGATTTATTGTCTTGGCACACACCAGTGGAAGTATGTAATTCAATTCCTGTCATTTAGGGCCCCGTCCATTCTAGCTAACTCTTAATGCTTTTGATTATTGCAGGAATGGGAGTCATGAAGCTATCTATTTGGGAACATGACATTGGAACTTAATGTTTTCAATATGTGCAAACAACCACATGACGAAGAAGATGAAATTGAGGAGGATAATATGATCGAATCTATTGTGGAAGATCACATCCAAAAAGGGAGTTCTTCTGACCCTTTGGAAAATTGTTTAGTAAATTCGTTAGAATCAAGTATGGAACTAGAACATGATCTTTCTAATATGTGTTCTTTACTGGATTGTGCACAGGTATTGGAAAAAGGCTCAAAATCAAGATTTGAAGAATTGGGGTAAATGAATGAAAGCAAGGAAGATGAAGCTCCCAAGCTAGAATTGAAGCCCTTACCTGAAGGACTGAAATATGCATATCTTGGGGAGAATCAGACATATCCGGGGGTAATTTCTTCATCCCTCACATGCGAGCAACAAGGTAAGTTGATAGAAGTGCTTAAAAGGCATAAAAATGCAATTGGGTGGACTTTAAAAGATATAAAAAGCATTAACCCTTTAATTTGCACACATAGAATACATTTAGAGGAAAATGCCAAAACATCTCAACAACCTCAAAGGAGATTAAATCCACACATGAAAGAGGTTATTAGGGCTGAAGTTCTCAAACTACTTGATGTGGGAATTATCTATCCTATTTCTGATAGTAAGTGGGTAAGCCCTATACAAGTAGTATGATAAGTGTCTATTTATATATCATTTTCATATCAATTCGTCCATGTTCTTTGCTATATTCCTTGGTATTTTTATGTTTTTGTGTGGTTTTTGATGTTTATAG
>SNVD02009562.1:0-39596 GCA_013180625.2 Boswellia sacra | reverse complement strand
CAACAAGCTCTGTTATCCCAATCTTTCCTTACTTTGTTGTTAAATAAAACAGCTCTTTATTTAATCTCTATCCATTAAACAACCTAGAACAAGCTCTCTAAGTTTAATTCAATAGAAGCATTACGAGGAGAAAGATAGGTTGATCTAAGCAATAATCACACAAGTTCGGATTATTTAACCTAGGTTGTATTTTCCAATTGCAATCTCTGATCATAATTTTGCTACTAATGATTGGAAATTCATGACAATTACGGATCAAGATTTCTAATCTAGCAATAGACAACAACCAGATTATATTCAGTTGGCCATTCCAAATACAATCAGTAAGCAATCATAAGATTAGATATGGGAAAATACAAGCAACTTCAATTAGAGAATTGGATAACAATTTCTTACACAATCAACTCACAAAATCTATATCAAGGGCTTTGAAATCACCCTCAACCAATTCAGATTTAGTTACACATATTCAATCAGAATAACAAATACAATACAGAGAAATTCCCGAATTGAAAAGGAAAGAAAGAACTTAGCAAATTCTTTGAAAATCTTCTTTGTAGATGAATCTTCTTGGAATTGTAGTTCCTCCTCTTTCAAAATCCTCTTTCTCCTTCAAGAACTCCAAGGGATGAGAGAAATCCAGAAATGCAGCCTCCTCCCACGTTTTCCCCCTTCAAGTTATCAAAATAAAACCCTAAAATGTGTTTAAATACTCTGCTACAGTAACCTGCTACAGTGTCCCGTATTATACATTCTACAGTGAATTGTGGAATTACATTTCTATACTTCTCACACTGTTTTGATTACAACTTTTGGTACACTGAATGGATTTATAAACCGAAATTTCTCCAGAAAATAGACTTCGAGAGCTTTCCAACGGTATATAATACGTCATTGGGTTCATTGTATATCAATACAATTAAATCCGAGAATATGGTTGACTAGCAGAGGTGAAAATGAAGGGTTTTACTCCATTTTTGTGCAAGTTGCTCCAAAACTCCTACAAACATCAAAACCACACAAAAACATAAAAATACCAATGAATATAGCAAAGAAACATGGACGAATTGATATAAAAGTAATACATAAATAGACACCTATCAGTTACAAGTGATTAGGTGAGAATGGCTCTACACACACACTCTCGAGGAATTGAAGTGAAGCGAAACTAATCCTTGAGATGAAATTCTTGATCAAGTGCATTATTTTGAAGTTTTCCTTGGGTTGTAATTAAGTACAATCTTTGAGGCCTATTTTCAAGTTGAAGCATTTGTCTGTTTTAATTTTTCTTTGATTCTGTTTTGGTTTAGTTTTGTTTCATATCGTTGTAGTTGCTCGAGGATTAGCAAAGTCTAAGTGTGGGGGAATTTGATAGGTGTCTATTTATGTATTACTTTTATATCAATTCGTCCATGTTTCTTTGCTATATTCCTTGGTAATTTTATGTTTTTGTGTGGTTTTTGATGTTTGTAGGAGTTTTGGAGGAACTTACACAAAATTGGAGTAAAACCCTTCATTTTCACCTCTGCTAGTCCACCAATTTCTTGGAGTTGATTGTATCGATATACAATTAACCGGATAACATGCTATATACTATTGAAAAGCTCTCAAAGTCTATTTTCTGGAGAAATTTACAGTTCACGAATTTATGTAATGTACCGAAAGTTGTGATAAAAATGGTATGAGAAGTGTATATTTGTAATTCCATATATCACTGTAGCATGTTATTAAATACGGGGCACTGTGGCAAGTTACTGTAGCAGAGTATTTAAACACATTTTAGGGTTTTATTTTCATAACTTGAAGAGGGGAAAACGTGGGAGGAGGCTGCATTTATGGATTTCTCTCATCCCTTGGAGTTCTTGAAGGAGAAAGAAGATTTTGAAAGAGGAGGAACTACAATTCCAAGAAGATTCATCTACAAAGAAGATTTCCAAAGAATTTGCTAAGTTCTTTCTTTCCTTTTCAATTCTGGAATTTCTCTGTATTGTATTTGTTATTCTGATTGACTATGTGTAACTAAATCTGAATTGGTTGAGGGTGATTTCAAAGCCCTTGATATGGATTTTGTGAGTTGATTGTGTAAGAAATTGTTATCCAATTCTCTAATTGAAGTTGCTTGTATTTTCCCATATCTAATGCTTATGATTGCTTACGGATTGTATTTGGAATGGCCAACTGAATATAATCTGTTGTTGTCTATTGCTAGATTAGAAATCTTGATCCGTAATTGTCATGAATTTCCAATCATTAGTAGCAAAATTGTGATCATAGATTGCAATTGGAAAATACAACCTAGGTTAAATAATCCGAACTTGTGTGATTATTGCTTAGATCAACCTATCTTGCTCATCGTAATGCTTCCATTGAATTAAACTCAGAGAGTTTGTTCTAGGTTGTTTAATGGATAGAGATTAAATAAAGAGCTTGTTTTATTTAACAACAAAGTAAGGAAAGATAGGGATAACATAGCTTGTTGTTATCTACGGTTGATAACTTCAATGCTGTAATTGGATTACAATTCTATGTTAATTCACAAATTCATATCTTGTGGCAGAGAATGAACTCTTAACCAAGTGTCTCTCATTGATTTTTTACTCCATTTAACTTTGCTTTGTGTTATTCTTCATTTGCTTTCGTATTAAGTTTAATTAATCAATCAACAAAACCCCCCCTGTTTAGTTTATTATTGCTGGAAAATAACAAATTCAATTAGAATCAATTCTCGTGGGAACGATATCTACTTATCACTTTATTACTTGTGCGATTAGTATACTTGCTAGTTTCGAACGCATCATCACTTCTTGGATCTAATTTACCTAACAGCTCTCTGTCATTTAAGATATAAAACCTACATCCAAAAACATGAAAATATTTCAAATTAGGTTTTCTACCTTTCAAAATTTCATAAGGTGTCTGGTTGGTGCTAGGTCTTAGAAAAACTTTATTTAAAATATAACAAGCAGTGCTTATTGCTTTAGCCCATAGCCTTTTGGTTAACTTTTTGCTATTGAGCATCACTCTAGCCATCTTTTGAAGAGTTCTATTCTTCCTTTCCACAATGCCATTTTGTCAGGGGTTTTGGGAGCTAAAAATTCATGATCTATACCATGATATTTGCAAAAGTCAGCATAGCTAACATTTTCAAATTCCTTACCATGATCACTTCTTACTCTCACTGTCCTGCCAATGTTCCTGTTTTGCTTATTTTCAAGCTTAACACAAAGATTCCTGAAAGCTTCAAAAGTGTCAGATTTTTCTTTAATAAAATCAACCCAAGTATATCTAGAAAAGTCATCTACACAGACAAATATGTATCTCTTACCTATAATGCTTTCAATTTGTATGGGACCCATAAGATCCATGTGAAGCAAATCAAGTATTTTGGATGTGCTAAGATGTGGATTGGATTTGTGTGAACTTCTAATTTGTTTTCCCATTTGACATGGTCCACAAATTTCATTGACATTGTCATTAAATTTAGGAACTCCTTTTACAGCACCTAACTTAGTCAATCTAACCAAGTCTTTGTAATTTAAATGTCTTAATTTTTGATGCCATAATTCCAAATTCGAAATCTTAGCTTGGAATGCAATTTTTACCAAACGACAATTATCTGAATATATCTTTTTCCTTCTAAAATGCATTTTTCAAAATTATCTAAGACCATACAGTTGTTTTGTTTGAAATTAACAGTTTTAGAGCTTGTTATTATCTACGGTTGATAACTTCAATGTTGTAATTAGATGACAATTCTACAATTAATTCGCAAATCCATATCTTGTGGTAGAGAAGGATCCCTTAACCAGCTTTCTCCCATTGATTTTTCATTCAAATTTACTTTCTGTTTTGTTATTCTTTACTTGCATTCTTATTTCATTTAGTAAAGCATTCAACAAAAATCCCCCCCCTGTTTAGTTTATTGTTGCTGGAAATAACAAATTCAATTAGAATCAATCCTCGTGGGAACGATATCTTACTTATCACTTTATTACTTGTGCGACTAGTATACTTGCTAGTTTCGAACGCATCAAGTTTTTGGAGCCGTTGCCGGGGATTGATTTTCTAATCGATTTGTTATTTTGTTTTCGTTGTTGATTCATATTTTCTTTGTTTTTCTTTTCTGATTGTTTGTGTTTAGACAACATGACAGTAAACTTCTATCAATTCAGTAGCGGATTTGAGCCACAAGTACCATGGAGAGTAAATGAGGTAAGCACTCCGAACATTGAACAACAACTTCTGAGCTAACCTCTCTTGTGGAAAACATGGCTGTAGGAGATATGCAAAAATCTTATGAATGTGGGATATATTCTACGATGGAGCATCCAATCGACATGTATCCAACTTTACAAGAAGAATATATGGAACAAGCCAATGCCATGGGTGGATTTCCAGGACAAACGAGGCAATGGTATGATCCTTTCTCTAGCACTACAATGCTGGATGGGAAGATCAACATAATTTCAGTTACTGGAATCATCAACCAATCACTCCAAATGTGATACCAAATCGGCCACAAGGTTTCAATCAACCTAGAGTGCAGCAACCTTTTCAAATGCAACCACCACCAATGCCACATCCAGCAACGCAACCAGCTTCACAAAACTCAGGTATGTCTCTCCAGGACATTGTTAATGCACTTGCCACTAACACAATGCAATTCCAGCAGGAAACTGGGGCAAGTATCCAAACCTGGCAAATCAAATGGGACAATTGGCCACTAGCATGAGCAAATTCGATGGCCAAGGCTCAGAAGAATTATCTTGTCAAACGATGATCAATCCAAGAGAGAATTCTTGTGCGATAACTTTGCAAAATGAAGAGCAATTAGATGTCCTACCAAAGAAATCACAAACTGATGAAGGAGATGACACCAATTCCACCATGAACAAAACACTAACTTCTCAGGTAAATCCTATAACTCCCATTCCTTCATATGTTTCTCCTCCACTTTTTCCTAGTAGATTTGCACAATCGAAGAGAAACAAGAACAAGAAATCCTGGAAACTTCTCACAAAATCGAGGTAAATATACCACTTCTGGATGCTATTGAGCAAGTAACTCGTTGTACAAAATTTCTCAAGGAGTTATGCACCAACAAGAGAAAGTTGAAGGGAAATGAGAAAGTAAGTGGGGGGGAAAATGTTTCAGCTGTATTGCAAAGAAAAATTCCTCCAAAATGCAAAGATCCAGGTACGTTCATCATTCCATGCACCATTGGTAATACCAAGTTGGAAAGAGCTATATTAGATTTAGGAGCATCTATTAATGTCATGCCATATTCTATTTATGCTTCTTTAAATCTTGGACCTTTTGCGAAAAATGGTATTACCATTCAGTTTGCTGATCATTTTAATGCATATCGCAAAAGAGTTGTGGAAGATGTGCTTGTGCAGGTGAATCAATTGGTTTTCCAGTAGACTTCTATGTCCTTAAATAGAGGATGAGACATCTCCTAATCCAACACCGATTCTTTTAGGGAGGCCATTCTCGAAAACTGCTAGAATCAAGATTGATGTTCATTATGGCACTTTGACCATAGAGATTGATGGCAAGGTGATATGTTTTAATATTTTTGAGGAAATGAGGTACTCTAATGACTTACATTCTGTTTTTGCAGTTGACGTTATTGATTTTTTGCCACAACAATGTTTTGAGTTAACTCGCAAGAATGGAGTGGATGTTGCTATTAGTGAACACATAAGGATAGAAAGTTTCAAAGAGCCAAGAAAGCTGATACAAGTGTCCAAAGAAGTGGAGGAAGCTGTGGCAAGCTTAGATGAGACCATAGCTATAACCACAAATAGGTATGATGTTTCGTGCATTCAATTTCCTTATCTACAGCTGAAGCCACATACATAGCAGCAGGGAGTTGTTGTACACAACTGTTGTAGATCTGTCTCTTATACACATCTAGATGTGTATAAGAGACAGGAATGATACTTTGCGAGTTACAATGGAAATGGGCCTTGCACGAATACAAGAAGATAAACTCGTCCGAATACTTACAGATCACAAAATAGCTATTGAGTGGACAATTGTTGAAATCCAAGGACCATCCATATGCATTGACCGTATCTTGTTAGAAGAGGGATCCAAGCCCATTAGAGAAGTACAACGGAAATTGGATCCTCCCATGATGGAACCAACGTCGGGCTGAGGACGTTAAACCAAGCGCTTATTGGGAGGCAACCCAATGTTTTTGAAAAATTAAAAAAAGAAGAAAAGAAAAATAAAATGAGGTAATAATGATCGATATTTGTGTCTCGAGGAGATTCCTTTCATAGGCCATCAAATTGATCAGGTTTTATCTCTCTTTGCCATCTGTCTCATTTGTTTTTATATTTTGTACTTGTTTTTGACTTTTGTTTGCTATTGTGTTGTTATCTCTTTTATGTGTCTTTAGTTTCGTTTTTGCTCTTTTCTTTTCATTTCTTTTGTTTAATTTGATTACTCTGTGCTTTGAGCTCATTTGTGCTGTAGCTTGTGGAAACATCCAAACGGAAGTTGAAGTCATTCGCCAAAGGTTTGAAACATGCATATCTTGAAGAAAAACAAACCCGATCGCATTATCGGTAATATCTCTTCTTTTCTCCTCTTCAATGGATGCCGATATCTTTTTGTCGAACCTTCGTAAATATTTCCCTTCACTTCCTCAAAATGCTGTGTTTAAAATTTATAAAGTACGGATGACTAGACTTTGGGCATTGATGCTCCTAAATGTGCCTGCTGATATCCGATGGCTTATCGAAGCCAAGGTGAGATTGTCCGGTGAGCCGGACATTAATCTCGCAAAATACATGCCTGGTCTAGGAAAGAGCTACTACGCCAAGAGGCGAAGAGCGAAAAGGTTACAAGTATGTTATAAATGTGCTAGATGGAATTGTAACCAGACTTGTCGTTCATTAGGTTTTGTGTCCAGAAATAGAGAAGATAAAATGTCATTTATTAAGAATGGTCTGAGTAATGAGTCGCTGGATAATGTTTTATTAACTCTTGAGTCACATTCTTGTGGACTTGTTCAGCGTGAATTGCTTAATCTATGGACACAATTTCGTGATGAATTGCAGTGTTATAGTCTAAGGAATCTGACTAAAAACGACCCTGTTTGCCAGTTTATAAGAAAACTGGATGGGAAGCAAATCCCCGACTCATAGAAGGCGTTTCAGCCGTTACTGGACGTAAAACCAGAGGAAGATGTGAGCCACAATCACAACTACTTGTATATTTGAATGTGTGTTGTTGTTGTCGAATTTTATTTTTTCTTGTTTCGTTTGATCTGATTATCAATGTTGTTTTTGTGTTGTTGTTGTTTGTTGATTTTGTTTGTTTTAATTTCAAGTTTTCTTTTTGACAAACCATATGACTACCCCATGCATAAGCACACGTGGGAGACAAGTGTGGAGGTTTTGTCAACCTCCGCCGAAAGTATATCTCTACTTTTCATGCTTCACGTGGGAGACAAGTGTGGCGGTTTTGTCAACCCCCGCCGAAAGTGTATCTCCATTTTCCATGCTTCACGTGGGAGACAAGTGTGTAGGTTTTGTCAAACCTCGCCGAAAGCATATCTCATTTTTTCAAATCTTGGGGCGATAAATCTGCATCGAGCAACCCCCACCGAAATTATGTCCCCATGTGTCAAATTTGAGAGTTTTACGTGTGTATATATCCATTTTGCATATTCTCAAATGTCATTTTATAACCTGTCTTGCACTTGAATCGCATAATACCTAACGTACATCATTGTCTTACACAAGTTTAGAGCACTTTTAGAAATGGAGAAAACACCAATTCGGCGATTCCAAAATATATGCGTATTTTGTGGATCGCAATTTGGTAAAGATGGAGAGTTTACAACAGCAGCTCTTGATCTTGGTAGGACATTAGCTGCGAGGGGTATTCATTTGATTTATGGAGGGGGTAGTCTTGGGTTAATGGGGTGTGTGTCGACAGCTGCATCCCTAGGAGGGAGCAAAGTTCTCGGCATTATCCCTAAACCATTAGCTGTACGAGATATCGTAGGCAACACCATGGGGGAAGAGTTACAGGTCTCTAGCATGCATGAGCGTATTGCACATATGGTTGTTAAGTCCGATGCATTTATAGCTTTGCCTGGTGGTTATGGTACATTAGAGGAGATATTTCAAATCACCTCTTAGGCACAGCTAAACATCCATCGGAAACCCATTGGTTTGTTAAATGTCAAAATTTTTTTGATGGTTTGTTGTCTTTTCTTGATCAAGCAGTAGAAAAAAACTTCATCTCACAGTCGGCGAGGCAAATCCTGGTACAGCTTCAACTGCAGGGGAGTTAATTGACAAATTACAAGAATTCGTCTATTCCCTGATTCAACAATGGCTCGGATAGATTGGTTTGGAGAAGGCAATAAGAGGCGTAAATGGATTTAACGCTCCATCTGTAATCTCTATCTGCTGGTTTGCTTCATTTTTGTTTGCTTTCTCTTTATTGTGTTTATTTGAGTTCAGTTTTTTTTTCAGGTTGTTTCTTTCATCCCAGGTAATATTTTCTAATCTCGGTTTTTAGAGTGGTGGCTTAAAAAGTTCAAGTTCCTCTTGAAACGCATTCTGGATCTCTTCAATCCATAATGGCTGAATAAGGAGGCTAACTTCTAAACTTTTTAGACCCATTCTAACTGACTTGTTTGTGTTTACTGATTTGTTGGACTTTATTATTTTCTGAGTAAGTTTAGTTTTATGTAATTTTGAGTTGTTGTGTGTTTTTGTTTTTATCAGTTTCGATTCGAAAAAAAAAAACATTGTGGAAAAACCTGAGAATGGCAGAATATGGGGTTTCTTTAACTCTTGAAACGCATTCTCTCTAAATAAATTTATAGTTTGTTTATTTCATGTTGTTTGAAGTGTCTTATTTCTTGTTTCGTTCTTTCATAATAAAGGTATATAGGCTGGAAACCTTAAGTCTGCGGGCTACTGGTCCTAAGGATTGTTGAAATATACAATCTTGACTCAGGTGTAACAACGCCACGTACCTCTTTTCTTGCATTTTGTGGGTCGATGATAAGATAATGATTGAATTAAGAATAACTCTTGGAAAATGATAAATGATGCATGGATCTGTGTGCTTGAAATGTTTATTGGTTTTCGCTTTGCTTTTGATTCCTTGCGCAACATTGAGCACTGAGCTATTATCACTGAGTTATTTGTTCACTTAGAGAAAGTTTATGTAATTTAAATGTTTCTTCAGATTTCAATGAATTCTAGAACTTGTTTGATGGTCACTCGAGGCGAAATCCTAGACTGTGCAACATTGGGGAAATGATTTAGGCCATCTTTGGACCGTTTGAGCCTTAATAGCCAACCTTGACTGAAATTGATCCCTAGTTACCCCTTTGAGCCTTTGTAAGCCTTTTTCTTTGTTAACTCACTAAAAGATTTCCTAACCTCAAATGAATTTGTTCCAAACAGTTTATCCCTTACCTATGAGCATGTAGATCATTCACAATTAAATTCTGAGCTATGTTCTGGTTTTGGGAAGTTAGAGAAGGTTGGATGTGTCATGAGCAATGCAAGTGAGTTCTATTATGTTTGTAAAAAAAAAAAGAAAAAAAGAAAAAAAACCAATTTGTACTTATCGTCCACGTACTTACACATTGAGGACAATGTGTTGTTTAAGTGTGGGGGAGGGGAAGTGTAATAAAAAAAAAGAAAAAAAGAAAAAAAAGAACAAAAGAAAAAGAATAAGAGATCTATACCCTTAAGTGTTCTTAAAAAGAATGAAACAAGCAAGTGTGGGGGTGTAGTTTTCTTTTTGTTTTCTACAAAAAAAAAAAAAAAGATTGAGTGTTCTAAATAAGTTTGGGGGAGTAACTGGTGAATTGAAATGAAGTTGTGTTATAGGGTTGAGCTCTACATAGTCTTGAATGATTTATGTGTTTGTGGGTGATTTGAGCCAAATTATTATCCTTTATCATACCTTCACCCAAGCCAAACGTTACAAGCTTAATAAAGTCCTACTTGATCCTTGGTGTTGTGCATGTCTACATTAGTGGAGAGTGACTTGAAAAGCAGGCCTATGGAGTTCATTTATACACACATCTTCAATATTAAATATGATTCATTTTTATGCATAAACTCATCCGGGTTACAAGTGATTAGGTGAGAATGGCTCTACACACACACACTTGAGGAATTGAAGTGAAGCGAAACTAATTTTTGAGATAAAATTCTTGATCAAGTGCATTATTTTGAAGTATTCCTTGGGTTATAATTAAGTACAATCTTTGAGGCCTATTTGCAAGTTGAAGCATTTGTGTGTTTTAATTTTTCTTTGATTCTGTTTCGGTTTAGTTTTGTTTCGTATCATTTTAGTTGCTCGAGGACTAGCAAAGTCTAAGTGTGGGGGAATTTGATAGGTGTCTATTTATGTATTACTTTTATATCAATTCGTCCATGTTTCTTTGCTATATTCCTTGGTATTTTTATGTTTTTGTGTGGTTTTGATGTTTGTAGGAGTTTTGGAGCAACTTGCACAAAAATGGAGTAAAACCCTTCATTTTCACCTCTGCTAGTCAGTGATCTTCTCGGATTTAATTGTATTGATATACAATGAACCCGATGACATGTTATATACCGTTGGAAAGCTCTCGAAGTCTATTTTCTGGAGAAATTTACGGTTTATAAATCCATTCAGTGTACCAAAAGTTGTAATCAAAACAGTGTGAGATGTATAGAAATATAATTCCACAAGCCACTGTAGCATGTATAATACGGGGCACTGTAGCAAGTCACTGTAGCAGAGTATTTAAACACATTTTAGGGTTTTATTTTGATAACTTGAAGAGGGGAGAACGTGGTGGAGGCTGCAGCTCTGGAATTCTTTCATCTCTTGGAGTTCTTGAAGGAGAAAGGAAGCTTGGAAAGAGGAAGAACTACAATCCAAAGAGAATTACATCAAATTTGCTAAGTTTTTCCCTTCCCTTTCATTTTCTGGAATGTCTCCATGTTGTATTGTATTTACCACGTTCTTAAACATGTGTAACTGAATCTGAATTGGTTGAGGGTGATTTCAAAGCCCCTGATATGGTTTTTGTAAGTTGATTGTGTAAGGAATTGTTATCCAATTCTCTAATTGAAGTTGCTTGTATTCTCCCATATTTAATGCTTATGATTGCTTGCTGATTGTATTTGAGTGGCCAACTGAATATAATCTGGTTGTTTTATTGCTAGACTAGAAATCTTGATCCGTAATTGTCTTGAATTTCTAATCATTAGTAGCAAAATTGTGATCAGAGGTTACAATTGGAGAATATAACCTAAGTTAAATAATCCGAGCTTGTGTGTTTATTGCTTAGATCAACCTATCTTTCTTATCATAATGCATCCATTGAATTAAACTCAGAGAGCTTGTTCTAGGTTGTTTAATGGATAGAGATTAAATAAAGAGCTTGTTTTATTTAACAACAAAGTAAGGAAAGATTGGGGTAATAGAGCTTGTTATTATCTACGGTTGATAACTTCAATGCTGTAATTAGATGACAATTCTACAATTAATTCGCAAATCCATATCTTGTGGTAGAGAAGGATCCCTTAACCAGCTTTATCCCATTGATTTTTCATTCAAATTTACTTTCTGTTTTGTTATTCTTTACTTGCATTCTTATTTCATTTAGTAAAGCATTCAACAAAAATCCCCCCCCTGTTTAGTTTATTGTTGCTGGAAATAACAAATTCAATTAGAATCAATCTTCGTGGGAACGATATCTTACTTATCACTTTATTACTTGTGCGACTAGTATACTTGCTAGTTTTGAACGCATCAAGTATACTTGTCATCACATATCTGACTAATACTAATTAGATTAGCTTTTAAACCTTCAACCAGCAAGACATTTTGAAAGTTGGGTAGGCCTTTGACATTCAAAGTGCCTTTGCCAATGGTCTTACTCTTTGCTCCATCTCCATAAGTGACATTTCATTCCCTGCATGCTTCAAAATTTTTGAAAAGCTGTTTGTTTTCAGTCATATGCCTGGAATAGCCACTGTCAAAATACCACAAATCGTTAGAAGAATGTTTAACAGTAATAAGAGCAATATTGCATACTGTCTTCTCTTTTTTAACTCGCTGCAGTTGTGACTTTGGTAACAGTTTGAACTGTTTTGATCTTATATACAAAAGATTCAATAATTTAAAGCATCTAGGCCTAATATGTCCATTTTTATCGCAAAAATAACAAAATGGAATGAATTTTCTTACCTTTTAAGGACTAGATTTGAAAGAGCTCAGAGGAGAAACAAATGTTTCATTGCTTTTTGAACTAAGGCTTGACATTATTGAGTTAGGCTTAGAATTTTTACCTGATGTTGAAGCTTTTACAAACACTGTGTTGATGAGGATGCAACATTACCTTTCGCGTATCTCAATCCATGTTTGTTGGAGTTGTCTCTTCCAAGACTCAAGACTTGATCAAATTTAGATGACCCGATTCTGAGTTGATCAACACATCTTTTGCTCTCCATTATTTCTATTGTAATTCTCTCAATATGTGATGTTTTGTCTTCCAAAGCAAGCTCCAGTTCTGTGATACTGTTTTTAGCATATGATTTTTCACATTTCAACACTTCAATCTCCTTATTCAAGGTTTCAATTTCCTCTTTCTGACTCAACCATTCACTGTAGAGTGCATTATAAGTTTCTTGCAACTCTTCATAGTATTCTGGATCATTTTCATCTGAATGATCAGCATTGGTTCTGCAGTGTTCTGTTATGTCAGTCATAACAGCTTTCCCTTTATCAGCTATTGATGCTGTGAATGCAACAAAATTACTCATGCATTCTTGATCTTCAGAATCAGATTCAGACTCATCACTCCAGGTACCTGTCAAGCCTTTATTTTTCTTCTTGAGATTAGCACATTCAGATTGAATATGCCCATAACCAAAACATTCATAACACTGAATCTATTTTTCTTATCAGGTTGCTTCAATTTCTTCTTGTCATTCTCCTTGTTGAATTTCTTGAACTTGTCTTCACTTGAGTTTGATGGCTTTCCTTGATTCTTTTTCCTGAAATTCTTTTTCATGAACTTGACATAATTTTTTGTTAGAAAAGCAATCTGTTTAGAATCAGTTTCATCAAGTTCATCATTACTTTCATCATCAGATTTTTCAATTTTAACATTGAATGCAATGCTTTTTCCTTTTTGCTTCCTAGTACTCTGATTAATTTCAAAGTTTTGAAGAATGCTAATCAGTTCATCAACTCTCATATGATCAGTGTTTTTAACTTTCTCAATGGTTGAAATTTTAGGTTGAAATTTATCTGGAACAGATCTAATTATTTTGCTAACAATTTCTGCATCATTGAAAGTTTTGCCAAGCATGTATGCAAAATTTATGATGGGACATAACTTAGAGTGAAACTCAAAAATTGACTCATCCTCATGCATCATCAAATTTTCAAATTGAGAATTCAGTCTAATCAATTTAGATCTTTTAACAGATGTAGTACCTTCATGTTTTACCTCAAGTATGTCTCACGCTTCTTTGGCCACTTTGCATCTAGAAATCTGTCCAAAGTTATTTAAGTCCACTGCAGCAAAAATTGCATTGAGAGCCTTTGAGTTCCAGCTTGAACGTCGATATTCTTCATCAATCTATTCGTCCTCATGTTTGGGTTCAGCATCACCAAAAGCATTCAACTTTGTTGGCGGTGTCTATCCTTTAAGCACACTAGTCCATGCCCTGTCATCAAAAGAGTTAATATACATCATCATTCTTACCTTCCAATATGGATAATTTCCATCATCAAGAATAGGTGGTTGTGTTCTGGATCCTCCATTTTGAATAAACTCCATTCTTCCAGATTAATGTGACCTTTTCTTCACTTTTATATCAGTGAACCTGCTCTGATACCAATTGTAAGTTCTGGAAGTACGCAGTTATAAGTAATATAACAGTAAACTGTAATGTAAATCGACACAGGAGGATTTTACGTGGTTCGATTATAAAACCTACATCCACGGACAACTTTAGAGCTGCAATTCACTAAGTTCTTGTTTGTACAATCTTTAGGATCGTTTACAGTGCTGACTCACTCTCACACACTGACCTAATCTTTGTAAAACAAAATCTCGCTAAGATATTAAGCTCTAGTGACATTGCTCACTCTCTGTCGCATATAACTTAACAACACACTGTTAAGTAAATTATAACCATGATATCTGACACTGAATTACATAAACACTTAACTCGCAAGTTCTCTTAAGTGTTACTAACTCAGACAGACCAAATCAAAGATTCATGCACGATTACAACCTCTCATACATGAATAAAATACTCATAAAATAAAATCAATGAAGCATTCCAATTTGCATTGAAGCCCTCCTTTCAATTCCTGGAATGCCGTGACATAGACTCACACAACCAACATATATACGTTATGAAAACATAACGTTATATATATATATATTGGGATGTCTGATCGATATCTCCTTAAAATCCTGTAAAAATCCTAATCAAACTCTTATTAGGATAAAGACAAATATAATAGGAAGTGATATAAATAACTTCTAAAGGAATTAGGACACAAATCAATATTCCCCTATTCTAACTAGGATACATTAAATATTGTCCTATTCAAATAGGATTCTTATTATGAATCAAATACTTCCTCAAATATACCTTTAGAAATAGTAAAATAAGAAACAATATAATATTCTTGTTTTATCACAAGTTGATCAAAATTATCATGTGCATGGCACATGCAATTGTGTCACACGTTGGCACCAACAATAAACTTGTAATGCAAAGCAGCTAAGCTCTACTTTTTTGAATTTGAAAGTAAAAATGGAAGAGAAAATGAGAGATAGAGTGAGTTAGAGTCGACGATGGTGGAGTGGAGGAGGCCTGGCGATAGTGGATGGAGACTAGGCCAAATAAGAGAGGTGGAGAGGAGACTCAAGAGTCAAGAGGTTGTTTTAATTAAAGTTGGGTTTTGAGATTGGGGAAAAAGATGTATATAAACCATATTCCAGTGTGTTCAAGTGTACGGTAATATATTACTTTTGACTAATTATTCTACACCACGTGTTATATAGTTTCTTTTTCTATGTTATAATCGGGTCGGGTTAAATTCAGGTTAATATGACTAAACCCGATCATAACCTGAATCTGACAAAACTCAATTTAATTAACTCGATACCAGGTTTTATAATTGAATAACCCGATGGTAACCCGATCTAATCAGGTTAACCTGATTGGGTTGGATCGGGCTGGAGAAATTTGCACACCCCTAATCAATATAAAACCCAACCAAGCCATAACTCCAAAACCCAAAAAAAAAAGTCAACAATCACTATAATTAAAAAAAAGCCCAATCTAGAAGAAATGAAATAAAATGACAATAAAGGCCAACCAGGCCATGCTTCCACTTCAAAATGAAGAACAAAATTCAACAAAAGTCATAATAAACAAAATTAATAAATAGAAAACGAAATTCCCAAGTCATAAAAAGAAAAATTCACAAGTAAAAAAAAACAAAATTAGTTGAAACATCTAAACAAGACAAAATCTTGTTGGCAGTATGCCACTAACATTCTTTCCAGTTTCCACAAGACAGTTGCCACTAACAATATTTCTAGTTTCAACAAAACAACAAATTAAATCAAAGCAACATGCCAACAAGACAACATGAATACAACAATAGAGTAGAAAATAAGAACAAACTCCATAAACTCATGAATAAAATTTCTTGAGTAAATAAAAAAATTCCTAAAAACAAACAAAAACAACAACTACAAACACAAACTCCAAGAGATGAAGCAAACTCCACAATAGTCAAGCAAAGCAAAAGATTAGAATTTGAATTGTCCACAAACTCCCACATTTGAAGCCCCAACTCCAAGTTCCAGCTCCACAAAAATAGAAGTCTCTAACCAATAAAGGATCCAACCTTTACCCAAAAAAAAAAAGATTTCAAAAGCAACATACTTTAACTAAACAAGTCAGCATGACAACACCTATTATAATTTACAACAAAACTAGCTTGAAGCTTTTTTGTATTGAAATTTCAGTAAGGTCAGATTATGGGGTTACCAACTCCTTCAACTCATTAATCATGCTTCAATGTCCAACCGCTCCAATGTTGTTATAGTAGACCCTAGCACATTTTTATCATTGACAAATGCAAAAAGAAAAGTTATAAAATTAATCTAATGAAATCACTATATAATATAACATAAAGTAAAATGGTTAATGAATGTTATTTTACCTAACACAACAGATTTAGATTCACCAAACACCACATGATCCCTATCTTTGCTTTCATCCTACTATGAGATTGGGAAGATTTCATCACATAATGTATAAGTAATCCAATTTTGTGAGCAAATTAATGACTCAACCATTTTAGGAGTTAATGAGCTCCTTAATTGGTCTAGAATGCATTCGCCCGTACTAAATGCAGACTCAGAAGCCACGATTTAGATAGGAATAGCAAATACATCCCTTACCATTCTTGCTAAAACAGAAAAGTTTGCCACATTTACCTTCCACCAATCCGGTATTTCGAAATTATCTTGTTTTCCTTGCACTATTGGTTGAGAAAAATACTTCTCCACTTCATGTGATAATCCTTCCAATTTCTCATCCTGAAGAAACAGTTCAAGTGGATGTTTTTTGGGTGCAGGGAATTGAGAAGTTTGATATTGATCAAGACCAACTGACATTGATGGTACGGAATCTTCACTTACCATTTCATTTGAAGAAGCCCTCTTATTCTCAAAAGAAATATACAAATCATACAGTTTATACAATAATGCTTTAATTTGTGATGTTTTCTCCTCAGACTTACTAAGACCCCAAATTGCCTTATAAGTAGAAGTTACATACCTCAACTTAGCCCTAGGATCAAGAACAACAGCAATGAGCAACATGTGATTTATGCCATCCAATGAACCCCAATATTTATATTCTTCTTCGTATTCTTTGCCATATCACATAAAATGCTATTTATTTGTTGCTCTAAATCACTCAATAATCTGAAGTTGCCACATCTCATGAAGTAAAATATGGATGTAGGAATTAAAGAGGAATTGAACTTGGGAGTTATTTCATAAAATTGCTTCAAAAATTGCATAACAACAAAAGCTTTATTCCAATCATCTGTTTGAGGAGGCCCCACCTTTTTCTCCTCGGAAAAAAAAATTAAGATAATGCCCATGCTCCTCTTCCAACTGCTCAAGTGACTTTTGAAACCGTAGAGCACTATCTAACATCAAGAAAGTTACATTCAAATTCCCTTTGTACTGAACCTTCGTAACCTTGCAATAGAAGATCTAACATATCTCATAACATTTCAAATGCTAGCTATGGATCGCTTAAGCTCTTTTAAAGCCTCACCTATAATCAAGTTAACAATATCTGCAAAACAAAGCACATGTAAGTACTTCCCTTCTAGAATCATCCCTCCACTTTTCCAATTCTTCATTAATTTCTTCTTCAAATAGTTGATGGCTGTTTCATTTGCACTTGCATTATCAACTGTAATTGTGAGGATATTCTCCAAACCCTAGGCGTTCAAACGACCTTCAATAATTTTTTCAATTATTTCCCCTCTATGATTATTAACTTGAGAAAAACACAAAATTCTTTTCTGTAACTTCCGAGAATGATCAACAAAATGTGCAGTGATCACCATATAGCTCATATTTTGAATAGATGTCCAAATGTCAGTGGTGAGGGAAACCCTAACCTTGTATGCCTTGAAATAGTTCTTCAAAGCTTCTTTCTTATTGACATAAAGCTTCAAAATGTCTCTTGCAATTGTTGTTCGTGAGGGAACTTCAAATTTTTGACAAGTTGCTCGCACAAGACGGTGAAATCTTTTATTATCAACAAATCAAAATGGTAACTCATTTATAATTACTGTCTCCCCAAGTGCTCCCCTAATTGCTTCTTTATCAAATATAATAGATATAAGATTGCTAGACATCGTATTCTCTAAATTTTTGCCACAAAAAAAAAGAACTTTTTGTTTCTCATCCTTCTCTGCATGTTGTTCACTCATATTTGGGGCACACATTCAAATGCTTTCATTAGTTAGTGGTGCCATGCTTTTTACTATCTGAAGCAAAACTCTTCCCGCAATAGTTGCATACAAATCTACTCCCACTAATTTTTTTTTGAAATGATCCCATAGTACCAAAACTTAAGGCTTCTTTCTCTTAGGTTTGAAAGATGTTGCTTGACTAGCAAGTTCATTTGCTTGACCATTATTTGGGGAACTAGTTTGAGAAGCCATAACTGGAAAAAAATGCATCAAAATAAAATTAGTTGATTCATGAATAAGAAGTGTAAATATTCCTTTGCAACAAGGAAGAAAGTCTTTTGCAACCATCAAGCGTATTAAATGCATTAAGATAAAATTGAACCAGCAAGCAATCCATGCAACTAGCAAGCATTTTAAATGCATTAAGATTAAATTGAACCATATAGCTCTCCTATGCAACCATTAAGAAATTTAAATGCATCCCTAAACAGATTGCATCTAGCAAGCTTATCCTATGCAACCATCAAGCAATTTAAATAATTATGATAAAATTTAACTCATGAAAACAAACTGTATTATGAGAAAATCTAAGCATCCCTAAACAAATAGCAACCAGCAAGCATATCCTTTACAACCAGCAAGCAAATTAAATGCATTACTATAAAAGTGAACTCATGAAAGCAAAGGCTATTTAGAGAAAATCTAAACGTATAGTAAATAAAGAAGTAAAAGTAATAGAGAAATGAAAGGTAGCAACGTTAATTTGTCCGCCTCAAAACTCAGATAAAACATGATTAAAGAGTCAACGAGTATAAATTAATAACAGAGTATGAGAAAGATTGCAAAATATATTTTAGTTGGAATTAAAGTTTAGCCATGAAGCAAGCACATAATTAATTAACTTATATTAATTCTATATGCATTAATAAAATACATATTAATTCTAAATGCATTAACTGAACATATATTAATTGTATATGCATTAATAGAATATATATTAATACTATACAGTATCTATTCACATGCAAGTAAGCCCAATCTTAATTAACTAACAGTTTATTAATGCATACGCTTAATTAAAAATCTTCTTAACAGGTTAGCGTGTTTGCAGTAATCTGAAAATTTATTAAACATAAGACAACAATCTTATCTTATGCAATTATCAAATTCCTAAAGTTATGGACTGACCACACTAATTACCTTTTACTCTAATAAGTGATATCTAGTAAAGTAGTAATGCAAGTGGTAGCAGTTGGTCAAAAAAGTAACATATTATAAAAGCAAGCCCAATCTTAATTGACTAATAGTTTATTAATGCATACGCTTAATTAAAAAAATCTTCTTAATATATTACTGTGTTTGCAATAATATGAAAATTTATTAAATGTAAGACAACAATCTTATCTTATGCAATTATCAAATTCCTAAAGTTGTGGACTGACCACACTAATTATATTTTACCCCTAATAAGTGGTATCTAGTAAAGAAGTAATCAGCAGATGATCAAAAAAGTAACAGACTATAAAAATAAGCCCAATCTTAATTAATAATAGTTTATTAATGCATACGCTTAATTAACAAATCTTCTTAATGGATTACTATGTTTGCAATAATCTGAAAATTTATTAAATGTAAGACAAAAATCTTATCTTATGCAATTATCAAATTCCTAAAGTTATGGACTGACCACACTAATTATATTTTACTCTAATAAGTGATATCTAGTAAAGTAGTAATGGAAGTGGCAGCAGCTGGTCGAAAACTTAACAGATTATAGAAGTATTAATACACTCAAATTAATTATTACTTACTTATCAAAGAAAATGGTATCTCTTATGCACCTTTCTATGGGACAAAAAATTAAGACTACTCACAATTTGTTCATCCAAAAATACAGAGATCACGTCCCTTGCCACAAAAAGTCTAAACTTTATTGTGCGCCAAGAGTTATCGTTAAATAATTCAACTCGAAGATGGAAGTTGGAACTTTTCTTTGCAGCTTGCAGGTTGTGTAGTGCAAGAAAGCAAATCTGACACGACCCGCCCCTAGCTACGCGGGCGAATCATGCCTAAAACTGTGGACTACTGACTGTTTCTTAATTCTTGTCTTTCTTATGAAACAAACTTGAAATAATTTCCATTACATCCACAAATGAAATTTAAATAAAACAATTTAACTATTACAACCTTGACCTATCCTTGCACCATCACGTGGCTGGGCCTCCACACTTCCTAACTAGATCACATTTTGCTTTCAACCTGGGGGGAGAAATTTTAAAAAAAAAGAAAAATAAAAACAAAGATGTGAGTATAAAACTCAGTGAGTGGAGAAAAAAATGTATTTGTAAATAAATCCAAAAAAAAATCATATTATTGTAAAATAGATATTTGCTTTATATATAAAAAAAATAGTCTTTATAATCTATAACCTTCATATCATCTAAAATGTCATAAAACTTTAAAGTAAATAACTATTGAATGACTAAATTCATCAAAATACTAGTTATAGTTAAAACAATAAAATAATCATCTTCAATCGTACAATACGATACTCTTTATGATCATGCTAAAATTATCACTTCAGTTATTTACTATGAAAAACATAATTTTCTTGAAAATCTTCTTTCAAAAGAAACTTTTATGAATTATACTTCTTTTTCAAACTAACTCATATAAACATATTCAAAACTCTTTTTATTATACTAAACAAGTACCCCTGGAACTGTCTCATCCTGCCTGGCGAGATCTAACATCGCATAGGCAAAACTATCTGAATTTTCTCATACCTGGTGAGATCTACATCACGCAGGCAGAGCTATCTGTACCTGACGAGATCTAATATTGCACAGGCCTGCTATCTAGTCATACGCATGCGTAGAGCTGCCCCCAAAGGGCTAAAACGCCCAGATCACATGGCCCAAAGCCTCTTTGTGTGTCTGAACGGGCCCCAAAGGCCTTTATCTTTCTATCTGAAATCTGTTGTCTCACTGTCTAAGTGAGCTGGGTACTAGCTTAGTATAATATAATTAAATTTCTTATTTTTGCTAAAACTGCTTTCTTTTCAAAATTTGCTTCATATGCTAAATCATTGCTTCTCAAGCAAATTTATCAAAATTTGTAAATCTTATGTAAGCTGAACGGAACTCATAACATCTGAATCCTTGAAAATCTATGATAAATATTTAAAAGAGTAATTGCAATTACTTTAAGAAATCCTCGAAATCAAACTATGAAAAGAATTGATCGTAATTATTCTGCTTATACAGTTTTTATAAAATGGTAAAATATACATCTATAATAATATAGAAAACGATTCATAAATAAAACATGAATCTTTCTTAAAAATGCTAGATCATTGTTTAAAAATAACTTTGCAACTAAAATTTATATCTACAACCATTTGGAAAACTAGATTTGAAACATCTTAATACTTGAAAGCAAACATAACAAATGAGTCTATTTACCCTCGAGAAATAAAAAAAAAAAGAAACTAACTTGAATTCTTCTGAATTTGCTAAAATTCTCAGAAATTCTATTAAATGCTAAATAAACATAGCTAGATAAATACTAAAACATATTTCTAATTATCCAGAAGAATAAATCTTCTACTCTTTCTAAAACTTTCTAAAATATCCATAAAATAAAATACTTTCCATCTCACTATAAACCATAATTTATATTTCTATTTCAAAATTTCATACATCATACTTTAACTTAAATCTTTTTGACTGTTCTAAATTTTTCATAATTCTGCATTTAGGTCCCTATAATTTCTGGAACAGCTTCTAAATTTGCAATTCAACCCCTGCTTCGGTAGTTTTAAAATTTTGCATTGTCACCCCTGCAGAATTTAAATTTTACTTTCTAAAACTTTTTCTTTTTTAATTTCCTATTATTTTGAATATAAAATCACTTATCATTTTGTTAACCAAAACCACCATTTCTTCAACATATGTATTTATGTAAAGAAAATAACCTAATACCTCAATTTTTTATACTAATTCATCTAATTATAAATGTCTCTTTTCCAATCATAAACAAAAACTTTCTACTTCCCACCAACATATAATATATATACATTCATGCTACAACTTTCACTTTAAATTTATTTTTTTCTTGTACTCAAACTTATCGAAACAACAATTACTATATATTCAAAAACTAATCTACTAGCATCACCATAACCATCTCTTCTATTCAAAATCTAATCATTTACACACTCTTATTTTCAAAATACATAAATCATCATTATCTATTCTAAAAACTTTTAATATAACTCAATTAATTAAACTAATAACTTAAATCATATGAAAAACCATAAATTTAATACACTTAAAATAATATGAAATTCTCAAAATATAATCCACTCACTAATTGGGTTGCACAACTCGGTTAGCTCGGATTTGATTCCAAAATCAATATTCCGCCTATCCGGCCACATTCCTCAACAAGAATTAATTCTTCCTTGTCCTAACATCATAAAAGAGCTCATCACATCATATTTAATTAGTAATCAACTTAAATATTTAAAATTCTCAATATCCAAATTCATATCTTAATCCAATCAATCTTAATTAACTCCATTTCTAAACTTCTTAAATAGAGCAGTTCTTGTTCTCTGATTTTTAATAAATAATTGACTTGTCTAAATGGTCTAAAATTTTATACAGATCTTCTACACATACATATCTAATAACATATAAAATTTCATAGCATTCCAAGTTCATTAAGTACCTCAAAATCTTAAGGTTTCTAGATACAAAAATTCTGTAAATTCATTTCCAGAACTGACCTCTCCAATTTCCAAAATACATGATAATTTGTAATAAATTCGTAAAATTACAAAACTTTCCAGATTTAAACTAGACATACGTTCAAACTGGTATCCCAAATTTCATAATTTTTAAAGACCTCTAGATACCTCAAATAACTTACCCAAAACTGATTTTCTGCAGAAATATTGAATTTCCAGTAGTGAACAGTAAACTTCAAAAATTCATATAAAATTTCATACTCAACATTTTTTAGTGATTCCAACTTTGAACAAATCCTTATAATGTCTATTTTCACATATATAAATTTGAGAATCAGATTCAAAGCCAATAAATTACAAAAATTTTCGAAATTGCTACTGTTTATAGAACCCTAAATTTCCATAATTGTCATCAAAACTTAAAATTTCTTAAAACAAATTTCATAAAAATTAAAAAGAGTGTGAAATACCTTCAATAATACTTCCAATTTCATCATTGTTCTTCCTTCTCTCTCTATCTTCTCTCTCTGAAAATTCTAAAACATCCAAAGATCTCCTTATATTTCAATCATCTTACATGAAAAATACAAAAAAAATAACTTAATATTGCCTTGAAATTATGAAAATTATCTGTTTTTCTTCTTCAACAGCCCCAAAATCCTCTTCCTTCTTTTCTCTCTTTGCTTCCCCGATTCCTTCTCCCCTTCTCTAATTATTTTCTATTTAATTGTGAATAAAAATGAAGAAATAATTATAGGAAATGGGCTGGGTTAATCTAATGGGTTTGGGTTGCTATATAACACTCACTTGGGCCAAACTTGTATTTAATTTAAAAGTCAATGGGCCATTTCAAAATCCTTCCTATGAAAGGGGAAAATACAAAATAAAAATAATCAGCAAAAAGTTCACACTCTGAAAATAGCATTTAAACCTGGATCCAATGAAAGAGAAGCAATAATTTTATTTGGCTCTAATACAAATGTTGACAAAAAGAGAAATGAAGCGCCTACTATTGCAAATTGATGTGATGTGCAAAATGATTTGTATTCACTTGATATATATATATATATATATATATATATATATATATATAAGGCGAAAGTTAAATTGGTGGCTGAGAGATAAATGGAAGAGCAAATATTTAATAATTAATTGCCAAGGAAAAATGCAATCAGATAAATAATTAACTGCCAAGGAAGACTGGTGCACATATTTAATAATTAACTTCCATATCTAATTTGCTAAAAACTGGAATAGCAATCCAAATTAACAAATTTATAATGCAATTAGATAAGTAACATATGTAATAATTAACACACATATTTTTCATCCTTATCACAAATATTAAGTTGAATAATTTATAATTTTCTTATTGATAAGCACGAAATTAAAGCTTAGTCACATGACATTTCTTATATAAAATGCAAATTGGTTAATCCCGCAATTTATGGATAAAATTGTAATCTATAAATACGATGCAAGTTTGGAGCATATTTAAGCATAAATAAGTATATTGTTTAGAGTTTAAATTCAATTTTATTTTTATGAGCAATCAACACATGCATACAATATACTCCGCAAATTATGAATAGAAAAAAAAATTCATGCTTTATAATTCCATTAATTATATATATAATATGCATATTTGACAACAAATATTTAAACATTAGAGTAGTCCACTCAAATGGGGATCCAACAAATATTAATAGAATACAATGCCCGTGATATATATACATATATCTTCTGACTTTGATCTAAATATATATAAGATTAATTTATTGTATAAATAAATGAATGAAAATTATTAACAATGGTAGTTATGTGTTATAATTACATAAAAAAATCATAAGAATATTCAAATTCTATGTACACACCGAGGCGATTGACAAATTAACTAACTAATCACATTTAATATTTACATTTTACACAAATTTATCTATTGATCAAACTTAATCAACTAAATAAAAAATTATCCAAGGAAAACCACAATAGCTAAAGAGCTAAATATTTCAGAGTTCAGACAACAATATATTGCAATACGCAACAGATTGACCCAGGACTTGTGAAAGAGCTAAAAGATCAACACATATAAACAAACCTACCCACCCAATAAAACATAAAGAAGAATAGTAATTACTAGTTACCTTAATTGAACGCCAATGGTCAATGCATGAACGGTGAACAAATTGCTGAATGCTGAGTTCCTTTGCATATGCATGAAAATATTAATTGATCATCTACGACATTGAATGGCAACCATTAGTCGAAACCAGAAGGGAAAAAAAATCAGCAACCAGCGACTAGCATGACCAATGGAAAAAGAAGAGAAATAGTAGGAATTGGGAAGCAAAGACCTTTGAACAAACACTTTCCATTTTCCCATCTTCAATGCAAATAATGTGCCTATTTAAAATTTTGGCTTCACAAAGAAATGAAACTTTACATGTCTCAAAAGGTCAACAAGACAAAGAAACAAACGAAGGGGGTGGAGTTGTGGAGAGCGACGATCGGCCTCTGAGGTTAACAGTGACCGGAAAACAATTGCCAACGCTTTGAAGTCAAGCTGCAAGAAGAGAAAACGTTGAAGTTAAGTGAGAGAGTGATAGGTTTGCTAGGGTTTGAAAAGTGAGGGCAAAGTTATAAAGATATATATATGGCGATTAGATGTGGTGAGGTCTACAATAACTTTTTTGACATATCCAATTAAATTATGCCACATGGAAAATTAATTTTTTTTAATTACAAATGATCAGGTCAAGTAAAAATCGGGTTTGCACCATTTTACCCGACAACGGGTCAATAATATCAGGTTCACTAAAATTAGAACCAGTTTTGGTTATTTTTGCTTCTCTACTTGATCATAGCTACCTTGGGTCGGGGAATTATGCCTACCCCTAGTAAAGACAAATGTTTTTGCTTGGGTGTTAAAAGAATGAAGAAGAGAGAAGGAAAAAAATAATGGAATTTAATTTATTAAAATAAAATATTATTAATTAAGTATTTATTTAATTATATAAATTATCTATTTAGTAGATATAATATTTAGTAAGTTTAGCTTAAAAAAAAAGGATGGAGAGGTTGATGACATTAAACCAAGAAGTGGGGATCTAGTTAATATTAAGGGAAATTACATGAATGAAATTGGTTTTAACCTCTTTTCTATATATGACTTATCTTATTTTTGGAATTTAAGAGTAATTTTCTTTTCTGCCACATCAAATTGACAAAAAGAAAAAAATTTTGTAAATGTTATTAATCTTTTCATTTTTTTAAAAAATAATTAAAACGCCTTTTAATGGACTTATAGTGTGTGGATTTATGTGTAATACAAGATATTCTTACCTTTGGCTTATATTTTGACAAACCTCGAGAGGTTTAGGTGCTATTTATGTAATAATAAATGATAAAATATCTCAAAACGCATCGGCTCCTTTATGTATAATAGCGATGGGTGTCAATGATCGCTGGCTATTGGTTGAAGGACTTGTTCGAAAAATGTAATAGAAAAAGAGTAATGCTACTCATACAAACTCACCTATACAAACTAACGTGGCATAATGTGATTTTATAAATAAATACAGTGATTTGATAAATATATATTAATAA
Source organism: Boswellia sacra (assembly GCA_013180625.2). Lineage (NCBI taxonomy): Eukaryota > Viridiplantae > Streptophyta > Magnoliopsida > Sapindales > Burseraceae > Boswellia > Boswellia sacra. Next base: position 13,210 of record SNVD02009562.1, on the reverse strand, counting down.
TAAATGACATTAATTAACATAGGTGATGTTGCAATTATATAGAGATACCACATCAGTTTGTATGTGTGAGTTTGTATAAGTAGTTTGTATGAGTAGTATTACTCTTTGAAAAAATGCTTTTGCTATCTGGTGGTCCCACTTGCCTAAGGATGTTTTTATTGTGTATATTTAAGAATTCAAATGTTTGGAGACAGTATTAACAGTAGTGTGACTAGAAAATTTTCTGCGGATGACCTAAATTTTTTTTGTTAATAGTTAGTTTATAAGAAAATTTTGTTATTAAAAAAAGTCTACATGTACAAGAAACGTGTTAAAATAAAAAGGTAAATATGTTTATTTCTATTTATATGTTAAATTAAAAATTTAGATGAAAACGAGAACAATAATGACCAATTATAATTTGGTAAATTGAGATTTACCTGTGATTATATTTTATAATAAAATTATGAAAAGAAAATAAAGATTATATAAAAGATAATTTATTTTAAACATATTATAAGATTTAAAAATGATTTTCTTCACATAAAATCCTTTATTTTTCTTAAATTTGGGTGGGTTATAGAAACATAAATTTTAGTTTTAAGTAAGGGTGTAAGAGCAATAATTTGAAGCTTTTATATCAAATTAATATTTTCTCAAAAACTTGGCTGGGTTGCAGCTTACACCCCTGAGTTTTAATGATTTTGAATTTGTAACAAACACATGATTATTTCTTCTAAAATACATATCTATTTTTGTCTTAAAAATATGATTGGTAGTTAGAGAAAATAAATTAATTAGAAAAAGAGTACAAGAAAATCTTAACCATCTATAGAAGTCAAAATCCACAAATCATCTCCTTAAAAGCAAGGAATAACTTAGATAAGGAAATGATTATAATTCCTATTTTTTACCTATTTTTGGGTCAAATTTATCGAGCAATAACTAGTGAAAGAAAAATTGAAATGCAGAGTAGATTATATTTTCCTTTTCTGATCAACATTTTTTCATAATCTGCAGGCTTGCAAATGAAATTCTTGATAATACCCACCCACTGAGAACTACAATATTAATTAGTATTACAATGAAAATTGTGAGTTCTACCCCAAATTTGACTTGTGAATTACAACTCTTGTCAGTGAAATGTGATGAAAATGTGGTCAATAATTTATAAATGGTTAAAACTGTGCAAATTAAGGCTATAATTAATGTATATAATTACAACATTAATAAACCTAGCTAGACTCAGAGTTTCAATTCCATGGATGTATATATAGTTTGCAATTTCTTATGCAGGTTGTTGTTGCACGACTAAAACTGAAAACGTATCATCTGAATTAAGCAACATGTCTCCAATAATACCAAGCTCAGGGCATTCACTCCATTCGTTGAGACCCAATGTAGCCGCAGCGTCAGCATCATGGTGTTTGCCTACTGCAAATAAATCAAACGAGTCCTTTAAATTTTGAATAACCTCTATTGTTCCAATTCCATCTTTCACATTCTCCTCTCTATATGTTATCTTCTTGCCTACTACACTAGACCTCATTTCATCCATCACTTCATTATCAACAATACCATTTTTAATGGATGTACTACATGTGGTGGAATTGTTGATGGGTATAAACCTAATCACTGTAAGGCTGACATTTGGATGCTCGGCCATTCGTCTACTATATGCTACCGCCTCTCTATCATCATGCCCACCTATGAAGAGCATGGCAATATTATACAATATTGGTTGAGTACTTATAGGCAGCGGCCTATTCTTGGCTCCCATTTCGCCACGGTCAACAAGTATTCCAACCGAGCAAGGGGCCTTATCAAGAACATTTCTGTTTATGGCTCTTATGGCAGGGTTTGAAGATTGTGTTAGTCCAAGGTCCCAAGTTTTGTGAAAGGGAACAATTACAATGTTTGTTCTCTTGTCAAGTGCAAGAGTGCATATGTCATCATGCATGGTTGCATAAGGGGCAATAGTTGTGAAGTGTTGCACCACAACATTTCCATTGCAACGCTTCTCAAACTGATTGAAGGCATTGATGATTGGTGTTGAAGACGCTATAGAGGGTATCATTGGTCGTTTAAGAAATGCGCTAACGCTGCCTTTCAACTCTAAAAGTTGAAGGACAAAAGCTGTTAAAGGATTACTTCTTGAGGGACTAGAGAGTTCAAGGAGGTTGATAATAGGGCTTACATTTTCTTCTTTGTTTATACACACCAATATTCGAAGATGATTTTGTTTGGATTTCAGGATTGTCCTTCTTGTGTAACACATGTATCTTCTTGAAGGGTCATAAAGATAAACCACAGCAGGCGTGCATATCATTGTTACGATTATCAGATTGACTATCATAAGAGAAACTTGTAGACTCGTTAAGAACTGTCATTGATGTATATACACATATATATTAGACGTATATATATATAGACCACGCATGCATAATTTATTAATTAGGAATAAACAATAAACGTACATTTAGCTAGCTTTTAATATATTTGATTCATTTTAGCGTGCATATCATGCACTTTAATTAAAGGGGAAAATAAAAAAAGAAAGGTAGAATAAGGGAACATGAAAAATTATCTAGATGTTGAAACTTTAGACAAATCATACCCAGTTTGTCTAATAGACCGATGGTTAAATACATATTTCTTTTAATTGTCAAATACTAACACTCGACGTATGATGCATCCAAAAAGAAATATCTAATGTCGCACATAGTGTTTAAGAAATAAAAGTATTGTTGGTTTATTAGATAGGATTATGGCATCTAAATTTCTAATGTTTAGATTAGTTTTGAAACAAACACCTTAGTTTTACTTTTTTTCCCAATTCATTTCTTAATTAAATCGTCTTGAAATATTTAGATATATGGATAAATCAATGTTAGGGTTGGTTACCTTTCTGTCCCTCCACTTGCAAATGAGCGTCATCTCCATCACGCCTCGACAAGAAATGACAAAAGCAAGAGTTAAAGATTTAAAGAAACTTAAGTCAAAGCAGAGAGAGGGCAAAATGGTGCCAATGAACTTTCCCAAATAACCAATTATCAAGAGAATCTCCAACCTAAGGCTTCCTGTTCTTCTGAAAGTTTTAAAATCCAATCTGAAGCCAGTCATTGCACAAAAAATGGGAAGTAGCACTCCAGATGCCATAATGTCAAGTTTGTTTACTAATTCTGTTCCTAATGGGGGTCCATCCGGTAAACACAAGCCAAAGAAAAAACAGCCAAGGATGCCATGTTGCCCTATGACCTCACCAATAAATCCAACTCCCAAAACAAAGCACATTATTGTTACAAAATGACTCTCCTTCATGGACTTTCCGTCCGGGGTTTTGTCTCCAATCCATATTATCAATGGGCGTAGTAGGAAGAACATAGCGCAGTAATAGCTCATAAAAGAAGAAAGAATTGTTAGTGGTTTTGTTGTTGATAAAGTCCTGGTGTCATCGTAACTCCTTGCTATGATTATAAATATCCAACCGATAGCGTCGCTAACCATTGAAATAGAAGAAGCTAAGCGACCGAGCTCTGAATTTAGCATTTTGAGATCACTAAGAAGATTAGATACGACAACAAATGAAGTGACAGACGTGAGTCCAACCATAAGAGGAATTCCACCTCTCACGTCTTCATCAAAAGGGTATTTATGATGAATGATGATGTATGATGCCATTCCAAGTGTGAAAGGAACCACAGTACTTGAGAAACCAATGATCAAGGATCTTTTGCTAAGTTGCCTTAGTAAACTCACATCAATTTGTAGTCCTAATAAGAATAAATGTAGCATCAAACCAAACTCTGCAAATGTTCTAAGTATGTGTCTAACAGTAATTGGAAATAACTTTTTATTGTAAAATTCGTTAATACCTAGAACAGAAGGACCAATTACTATACCAGCCTGCAGCAGGTTAATTAAAACAAATCAAATTAATTAATTGATCAAAATATAGAAACAATTAATTAATTTTGATAATTTAATTTGAGACACTTACCAGAATCTGAGCGATGATCATAGTTTGGTGAAATGGTCGTAGAACCAAGTGAATTGCTCTGGTCACAAGGAAGACAAAAGCGATCTCTACTATTGATGCAGGTCCATTATATTTCAAAGGATCATCTCCAGACCAATAACCGTTAGAGTTTAACATATATTTATGTTGGCATGCTACTATTGCCTTATTGATCACCGGTATCGATTGGACCACACTCTTTGGCAAAAGCATGTCTGCCATGATTCAAAGAATGAATTAATGAAACAAAAAATCACCAAAACAAAATTAACAAGATAAATTGATAAGAATATATGTATGAAAAAAAGAAAAACAGTGCATACATAGTAAGAGAAAATAATGGTGGATGGATGCAACTAAAGATTTGGAAGGTTAACCGTTGAAGTTGGCATTGGCTGAATAGTTATGTGGTTCACATAGGGTCTCCATTTCTCTATTTATGTTTGGCTAGGTGGGCAAATGTAACATCCGCAATTTTATTTTATTTTTTAAAATATGTAGATTTAAATGAGTGCTTTACTACTGACCTAATTTTATTAATTATATGGCTATAAGTCATTTTAGAAATTATTATAGATAATTAGTAAAAAAAAAAAGAGTTCTAATTAGATTTGAATCAAAAGAGATAAGTAGTGGTTAAGTTTTATAACTCTTAACACTACATTACTATATAAACAAATTTTATACGTTATAGTTAGGGTTTTAGAATTAAAAGGCCAGGTGGAGGCTTTGAAACTCAGAGAATTGAAGGTAAGTTCATATTCTCTCTAGTTTGATGTAATGATTATTTACGAGAAATTATCGTAGCTTAGATTTTCACTAAGATTTCTGCAGAGGTTTAAGAAACAATATAGTATTTTCGAATTTATTAAGAGTCCTAAAGAGCGAATTTTAGTCTAATTTTTTTATATGTTATTCTAGTCAGAAATATGAACTTCTATAATTTTATTTCATAACAAAAGATCAATATTCAATTTATTATGGATTTTCGAACTTTATGATGAAATTCTGAAAAATACTATGAATTCTGCACATTACAAATTTCAAAATTATTTTTCATATGCTAGAGGAGTAAAAAATTTATCAAATTTTGTATGATGTTTTTATAAGATAATTTGTATGTTTATGTGAATTTTGGGGATTTTTCAACATGCAGAATAATTGTTTTGAAATTTTGAAGTTGAAACGTACTAATCTGGAAATTCTGGACAGAGTTTAGTGGAAGGAAATAAAAATATTTGAAAAATAGTTTTTGAATATAAATTGATTTGAAAAATTTTACACTAAATCATCTATGTGTCTAGTTTACCTCTCCAAAATTCTAGGCTAATGGCATTAAGATTGAAATTTCTAAAATTTTTGGAATTGTCTTTGTTCAGTTATTCAGACTTGGGCAAACGGTTTGGTTGGAAATTTTTATTGAAATTTTGTGACACATTCTAGGTTCTGAATTTATGAATTTATTGAAATATCATTTGGATATGGTTTAGGACTTTCGTTGGACGAGTAGGAGTTAGGAAATTTCCTTTTGAATTAGTCAAGATAAGTAACATCATACATGCACTGTGATTAAAGTGTAACATGTTCTTAATGAATGACTTGATACGTTGTGAAATATTTTTTTTATGTGATATTATATTAATTATTTTTTGTTTTAAAATCCAAATTATGGAATTAGAGTTTTAGCAAAATGTTTGATTGATTCTCAAAAACCACTTTTGCTTTAAAAACTGTTTTAGTGAAAGGAACTTTTAACAAACTATTTTTACCAAAATTCAGAATATATGTTAAATTTTTTCTTGACATTTTTTTTGGAAGCTTTGATATTTTCACGACCTTATTATTATTTACAAAAAGTTATTAGAATATGTACTTTGAGTATTGCATTATTTGCCATCGTTTTGAAATGTTTTGACTCATTATCCATAATATCTGAATACTATTATGAACTCTGAATTCTGAACCCAGCTGTGCTATTAATGTATGCATGACTTTCTGGCTGAGTCACTGGGATTACAAGTGACATTATTGTCTGAATTTTAGCCGGTTCACCGGGATTACGGGTGATACTATATGACATGAGTCGATGAATATTTTCTGATCTTTAATGATATTAAATAGTTTATTTGATCTTAAATGTTATAAATGCTTATGACTCTATTTTTATTAAGATATGATACTGGAATTCAAGTATTAAACTATGAATTATATGATGTTTTCATAATTGTTTTAAGATACTAAATGGTCGTATATGATTTTACTTACTGAGTTGACGGCTCACCCATCGTCTCTAACATTTTGCAGAGTAGTCTTGGAAGTTAGTAGTTGGGCTTGCTGGTTGATGTCGAGGCTTTATTTCATTTTTGGAATTATGCAACAAGAAGACTTTTTATTATTATTATTATAATTGTGTTTCAAACTTTAGATTGTTAGACTTTGTTTTGATTAGAGACATATTAAATTTATTGTTATATTCACTTTTTCCTAATAAGAAGAATTATTGAAGTTTTTGTTTAGAGATTTATTTTTAGTGATTTCCTAGCCCATTAGCAACATTTGTATATCAGTTTTGGGGCGTTACAACAAACTTCCAAACTACATCTAAGGTTTGCAAAAGTCATTAAGTTTAAATATGTTAAATTTTTATCATTTTCATTTCATAACTCAAAAACCTATTTATCCTTCTTGATATAATCCATTAGTATTAGTTTAAGAGAAATATGAAAAATCTATTCTGCTCATATAATCAAATCTTGGAAAGATAAAAATTGATATGATTCATATTTATGATAAAGAAATTGCAAAATCTCCTATGCATTCCAAATCTCAAAATATTGCAATTCTTAATTGATCCATCCATATCTGATAAAATATTTATTAGTAAAGTTTCATAAACAAGATTCCAACAAAGGATCACCTGCTTAATTTCAGGCTTCCAAAAACATATGTTTTCAACATGGAAGGGGCATCAAATGCTAGATATACTTTAGAGCTAATGAGAGATCTTTAGAATGACACTCTTTAAAACATGTGTTTTATTAGATATATATATATATATAAATTTTTTTCTAATTAAGTTAATAAAATTATTATTTTAGTTGTCTTTACTTACATACAAGTATTCTTTGAGCATATAAAACCCATTCACTTTATTGTATTATGAACTAACATATATATGTGGGATATATATGTAATAAAGGCCTAATTCATAGTGAAGGAATTGAATATGTCATATAGGTTGGTCCAAGCCGATTTGACTCAAGCCAAACAAAACATGAAGCCTAAAGGTTCCAGCCCAGAGGCTAAATCAGGTAAAGAGTTGAGAAGATAGGGGTTTATTAAAAGCTAGGCTTGGGCAGGGAGTTTAGGTGGTTGTGTTAGATTGGGAAAAGAGAAAACAAGCATGGGGAGGCGGTGTCCACTATTAAATATGTCAAATCTAGAAAATATGAAAATGAAGTAGAAGGTGATTGTGTCAAATTGGGAAAGGGAGAAAGAAATGGATATTGATTATGTGAGAACTAGGAAGAGGAAAGGGGTCAATAGGAAATAAGAGATGGAAAAGAGGAGAAGGGGTATACAAAATAATCAGCCTAAGATCTCTAGGAAGGGGAACCCATGAAGTATCTTTACCTAATCAGAAAATCTCTCTATTCTACTGCTTCTTCTCCTTCTATTATTGATTTTAATTTATTTATTACTTTGTTGAACCCAAACATGCAACTGGTATCTGACTTAGGCATTGTAGTGCCTTCTCGGGTACTAACCCCCCCTCTGGAGAAAACGAAACCTGTATCCTCTTCCAATGGAAGTTGTGTCCCTAGCCAACAAAAATTACAAGCCCAACCACCTCATTCCACCATTCTTGCAATGTAGCAACACACAAAGAAGAAGCAGTCTAGCCTAAATAAATGTGTGTATAAATCCGCTGTACACATAGATAACCTTGCAGTTGAAAAGCTTTTAATAGTCATAAGGTATTATTGTAGTTAATAAATCTTGTTATGATTATAGCCTAGTAATCCTTTATATAGTAGAGTGTTTGTTTCAAACACCAAAGTAAAGACTTTGAGTAAATGTGTTAATTAATGTGCTTCTTGACATGATGGTTGACCTCATCATATGAAATTTTTAGTTAAGTTAAGCAAAATATATAATAGATCAAAACTTCATAAAACCTTACCAATTAGCACACTAGTTTTTAATTTTAAGTGTATAATGAATGTAGGACCTAAAATAAATAAAATAGGCCCAATGTAAGTGTGGATGGGGCTTCCATCCTACCAAAGTCGTGGCAACCTTAGCACTGCTTTTCTGTGTTCCATGAGAAAACTTTAGAGGGTCACCATATCAAACCAAGGAGGCAAGATTTGAAGAACTGAAAGGGAGTTGCCACCCAACTAATTAACCACGAAAAAAATGTCAGTGACGATAACTAATCTCTTGCTTCTCGATCTAACTATCCATCACTCCTTTAGAGCTAGGTTTGGGAAGTTAGGTATTGAGTTCTCAGTTCGCTCGAACAACATGCGACCACCACTAAGGTCTATTGGTTCGTTGTTTCTAAATTGTTAATTCTATCCATCTTGATCCTAAGTTCATTTTGCACACAACCTGATTTTATCTTTTTAATCATATATGGATAAAACAATTTATATATATATATGGAAAGAGAGAGGAGAATAGAGTTATACTCGTTCTTCAAACATAGGGAAAAAGGATGGGGATTACAATGATTTTCTAAAACAGTGCAAAAAGTAAATGACAAGTATGGATAATAAGAATCATAAAGGAATACTAGGTAACCCTTCAAAAGGCATGTGAAAAACATGCAAAGCATAAAAGTAAACATAAAATCACAAGGCAATCAAGAGTAATAAACTAACTAGAGCCGTAAAACATTTAACAAAGAAACCATCATAAAAGTATCAAACTAATCACATGATGAGTAGAAGTCATTTGATCAAAAAAAACAAACCAAAGCCCATCAACAAACACTAAGGCACTAACAATAGCAAGGTCAAATCAAACATTTCATAAGCTTAATCATAAAATTGCACTTAAAGAAGAGAATATATGGTGTGGAGCAAAGGAACAAAGCAAATATGGGTATTTCAAATAAATTAGAAAAGATCAGAAAGAAATAGATTATGAGATTTGGTATGAAGCAAGCGTGCACCTATGCTTGACAATCAAGAATAGGCGTACGCCTGTTCATGTTAGGCTCAACTAAAAAGAAATAAAAAAGGGCCTTAGGCATAATAAAATTAAAATAGGGAGAAGGATATTCAAAATAGAATAGGTTTGAGATGGTTTTAACTAAAAGTCGAGAAAATAGAACAACTTACAAAGCCAAAATTAAACAAGCGAAAAGAATTAAATCTTGATTTTGATGAACATGCGTGCGACCATATGGAACAAGTGCACACTTTCATATCCATGGTCAAACAGAAGATTTGATGAAAATCTTTCAGAAAAAAGGGTTCTGGATTGGGATGAAGAGGCATACGCCATATTGATTAAGAGTAGACGCATGCCCATTCATGACTTGTGCCCATTCTCAACAAGGAAGTAGAAGAGGAGATAGGAGATAGTTTATTTACATTTTAGAAACAGAATAAAAGAAATGATTGTAAAAAAGTAAACAAAAAAGAAAAGATGAGGATTATAGCATTTAAACCACTCTAATAATCATGAAACTCTACAAAAATGACATATCATTGTAATACATACACATTCTTAACTAAATGGAGGGCTAAACATATGGCATCATCATATTATACCAACACTAACATTATCATGGCATCAATCAAACTAATCCAAGCATATATTGCTTAACTAAGCATGGTAATCCTAAACTAGTCATACCAATTAACTAACCAATTATACGTAACTAAACGTGGCAAAATACTTAAATTCTAAACTAGGCATTACTCCTAAACATGCTTCTAATCATAGTATTAAACATAATTAGAATCCTAATCATGCATACTAATCATGGCATTAATCCTAGACCCATTTCTAATAGAATATTAAAACTAGAAGAATTAAGGATTTGGCCCTCGATTCCTTACCCATTTCAAGGTTGATTACCTCATTTTATAGACCTCAGCATCATTCTCATAGGAGGCTTCAAAGACCAGACTCTTGGACTGGGTGGCTTCATACTGTACCGGACGAGCTCATTTGTTGGTATTGCCTTTGGTGGAGATAGCAGCATGTGACTCTCAAGACTTACACTACTTGCATTCCATTGGTTGAGCTCACTCGTATCTTTTATTATGCTCCATCTCAATTGTGTCAGCAATATGGGGAGAAATAATGCATCATGGCTATTCTTCATACTTTTGAGCTTGGACGACTCATAGCACGTTTTCTTGCTCGTGTCTAGGAGATATGGCCTCAACGACTCATTTAGAGAAACCTTTTCAAAATCCTAATTTCAGTACCGATAACCAATGTAAGGCTTGGGTTGATTAGAAAGCAAACAGACTTGCACATTAGACTTCTCGAAAGAAATAGAGAATTCCTTTTAAGTAGTTTAGAACTTAATGAAGATCAATCTCACGACATCTGTTTCTAATCCATGATTGTTTCATTAATGATGGCAAAACTATTTTAGAATAATATGTGTACATGAAGTGACTCATGTTATTAACCAACTCTTTTCGAGTATTCTAATTAACTATTTTTCCACTCACGCTTTCTTTTTTTATTTTGTTGTACACAAAGTACTTCTTTAATCTATCGACATCGATAGGTTCCATAAATTCATTTCTATCCAAGTCTAATAGCTTGACTACACCATTCATCAATATCTTCTTAATCAGGTATGGTCCTTCCCCATTTGGACGAAATTTCCCTTGTGGATCAAAGACTTGAGGCCGTGTTTGTCTGAGGATCAACTCTCTTTCTTTGAGCTTATTCTTTGTGATTTTCTTATTGAAAGCACGACGCACTCTCTGCTGATACGATTGCATATGATATAAAGCCTTCATTCGTTTCTCATCAATCAATGCTAATTGCTTACATTTGTTTCTAACCCATTATTCTTCTAGAATGCCAGCTCCTACCGACACTTGTGGGGACTGCATTTTAATTTTTATTGGAAGCATTGCTTCACTCCCATGGACCAATGAGAATGGGTTTGTTCCAATTGAACTCCTCATAGTGGTCCTATACTCCCATAGCATAAAGGGTAACTTGTCAGCCCAATCTTTGAAAGTTTGTACTATCATTGCTAGCATTTCTTGATATTTTTATTGACAGCTTCTACTACACTATTTATTTGTGGCTGATAAGGAGAAGACTTGCAATGTTTGATTTTGAATTATGCCTAATAGCTGCTAAGTAGCGAACAAAACTATGGTGTTGGGCTTCATGGGTTCACTCAAACCCAAACCCAAGTTGGTTCCAAGTTGTTTCTCCTAATGAGTTTAGTTTATTTTGAAATTTGGGCCCATGTGAGTGTAACTAATTTATTGGATAGTCTCCCATCTTTTTCATGTTGTTTTATTACCTAAAATGATGACAAAATTAAAGTTGTATAGCCCATCAAATCGATGTTGCATTTTATAGGGGTGAAATTATAAATTTGAAAACTTTTAGATCTATAGGGGTGTTTGTAAAAATTTTAAAGTTTCTAGACAGCTTTGAAATATTTCACTAAGCATTGAAAATTTGAATTTTGAAAATTTTCTTTGAATTAATGGACATATTAAAAAAAAAGTGCATGCCAAGGAGATACATAAAGATACAAGAATTCAAGAAAATATTGTTGTAATATTTTAGGAAAAGGCTAAGTGTTAATACCACATGTACGCTTTATTTTATGATTATTTTATTTAAGTGTTAAATGAAATAATGACATATCACATGCCATATAGAGAAAAGGAAATGGCGCATCATGCATTATAATATATCTATGCATAAATTTATGTATAATTAATCAAAGTGTTTGATTAATGGAATATGTAAATATAATTACTTAAAATTAATTAGATTAATTAAAGTAATTAATAAGGTGATTTATATTTATCAAAAAGTCTGATAAACAGAATATAAATCATAATCTTAATTAACAAGATTAATTAAGAAATAAAATATGGATATAAAAGTTTTAAACGGTTTGAAAAAGTTTTATGAACCATATTTTAAACCAAAATCCAAAAGTTTTTAAATGTTTGAGTGGGAGAAGATTTAATTAAATTTAAACTTAAAGCCTCCATTGTTGGTCCATATGGATGTACCATCCACAAGCCTCGACCTGGCTCGTCTTAGGTGCCTTGCTCCCTAAAAGAGGGTTTATGGCAGTTGTCTTCCAACATTTGATCTCCTATTGGATAAAATTGATCTAAGTAAACCATTAAGTGCTATTTTCTAAAGAATTTCACATTAATGCAATCTTGAAATTAATTGAAACAATGGTCATACACTCAACCTCATCTTTGAAAAGATATTTCCTTAAGGAATGATTTCATTAATTAAGTGCTAAAATATGGTGGTTATTATTATTAATTGAAATATGAGTTATTTTGGAAATAATAATAATTAGCAAGAGTTCTAATTTAATCAAATAGAGTTATCACATTTTCCTAAGGAAAAGTGGTAATTATTTGATTAAACCACCATAGAATATATTGTAGATTATTTTGGGTAAATGCATCTACATTTTGACGTCCCATGCATCATATAGTTATATTCAAATGTGATATAGTCATTGATAAGGGTGTATGTTTACTTTTATGGAAAATAAATCCAATTACTTTTATAATAAATGATCAATATGCTCCATGGATAAATTACAAATGAAAAATTTAACTGGATGTTAAAGACCATATGATGGTCAAGGCTATGTATAGTGGAAAGCAAGTCCTAACACTGTATATAAAAAGCTTAAAGTCATAAGTAGGTCCTTGAAACAAGTACAAATTCACATTGTAATAAGTATTTGACTCTAGAGAATGAACAATACTATGCAAAATAAGAGAGCGCAAATGCAATAGCCAAGTTATCTATTTACTTCCTTGAAACAAGTCTTGGAATTGAAGTTTATATAAATGGATAATGTAAAAGAATCAATTTTCACTCAAAAAGGTTGTAAAATGAGGCAAAATTGATATGAAACTAAATTATTTATCTTGTTCTTTATTTTGAATAGAGATAGATTTTGATAAAGAATTGGAGTTTCTCAAAGTTATTGAGGATGCTAAA
>SNVD02009558.1:0-39259 GCA_013180625.2 Boswellia sacra | reverse complement strand
ATTCTCTCTGTACCTATACCGACTCGACAGACCACAAACACGTTATATTCCTGATAGGAACAGTGATGATGACACTATACCTGGACTCTTCACATTAATGGCCATGTGAAGAGAAGTTTCCATCACCCAAACTCTCTTCTTATGTAATTGTCAATTTAGCACTCCGGTTTGTTTCATTAGTAGCAACATAATCTTTCTTTTGGCTTAAAAAGGAAATTTTTAAAGGAAGTTAAAAGGAGCGTGGAATCCCTTGAATTTGCAAATGAAATACCTGTAGGAAACTGAATTTTCAGAGATGTTATCAACAGTTTGGCAATCTCTAATTTCTATGTCCATAGAACTTTAATTATAGGTAATTAAGTTAATAATTTACTTATCATTTTTCTAAATTTAATAGTTTTATGGACACCATTAGTACAAGAAGTAGAAGGTCAATAGACGTGTTCAGAGATTCTTGCTAATATTTCTTCTAAAATTTGATTCTAAAGATGTTCAAAATATTTTTCTTGAAATTATATGCATAATTAAAATAATAAATATTTTGTGTTGGTAGAAATACTAAAACTGTTGCTAATATTGAATATTGAGTTATTCCTGGGCATCAAAGCGTGGAGTGGAAAATGGATACTGAAAAATGTTATTTTATATACTCAAATATTCAAATTTGATTATAAGTTATTTGGTTTCTTTTAATAGAAAAAGGCCTATCTTGTCTAGGGTGGTTTTCTTTCTTGTTTTTTTTAATCAATTCTATTAGTTAAAAACTTCTACGATGAATTTAAAAATCCTAAGAGTCTCGTCTCTGCTTTAACCAAAATCAGTGAACAAAAATCAATGCACTTTAACGTGTAATGATCTTGCTCAGCGTCCAATTTTATAATGCAATCCCGTCCGTCAGTGGCAAAGGAGGAGGAGAAGAAAGGGGGCCAAACTACAGTAAATCTCTAATAAAATAGCACGACGTGTCGTTTTATAATTATGAGTCATGTATTGTGGACCAATAATACAGGCATAACACCCTAGAAACATCCCAGACCCTGGTACGCTCCGCGTATAGAAAAAAATATTTAAAAAAACAAAAAAATAAAAAAACTAACGAAGCAGTAACAGCTATCAACAACCAAGCGAGTAAAAATTCTCATCATTAACAAGTGAATGGCAATAATTACAGTTTCACTTTCATCATTCCACCTAATCTTTTTATCAAAACCTTGCTTATATTTTAAACTCCATCTCGTCTCTGAAGCCGTTTGATGGTCATCTTCTCACTACGAACCAACCCATTTCGACGGTGACTCTCTCTTTCTAAATTCTCTCACTAACCTTTGAAGAAGAAAAGCATCTCTTTTCACAGATTGTTTTCATATGTAAACAGATTCAATTGATTCTCATCCTTTTTTTTTTCCAATTTTTATTTCTTTTTTGGGTTCATTCTTCAATGAAACTCGTTTTTCCCTCATGTTTTGTTGAATAATTCTTCCTGTTTTCTGATTTGTGGATGTAGTTTAGGAGATAGAATCATACCCATCAAGGAATAAGCCTTGAAGTTTTATTTTTGTTTTTGTTTTTGTTTTTTTTTTTAATTTTAATTTTTGGGGGGGGTTTTGTTTCTTGTTATATGAATGGAATTGGATAGCATTGAATGTGTGCCGTCCTCAGATTTGACTGATGAGGATGAGATCCATCACCATCTTCATCACCAGTTTCCTTCAATTACAAAGCCTCATAATAACAACAACAACTCTAGTGTGTCTTCAGTTATTCATCCAGGCACCACCAGTGTCCATGAACTTCTTGAATGCCCAGTTTGTACTAATTCAATGTACCCTCCCATTCATCAGGTTAGTTCCTCCTTTTTTTCAATTAGCTTGATGGGTTTACTTAACTTTTTTCCCCTAATTAATTCGTTATTACGTATAATCTTTTTGGTGTTTTTTATTGTAATTTTTGTGGCTATGTGATTGGTTCTTTGTGTTGTTTTGTTTGATTTGTATGTTAATGTTGGAATGTTGGTGGCAGCTTTGTGTTTTCATAATTATAATCGCCGTTGACTTCTTATGGTTTTAAGCCAGTTTTAGGAATTGGGCGTCAGAATTGGCAGATAACCTGATGATTTATTACAAAAGGAGGATGTTAGGCTTGTTGGTTGGTTTCTGTTGTATTATGTATATTTCATTGCTGGATGCTTTGCAGTCATGAAGGTCTTCCAGCAAGTATTTGGATTGTGGATTTGCAAGTTAATTAGATAGTGAAGGATGAGGCATTTAGCCCATTTTTGTTGCTTCATAGAAGGGAATTATAGTGAAATGAGTAACCAAGTCTGATTTCTAGCGTGCCGTGCACGGGGAAGCTATTAAGATGCTTTATAATTGCATGGAAGAACTTGCGATTCTTCCTATTGTGAGATGATGTTGGTATTATTCCATAGGATATTGGAGTGAATAAGTGAAATATGGAAGGAAGATTGGGATACCCACATGTCAATTCATTGTCTAACCAAGAAGAGAGTAGTTTTTGTTTTGCAATGTGTGGTTTTATATATAATTTATGGTTGGGATTGTTGCTTTGGTGTTTGCGGGTAATTTCCATACTTGATGTTTTAGACTTTGTGGAAATTGGTTATGTATAAGCATCTTGTTAGTCTCCTAAACTAACAAGTACATAAACTTTGAGATCATGCAATTATTATAAAGATTTAAAAATTGTTAAAAGATTATGGCTGATTTTTTTTTGTTTCCTATTCTGTTTTGTCTGCAGTGCCACAATGGGCATACACTCTGTTCCACCTGTAAAACAAGGGTACATAACCGGTGCCCCACTTGTAGACAGGAGCTTGGTGATATAAGGTGTCTAGCATTAGAGAAGGTAGCTGAATCTCTTGAGCTGCCTTGCAAATACATGTCTCTTGGATGCCCGGAGATATTCCCTTATTACAGTAAACTCAAACATGAGGCTGTATGCAACTTGAGGCCATACAACTGTCCATATGCTGGATCAGAGTGCTCTGCTGTTGGGGATATACCATTTCTTGTTGCTCATCTGAGGGATGATCACAAGGTGGACATGCATTCTGGATGCACTTTCAACCATCGTTATGTCAAGTCTAATCCTCGTGAAGTGGAAAATGCCACATGGATGTTAACTGTATGTACCATGCTTCTCTTATCTAATTGACTTTGTAGGAAAGACATTTCAATATCTTAGAGTGAAGCTGAATAAAATTGAATTTGGCTTGCTGGTTAGAGAACATGACTCTGCATCCTAGTAAAAAGTAAAACGTGAGTGTGACCACTAGACTGTGTGATGCCAGTTAGGAGCAGTTAAAACTTCTTTTATTTTGTAACATCATTATCACCAGAGTTCTTTCTTGTTCTTAAACTCTGTCTCACTCGTCTTTTTGTTTTCTTTTGTTGTAGATGCAATGGCCTTAATTTGTCATGCCTCTGTCTCCCAGTTTTCTCACATGATCACGATTCCTATGACACTATTTTTAATACTGAATTTTCTCTCTTTGATAATCATCTTTGTCTAGGTTTTTCACTGTTTTGGCCAGTACTTCTGTCTCCATTTTGAAGCTTTCCAGCTTGGTATGGCTCCAGTGTATATGGCATTCCTACGTTTCATGGGTGATGAGACAGAAGCCCGAAATTATAGCTACAGTCTCGAGGTTGGGGGAAATGGAAGGAAACTCATTTGGGAAGGCACCCCACGGAGCATAAGGGATAGCCACAAGAAGGTTAGGGACAGTCATGATGGTCTAATCATACAGCGTAGTATGGCACTTTTCTTCTCTGGAGGGGACAGGAAAGAGTTGAAGCTCCGAGTTACAGGGCGGATATGGAAAGAACAGCAGAACCCAGAAGGTGGGGCCTGCATACCCAACCTGTGTAGTTAGGATGATTGGATCACGTTAGGGCACATGCATGTGCATATGCCGAATTTGTTGTACTATTATTTGTAGGTGCAAAAATTTGCTGAGGATCTCTGAAATATGTATGATTCTGGAGGCTTAAACTCTTATAAATTGTTAATAAGCTTCCTTCCTTCCCTGCTGCAGAAAATGGGTTCTAGTCATCATGAAGTTTTTAGTTATACGATGTCCTCGGAATGTTAGATACTGCAGTCATTATCCTAATCCATCCTTTGCTGACTTAATGAAAAGCCAATCTTACTGTTGCTGTTTCTCTTTTTAGACTTCTCTTCTATGATATGTACCCGAACTTAAAAGAGTCTATTTGGACACCTAAATTCTGAATGTTGAATGTTAACAGGATGTGCAAAGCTATCAAGAACTTGATCAGTTCCTTCTTTCTTGATATCTCACGTAAGCAGGAAAAAGATTCTTCTTTTAAACTTTTAATGATTAATATATTGACAGAATATACTTCAAAATAGAAAAAAAATATTAAGTTTAATACAAATAACTATCCCTAATTTTAGTTAGTCTTTCTATGACATTGGTTCTTGAGCAGAGGGCTCTACTGGACCTAGTAGCACGTATGTAGATTTTTTGAACTCCCACCTCAAGCGCCCTTGTTTCTTTAATCTTGTACGTTTTTACTTCTTAGCTCTACACACAAACATAATCTAATAAGTTTTTATTTAATGTTAGATTTGGTTTCAGGAAACCGTTGGATCCAATGGCAGACCTTAAGCTAGCATTGTCCATCTGCCGAGGTAATTGATGTTTGAGGTATAAACTCTTTTAGCTGTTAAAGAATCGTTCATTTTCTACTGTTTGATCTGCTAAAGCATCTATTTTTAGGTTATTCTCAACCGCATGAATATATGATCTTTTAGATATGTTGGTACTGTAAGAGTCTATATGTAGCAATTAGTATACTATTTGTAAATTGCAGAATGTTTCTGGGCTGTTGCGGCTTCATTCTGCTTTTTTGTTTTAGACTTAATATGAGTGCTGGTGTTTGACAAATTGAATTCCTTTAGAAGTATGTTAGAGTTGAATAATTATTGGTTTTCCTTGGTAATTGAAAGTTGATTTTAGCTTGTGAACAATCTTCGTAGTAAATTTTTTATTGTGTGAAACTTGGCGTTTTTATAGTGTATGGATTCTCTGTAGGTTGCAGGATAGTAGATATTTATAAATTACAATTACTTGAGTACCATTATATGTAATAGTAAATACTATTATTTAATAAATTTTAATAAAATATTATTTATCTATCAAAAAGAATTATTTACAAACATAATTTTAATTAAATTCCTTATTCCATACAAATATTAATATTATTTTATTTAATTAATATATAAAATTTTATTTTTCTTCAGAAATCTATTATACAATTAAACAAACGAGTATTTTCCTTAATTTTTTTTTGTCTCCCCAATCGTTTCCTTTTATCCATTTTTTCAAAATTCTCTTTTATGAACAATAATCCTCTTTCATTGTGTAAAAAATTGTTCACAACCTCTTTTCTTTTCCAGATGCCTGTTGTTTTTTTTTTTTTCTCTCTTCATAAATAAAAATAAATAAATAATAAATAGTTGCTATCAATGAGCCAATTTTATCTCCGAACGGACTGAACCCAGGGAAGGGAAGGGGAGGGGTTTTAGCTTTAACTTGCTCAACACTAAAGCCTCTGTGAACTCAACGCTTTATCATCCATGGAGCTTCTCCATCCTCCACTCGCGGGCAACTCTCTACTATTTTTCACTTTCACTCCAAAATTCTCCGCCAACAAAATCACGCGTATCTTCAGAGTACCCACCTCCAAGTTCCAGAGAAAACGCTCATTCCCCTGCTATTTATTCTCTTCTAAAACCACAACTCTGCAGATTTCAGCTCGTTTCGGTGGACCCACCAGTCGCCGCAACTCGCTGAGAAAAAAGCTCGTTGATGATCAACAGGTGCACCAAAACAATCCCATTTCTTTAAACACCAATTCTAGTTTTGAGAATTTAAATTATGATAGTCTAGAAGAGAACGATTTCGAATCTGGTGAATCGAAGTCGAAGGCTGCTGGTGAATCTGTTTTGTTTAGTAAATTGGAGAATTGGGTTGATCAGTATAAGAAGGATATTGATCGCTGGGGTATTGGGTCTGGTAAGATTTTTACAGTTTTTGAAGATTCAGACGGGAATGTGAAGAAAGTTGTGGTTAATGAAGATGAGATTTTGAGGAGAAGTCAAGTTGAGAGAAGTGAATTTGAAGACTTGGGTGAAGTGAATTCTAAGATTACACATGCCAAGAGTTTGGCCAGAGAGATGGAGAGTGGGGCAAATGTGATTCCGAGGAATAGTTCGGTAGTTACGTTTGTTGTTTCAGGTGATGAGTCTGGTTTTCTTAATGGGTTTTTTGGTGCAGTTCGTGGTCCTGAGTTTATGCCTACACTTTCTAGAGTTGGGAGTGTTGTCTTCTGTGGTTTAGTTGTAGTTTGGGCTGCGAAAAGTTTATTTTCTTTCAGGAATAAAGAGGTGCATTACACGGAATTGGAGAAGGAAATGGTGAGGAGAAAGATAAAGTCAAGAAAAGAGAAGGAGAAGGAGATGTTGGAGAAGGGGAGTATTGAAGTTGTTGAAGAACCTTTGGAGCCACCAAAGGTGACCTTTGAAAAGCCTAAGATAGATAAGCAAGAACTTATGAAAAATATAATAAAAGCAAAGACCTCAAAGGATAATTTAGAGCTGGTGGATTCATTTAATTCTCAAATTAGCAAATCTGGGGATTTTGATTATGAAATCCAGGAAATTAGAGAAATGGCCAGACAAGTCCGGGAGATTGAGAGGAGAGAACAATCCCAAGGGGATGGAGCAGAAAGGAAAGCTATGGATGTTGACTCATCTGATGAGATAGAAGTGGTCAAACAGTATAGAGAAGGAGATGCGAGTTTCCTGGATAAGATTTCTAATGGAAGTTTAGAACAAGGTAGCAACACTGATGGAACTCGATTGACCAACTTGGCTGTGGATATTGAAGCATCAGATGAGATAGAAGTGGTCAAACAGAATGGAGAAGGCAATGTGAGTTTCCTCAGTAGCATTTCAAATGGAGGTTTAGAGCAAGGTAGTGTCACTGACGGGACTGCATTGCCAGTGTCCTTTCCCGAAGCGAAAAATTGTGATAATGAAATTCCCAATAAGGTAACTTCTGTTGACAATGCGGTTGTACAAGCTTATAGTGCTTCAAATGTTCAAGTTTCAAAAGACAGCCAAACAAGAAACCAGGATAATGAGAATACTTTATGCATAGGGGATAACAGAGATTTTGTTCAATCATCTGAGACTCTTGATGGTGAAACATGTTTCTCAAAGACTAATTCTGTTGAAATAAGACCAAGGATCATACGATCAGTCAAAGAAGCTAGAGAGTTTCTTTTGACAAAGCGTAACAAAATGGAGTTAGACCAATCCCTTGTTAATTCTTTGCAAGAAGGTGTCGATATTTCGAAAAAACCAATTGATAAAGAATCTGATAAAAATACGAGCCAAATATTTGATATGGACAAAAAAGCTTTTGGGTGTGCCATTTCTGGTGGAATATCTGACTGTACACCTGCTCCAAATGCATGTGAAAGTTCAATTCTGAAGAATGAGGAGCATGATCCCGTCAACAAAAATGATCCTGAATATTTTGTTGAAGGTTATGGTGTGGGTGATCATCAAATGTCCCCAAATTGCTTGTACCAGGAAGGTATTAGTGAGAGGACAGAGACAAGACCAAATGAAAAGGCGGAAAACTGGATGGAAGAAAATTTTCATGATATTGAACCCCTTGCTAAGAAGATAGGAGTTGGGTTTAGAGAAAATTTCAAGGTTGCAAGAGCGAAAGTGAATAAAGAGTTAAATACGTGTGCTGAAATTACACAGCTTGTCTCTGGTGAAGATGACAGTGAATTGGAGTGGATGAAAGATGATAGGCTTAGAGAGATTGTGTTTCGAGTCAGAGAAAATGAGTTGGCAGGGCGGGATCCATTTCATTTGATGGATGCTGAAGATAAACATTCTTTCTTCCAGGGTCTTGAGAAGAAGGTTGAGAAAGAGAATGAAAAGTTATCGCATGTCCATGAATGGCTACATGCAAACATTGAAAATCTAGACTACGGAGCAGGTAGTTTATTGTTTTTTGACTTTTTTAAATGAGTCAGATTTTATGAATTGACAATTATATATTTGATTTCTTAGGAGTGCTGTGTAGCTGCACTTCCAAGGCTTGTTTTATAAAGTATGGGTTATTAATAACCATGAAAGTGACTGGTTTTAAATGGTCTGTGTTTTGTCACAGACCATTTAAAACCAGCCCAACTTTGAGTTACATATCAAAGATATTTCATATTTGTTACTGTACTAGTGCTAATTTTCTTTTCTCTTCTGTAGATGGCATTAGCTTGTATGATCCACCAGAGAAAATCATACCACGCTGGAAAGGGCCCCCATTACAGAAAAGTCCTCAGTTCCTGGATGACTTCCTAAAACAACGGCAGGCACTTTTTGCTGGGAAGACTGGTGCTTCTTATCATATGAAGAAGGATGAGGAGATTCACTACCCAACAGCGCTCCCGATTCAAGAGAATGCTTCTACTTCTTTGACAAGCAACGATTTGAAGAAAAAATTGCAAGATAAGGATCCAAAACATTCTAAAACAGTTATAGAAGGTAGTGATGGCTCCGTTAGATCTGGTAAAAAATCAGGGAAGGAGTATTGGCAACACACCAAGAAATGGTCCCGTGGATTTTTGGAATCTTATAATGCTGAGACAGACCCAGAAGTTAAATCCGTTATGAAAGATATAGGAAAGGATTTGGATAGATGGATCACTGAAGAAGAAATACAGGAAGCAGCTGATCTGATGATCAGAGTACCTGAGAAAAATAAGAAATTCATGGAGAAAAAGCTTAATAAGCTCAAAAGAGAGATGGAGTTGTTTGGACCACAAGCTGTAGTGAGCAAATACCGTGAATATGCAGAAGAGAAAGAAGAAGATTATCTATGGTGGTTAGATCTCCCACATGTTCTGGTAAGCATGCAAATGTGCTTGTCATATTTATTTATTTATTTATTTATTGATTTGAACTGAATCTGCCAATTCTCAAATGAAGTATCTGGATCCTACTAAGTCAGAGGACTCTTCCAGGATTTGGGTGTATGTTTTGCTCTTTATCTTAAGGATAACTGCCAAGATGATTTTGGAAAATGTTTTAATGATGCTAACAATATGTTATGTGGTCATAATGATTAGCATTTGATTTGGTTATATGTTTTGCATGCTCTGTGCTTTGCTGATAAGAACAAAGGTCAGTAAACAAATTCCTTTATATCCTGTACAGTGCATTGAATTATACACAATTGAGGATGGGCAGCAAAGAATAGGATTCTATTCACTGGAGATGGCTCAAGATCTTGAATTGGAACCAAAACCACATCATGTGATTGCTTTTGAATATGCTGGTGATTGCAAACATCTCTGTTATATCATTCAAGCTCATTTGGAGATGCTTGGAAGCGGCCATGCGTTTGTTGTTCCTAGGCCTCCTAAGGTAAAGATTTTATATATCCATCTTTCTCTGAATAGTATCCTTTCTACTTCTGATGATGGCTACCAAAATCATCTTTCTCTTCTATATTGATATGATAAGTTTGAGAATTTATGCCAAGGGGCCTTGTTTCGGTGAGGTGAACTTGGTGCTGGTTCACTGTAAACATTAGTGTTTTAGTAAAGCTTTCAATCAAAGACTTTAGACCTTTATACTGTATATGTTGTGAATTATTTGATTAATAATTCATCACATTGCTCACTGATGTCTTTGAATCATATTTTTTCTCATCTATATTTCTTTTTTCACTTATCATTTCCTTTCAAAGTGAAATACTTACCATTTCCTTGTCTTTAATCCTCAATAGGATGCATTTCGGGAAGCCAAAGCAAATGGTTTCAGTGTAACTGTCATTAGGCGAGGGGAACTACAGCTAAATGTGGACCAAACGCTGGAAGAAGTGGAGGAACAAATTACTGAGATTGGGAGTAAGATATACCATGAGAAGATCATGGGGGAGCGCTCTGTGGATATAAGCTCATTGATGAAGGGTGTATTTGGTGTTGATGGCAAACCTACCAAGAGGTAATTTCTCAATGTTTCAGAGTAATTTCTGCAAAATTTTGCTGTAGAAGATTTAGAAAAAACAATGTGGATGAGTAATGCCATTGTGCTTTGTTTGAATGGTAATTACCTTTCACACTTTTTGGGTGTTTTATTTTCAGCAAAAGGGCAAAGAAAATGCTAAAGCGGATGTTGAAAAGGTCTAGCAAGAAGTGAAGGTTCAGATGGGCTGTCTCCCTCTCTGGGATGAACCGGGAAATTGGTGACAGCTTACCATGCAAGAACTTTCATCATAAAGTCCATTGATAATGGGCCTTTACTTTGCATTCATCCATTGGTCTCAAGTTAAGTTCCGCTGTAAAAGCAGCAGATAACAGGCAGAGAACTGTATGTCTTGATGTAGACTGCCATCATGCCATTTTCTATTCAACTTCATGTCTGCATTATATTAACCAGTTGCATGCATTTGGCAGCAGCAGTAATAGATATCTAATGAGCGAAGGAGTTAAAAGGATTTTAATGCCTGTTCCAGAAGCTCTCTTTTGCTCCAGAGGACTGCTGCTGGAGCTAGCTCATAATCATGTGGTCAACTTTGTGTTCAGAATTAGTATTACTATGAAGGCACTTGGTCCAAACCATCCTGCAATACCTGGTGAATTGATGACTGGCACTTCAGTACGAACCAACCGACAGGTTGGACGGCTTTGTTCCCTACGCAGATGCTCTTTCCAAGTATATACTAATACGACCCCGATGACGACCTCTCTTGCGTAGCGTTCCTCCTTTTAAGCTCACCACCATGGTAATTACCTAAAGTTGGTGAGTGCTATACTGCCAACAATATCTTGGTGTTTGCATGTAATCCACCTGGGGAGCACCTATAATGAGTCATGACTAGAGAGTAGAGACATGTGGAGGGTTGCTGGTCTCAATGGATCACGACTGCATGATGTATTTGATGCTAAAGATGTTCATTTTTGTTTAAAATAATGGTACGAGAAAAGAATAATATTGTATCCACAACTTATCTACAATCAATTTTTTGTACAACTTGTTTAAATAATTATCATATCTTATACTTTAATAGCAAATGCTGGAAATTAAGTTTTGCTCGATGGTCGCGGATCACCATTATCATCACATTCACAGCTGTGATCAGTCCATTTTGAGACTTGAACGCAGTAAATGAAAGTGGCTGCATATGTCTTTTCATGTACTGCATATGTCTGATATCTCATAATGCATGTTCGAAATAACGAAGAATAAGGGATTAGCATACTACTCTTCGAAGCACGAAGTAATCCAAGTAGTTTAATCGAGTTTGACATCATTAATTGGCCATGGACCATTAGCCCCAATCCTGCCTAAATCTTATTTCTTAATGTTGTCTATTTTTCCAATCGACTGAGAAGAAAAATTGAAACTAATAAATGAAAAAAAAAAATTCACTGCTGCTGCGTGAAACAATGTCAAAAGATGCTAGATAACAAAGAAAAATTCGGTTATACAATGCAATAAGACGCAAGAATGGATTGAGCACGGCATTCACAACCTTCATATATAAATTCCTTTTCATTTTTGACATTCCATTGTGTTCTGGTCATTTAAGAACAATAGAATACAGTAAGCAGGCCATACAAATGGCCTAGGCAGTTCAAGCACTAAGACTAACCATCTCATAAAAAATCTGAGCAGAAATTTCCTATCGAAGCCGTTCAAGTTGCAACTAAGCAACCCTGATAACAGATACACGCCACCAAAATCCCAAGCATTGCGCCGGCAAAGACCTGTGATGGAGTGTGACCAAGAAGCTCTTTGAGCTTCCTCTGACTGATGGGATGACCTTGAAACAAGTCCTCAACGATCATATTAAGAACCTATACCAAGGAAAAATATTTTAAAAAATAAAATTGGAAGAACTTGAAAGGCAAACCATTAGTGAATGTATAATTAAAAGATAAATCTCACATGGGCAAAGCTGAAACACACACTGCAAAGCAAAGCCCCAGGTTTCTATAACCAAACAAAAGCATACAGATTGGATAACTTATTAAACATTGACAGAATGTAAAATTTATTAGGGTAACTGACCATAGCAAAAAATTAGATTGAATTGATCTTTATAAAATTTACATAGGATTTCCACCATGCAGATTGCAAATTCAATCGGCTATTCACTGGTCATATAAAATTTATCAACTTACAAAGAGAAGATAAAACTTTGATATTTTCTATGACAAGCAGAAAACATAGGGAACAATCTAACCCCTTTGTGGTGGTTTAACATTTCGTTTATTCCTCCTTCCTGGAGAAAACACTAAAAGAAAATAGTCGAAACCAACAAAACTAAAACCAAAAGAAAAACCAGCATTTCCAAGTTATTGGTGATAGATATTCAATTTAACCATTTTAATCTTGATTATTGGAACTTGCCATTAACATAATAGCCCCGCTATCATGACCCTTAAACTATTATCCTTAGCATAGGCTAAAAGTCGTAAGTCCCACCTGCACATTGGATGAAAGAATACAAAAATATGGACGACAAACAATTTATACCTCTTTACCTAAACACAAGAATGTATAGGAGAAGAATAACTCCAAGTAATAAAACCGATAGTGATAGACCAACATTAAAAACTAGTCATAATGGACAAATTTACAGATGAAGCAATCTAAGGAGAATTAGCATTTCTATAGAACTAAAGCCAGCAAACAACGCCAGGCATGCTATGGTGCATCAGAATAGTGTAAAATTAAACAGTACTAAGAGCAGTAGATCACATGATTCCAACAAACACACAAATGACTTGCTAACGAATAAATGTTCTCTCCCAAACTTACTCAACATTCATTAACCAAAAAAGTAGAAATATTATTCACTTAAAGATAAATAAATAAATAAAATTATGACCTCAGCTTGCATCCCAGCATGCCGTCTGACACCAATTGCATCATACATAACAATCGAACTGAACCCCAAACAGACCGGAAATAACGAGTCTGCCACTCCATGACAAAGCGCCACCGACGTTGTCAAAGCCGTACACAAAGCCGAGTGCGAAGAGGGCATTCCTCCAGACGAGAACATTAATCTAAAATCCCATTTTCTCTCCACAAAGAAATTCAAAACCACCTTTGTGGATTGCGCCAAAATCCACGCAAACAAACCCGACACAAACGTCGGATTCGCCTTCAATGTTGACACAAAAGGACTGATTTTAACTTTCGCAGTCGACGTCACGCTTAATATGGCCACCCCAAACGCCCCGTTTTGTAAGTAATTGTTACTATTTCGTTGGTCTGAGATACTCTCCAACTGATTGTCGTGTGCCTGGAAACGTGAAACCCATTTCTTGGTTTGTGAAGAAGCTAAACTTCTGATCGACTTTAAGATTGGAAACAAAACACAAAAGGGGCTTAGAGAGAAGTTAGTACTTTTATAATTGTTATTATTAGATTTTGGTTCAGGGTTACTGGAATTTGACTGTTTTGCGGAGGAAAAAGCGATGACTGAAGAGGTTTTGAATTTGTTAAACTGAAGTTTGGTGTTGATGTTTATGGAGTTGAAAGTGAAACAAGGAGAGCTAAATATGGGCTTTATGGTGAAAGAGTCCATGAGGGAGGCTTCTGTGTTTTGAAACTTCAGTCAGCATTTCAAAGAGAAAGCAACAGAGAGAGCAAGAGAGAAACAAGAGGCTGTCCCGCTGTGACTTTGGAGAGACTTATAATAGAGAGTAGGAGAAGAGGAGGTTTTGGCGAGCGACGATGAGTGACACCCGAATACGAATATTGAGTCACTAAGATAGGATTGAGCGGCAGAGAAACAACCCTTGATTTATCTTATTATAACGAAGATGCCACTCTTGTTGGAATATGCTTTCAAGTGTGATTACGTAATTAATGAGTTTGGAACTGACTAGACCACCAAATTGGACCAAAATTTTTGACAAAATTAAATCCATTGACGAATCCAAATTTGGAAAGTGCCACACATTTATTGCCCTTCTTCTCACAGCTTCCATATGGTTTTAGAGGGAAGTCATTAATCACATTATTAAAAGAATATAATATGTACACATAGAGTATACTTTATTGATTTATAGTATTATCCAATGGTACTAAATAAATAAATTAAGAGAGATTAAAAATAAAATTGTGACTATAAAACATCCATCTTTCAAAATATCGAGAAATCAAGACAACATGAAAATTTTAGCTTTGATACTATATAAAATAACTACTTGACTCAAAAAGTTAAACTATTAAATAAAATTTTACGTTAGATTAATGCTAGGTAAATATGAGGTCTTGAAAAAAAAAAAGAGCTTTTACTAGAATACTTAAATGATATGTTACACATTTATCACGACAAGTCCTTCAATCCATGTGCACCCGACGACGACAAGGCTTAGAACTCAAAACGCCATTTATGGTGAATATTTGTAAAGGAATATGCTTGGGTGATTTTCGTTTGCCTCGAGTAGTTGAACTAAGTGGACCATAAGTGCTGCACATCTCAGAAGAGCTTGGGTAATGCTTTAATGGCCCACTAATGGCGGGTTCAAATCTTGTGGATTAAATGACCACTCATCTGGGCAACAGTGGGCTTCAATTCAATCTCTACTTCAAGCCCAGGCCTGCCGTCTGTTATTCGTTTTCTCCGGACTTTTTTTTTAATTAATTACGCAAGAGTATTCGTTTTAATTTTTTTATTAATCAGTTCGAAATGCTTTTTATATATAAATATCGTCTTTATGCACTTTAATGTAACATTTGTACACACAAACACAATAACAATAATAATAATAATAATAATAATAATAAAAAGATGCATTTAAGAGTGCTCGGTTTAACATCTACATTGAAAAGTAATTATTTTCCTAGAAAAATATAAAAAGATAATTATCAGCGTTAACAAATAACCTTGTAACCGTTTTGCCAACTTCACCTTCTATTCTCAGATAATTGACAATTTTCATATCCGTCACACTATTCATTCCCTCCAAATGAAGGGGTAGATTGGTAAATCATTTGCATGTAACGAACTGTTCTATTTTCCCGGTTCTTTCGCCTATCCATTCTTGTCATTTTGAACAAGCGCTCCCTCTCTTTCCTCTCTGTTCGAAACCGAAAACTCAACAAAACGATACTTTCGATTCGCATCACGAGTTCACTCACTAATCGACTCACATTACCTCCACCACCACCGTCTCAGCGATCAGACTTCGTTCCAGTTCATGGATAATTTGATAACATTGGTAAACAAGATTCAGAGGGCATGTACGGCCCTCGGCGATCATGGCGAAGAGAGCGCATTGCCTACTCTCTGGGACGCCTTACCTGCCATTGCCGTCGTCGGTGGCCAGGTCAGATTGCCATTTCCACTTCTTCTTCCGTCAACATCAACGTCTCGATTCTTCTTGATTTTGTAAAGGCGTTGCGGTATCGGATTGCATTTAATTTATCAGATCTGAAACAAACTTGAAGGATTATGGCTTAATCTTAGATTTATTTGAATTTTCGTTTTACAATGCTGAGGCTGGGTTCAATTCGTGTTTGGATTGAAATTTGTTGCCTGACTTGTTCTTTTTCGGTACATTTATCCATTTGCATTTTCGTTTGAATTTTAAATTCAATACTACAATATTTATCATCATCATGCGCTCAATTGCAAACATTTTTCTTTTGGTCCCATTTTTCTTTCTCAATTTTTTTGTGTGTAAGTATGTTTGATTTTCTTATAGTCTTGCTTGCAAATGAAGTAATTATCATTTGACACCAGTTTCTCATTTTATTTATTCTTCACGGCAAAATAAAACATTTTAGGACTCTGTTCAATAACCTGATAATAGGACAGACAGTACGAACCGCGCAACTTTCATAGTAATAACTAATTTTTCTGAGAATGAATCTGATTGTATCTTCACAACTTTTTAATGATTTATAGAGCTCTGGAAAATCTTCAGTGTTGGAAAGCGTTGTTGGAAAAGACTTTTTGCCTCGTGGGTCAGGTAATTCAAGCTACTAGGATTACTATATATATATTCCAAAATCTATTTCCTTTGACATGTGGATAAAATGTGAGCTCCTTGGATGTAGGGATTGTTACTCGAAGACCCCTTGTCTTGCAGCTTCACAAGATTGAAGAAGGAAGAGAATATGCGGAGTTCATGCACCTTCCAAGAAAGAGGTTCACTGATTTTGGTATTCTTTTAGTCAGGAAAAAGAGTTTGTTTCTTAGTATTGGATTTGATTATTATTATTATTATTATTTTTTCCAATGGAAGTTATTTCGGTGCTTTGCTACAGATCTCTTTATTCTTTTTGTTACTTCTTTATTCCATCTTGGATGCTAATCCAACTTTCTAATTTGTATGTAGCTGCTGTGAGAAAGGAGATTTCTGATGAGACTGATCGGGAGACTGGTCGCTCAAAAGCAATTTCTACTGTTCCAATCCATTTAAGTATATTCTCTCCTAATGGTGAGTCAACAAAGTAATATTACTGACAAAGTATGGTGTTGGCTTTTGATGGTTTTTATCCCCCAAAAAAAAAAAAATAATAATAAACTTGTCAACTTGATTTATTTAGTTTGTTGAATAAAACTCAAATTCCACCATCAATTGGTCAAATTCAATCAGTCCATGAGTTCTTGACAAATGGTGCATCGGTTGCATCTGGTTAAGTACTCTGAACTCTCTTGTTCGGTATCGCATCTTTCAGTGAGATTTATTATAATCCTCGTTGCAGTTTTGTTTGGGTTGAAGCCCTCTGATATTCACCTTATGATTGTTTGACCTTACAGTTGTCAACTTGACACTGATCGATCTTCCTGGACTTACAAAAGTTGCTGTTGGTGGGTTTTATTTATTAATTGTTGTTTGTTCTTCATATCTACATATTCACTGGTCCTACTTTTAGTTTAGTACAAGACTTATTTATGGACATGATGCTAATTGCGTATCACAGAGGGCCAACCTGAAACCATCGTCCAAGACATTGAGAATATGGTTAGGTCCTATATTGAAAAGGTAATTATCATCTGAAATTCTGAAACTTCGTACGTGAAATCTAACTAATTCGTTAATGATTTGGTTAGAACATGTAATACCCTTCAAGCCGAGTTCAGTATTTTAGATATCTTGATTTTGGGCTAATTATGAAGTTCAATGAATCCAAAGCAATTACCGAAATTCTCTTAACTTATTTCCGTTACTAATTAATTTACTTATTTATTGATTGGTTCTCCTCATGGAAGGATATATTTTCAAATAAAATAATAATTCATTACTTTCCTGCAATGCAGCCCAATTGTATTATTCTAGCAATTTCTCCTGCCAATCAGGACCTTGCTACATCAGATGCAATTAAGATCTCTCGTGAAGTTGATCCTAAAGGTACAGCTCTCCACTAATTTGTAACATAGATATCTTATGTTACTCAAGTACTTGATGGATCATGCACATATAGGTTGAGAGCAAACCCAAATGGGACAGCTTGTGCGAAGTCAAATGAAAAATAATTAATTTACCTCTAGTTGTGAGGTGATATTGTCCTGTTTAGGTGTTTATCCGGATTTGGTGGGTCTCACCTTGCAGTGATGTGTCCTCATATAGAGGATGCAGCTGCAAACATTTGTAGCTACGCAATAACTCTTATTGAACTTGGATTTAAATTTAGTTTACTGGTATATTCATAAATCTTGATTTGTTGTCTAATTGGGTTGTATTCTCGTATCTCGCACTCACTTTTCTGTATTTTATTTTCGACTCTGTATGGTCTGCACACACTTCCAACCCCAAGAGATATTCTCTTTGTGACAATCTGGATTAGAACCTTTTTAGTGCTTTAATTATTTTCTGTTTCTTGGCTCTCAAACTTCAGGGGACAGGACATTTGGAGTTTTGACAAAAATTGATCTCATGGACCAGGGTACTGACGCAGTTGATGTAAGTTTGGAATCTTTTGGTACGAGGTTAAGTAATCTGATGACAATGTTTTAACTTCAAATTAGTCTGATTTTCTGTGCCTGGCTTATGAAGTGTGCCCTTTGCAGTAAAAAGAAGTACAGGGCATTGTTGTCTTTTAAATGCATTAAATTTTTTTAACACTCCTAACAACCTGATGAATGCCATTTCTTAAAATTGAAGTGTTTTTTCTTTTTGTTATTGCTACAACTCCTGTGTTAGGTGAACCACCGTTTATATTAGATTTGCTTGTTATCTTTTATAATTTTCTGGAGTTCTCTAGTATCGGTTATTATTAGATTTAATTGCATATGCTCTAATGCTAAAACTTCCATTAGATTCATTGAGATTTTCTTCTTATCTAATGGTTTTCGGGTGGGCATGATTTGATAGCTGGGAGAGGGAGACGTGGTGTGATTCTGGTTTTTTTCACTCACACACACACTGAATCTTTGACGAAATTTAGAAATTAGAAATGAAAATTAGAGCTGATAGTATGTAGATTAAAGAAATCAGGCTTTATATGTAGCTGTTTGGCAGGTGATTGAGAGCCCTACTTCTCTCCAAGAGATTTTCTTTCTTTTCAAAAGTTTGTTAAGAATTCTCTCTATCCTCTTTCTCTTTCTTTCCCTTTTTTTATACTCTAACTAACTTCACCAGCTCAACCTAACAGCTCAGCACAAAACAACAAAAAGACATAACAGAAAAAAATAAAAAGAAGTCATCATTCCCTGCTAACCAACCCAACTTCACCAATTTGCCCTTATTTCTTCAATGCTTTACTGCCTGTTGTGTCGCCTAGCATATGTAAATCTAATCGGAGGTCTATCAAGATGCTAACGATTTAAGTTATATGGGATCATAACTTAAATAATGTGTAGCGTTTTTATTTTATCTTTTGCCTTTTCGGAACATCATTGCTGACATGGAGGATTCAATTAATACAATGACTTGCTCCTAATGCTTCGGATTTTAGATCCTTGAAGGAAGATCCTATAAGCTAAAATATCCATGGATTGGCGTAGTGAATCGCTCTCAAGCTGATATTAACAAAAGTGTTGATATGATTGCTGCGCGGCGTAGAGAGCGGGAATATTTTTCAAACAGTGCCGAATACAGGCATCTTAGCAACAGGATGGGTTCTGAGTATCTAGGAAAGGTTCTTTCTAAGGTATGGAAATTTCCATAAAGCAACTTATGTAGACGTGGCTATTTTATGGTTTCCCGCATTTGTGTTCGTTGAGGTTAAATGAAATGTCAATATTTTGTAGCATTTTTTCCAAAGAAGTCTAGACAAATTGAAAAAGTTGCTCATTCTCTTGGAGCTTTTCATTTTTTTTTTCACTTCCAGAAAGAAACAGAGAAAAAATTGAGCTTTATAATAGTGTTTGTTTCGATCTTAATTTGTATGGTTTTGTTTTTGGAATCACCCAAATTAGCCTCATGCTAGTGAAAGAAAAATTTCAGCATACATGATTCAATGGACCCCTTTTCTAACTACATGCCGTTGATATCCCACCTTCATCTCACCCATTTTAATAACCCTAGACAGTGTTTCAGAGTTTGGTATCCATTTCATTTTCCTTTCCTAGTTTCTCTACATCCTGTTGGATGGTGTACATTAGAAACTGAATATTATCATTAAGTTGGACTTCTCACTAAACATGGTTAAATTTTCAGCATTTGGAATCTGTCATCAAGTCTCGAATCCCTGGCCTTCAGTCTCTTATTAATAAAACTATTTCTGAACTAGAAGCAGAACTGACACGTCTTGGAAAACCTGTTGCTAATGATGCTGGGGTAAGCTCTTCTTTTGCATTTTTCGAGTTCATCCCTCTGTATGGTTTCTATTAGTTTTCAAATGGACATTGGGTGGCTTAGTTGTCAGGCGATAACAATTTGGACCTCCCCTTTATCAGTGTGAAACATTGGTGAACTTCTCTTTTATGAATTCAGGGAAAGTTATACACGTCAATGGAAATCTGCCGCTCTTTCGATCAAATATTCAAGGAGCATCTTGATGGCGTGTATGCATTTTATGCTAATTTTATTTTTACAAATTAACCGGAGTATAAGTTGTTCATCTCATTAGTTTCTAACTTAACATTAAGTTTGATAATGTTATTAAATGTCCGCAGACGCTCTGGTGGCGATAAAATATATAGTGTGTTTGATAATCAACTTCCAGCTGCTTTGAAGAGGTTGCAATTTGACAAGCATCTTTCAACGGAGAATGTAAGGAAGCTAATTACTGAAGCTGATGGATATCAACCTCATCTAATAGCTCCTGAACAAGGATATCGTCGTCTTATTGAATCTTGTTTAGTGACTATTAGAGGCCCGGCTGAGGCAGCTGTTGATGCCGTATGTATCCAATTTCATTTCAGTTGTTTCCGCTGACATTTTTTGCCATGTGGTGATTTGTGTCACTCTGATTTGTCCCATATCTAATAACCCAAAAGGAATGTGACTCTATAATAAATATGTGATTAGTTTATTACAGATATTTGTAGTTGGGAAAATTAGCATTAAGCTTTTATTTGCCATGTCTGAGATGTTGTTTAAGAAATCATTTTGCTGTGATCCAATATGGGGTTCCTTGCTGAGTTTGGTTAAGTTAGCTTTTAGATGTTCATAATTTCATTCATAACTCTGACAAATAATACTAGAAGAGGGAGATTCTGTTTTAGTCCAGCATCTGGTCAAATATGCTAAAATTAGTTACACGTATTCTTTCTTCAAGGAAAACCATAGGCTATGGTTTATGTCT
Source organism: Boswellia sacra (assembly GCA_013180625.2). NCBI lineage: Eukaryota > Viridiplantae > Streptophyta > Magnoliopsida > Sapindales > Burseraceae > Boswellia > Boswellia sacra. Next base: position 18,463 of record SNVD02009558.1, on the reverse strand, counting down.
CTTATTCATTGTCTGCACTATTTTCTTTCATAAAAGTGTCTTTTTGGTTGTTTCTTATTTTTTTGACTAATGCCTTTCTTTGCCAATGGCTACAGATTCATGCTATACTGAAGGAGTTGGTTCAAAAGTCTATCAGTGAGACTACGGCAAGTCCCTGGCTTTTCTAATCCTAATGAGTATTACTTTAGGATTTCTGCATTTTATTTTACTAATAGATGCTGACATGTTAATATGGGAATCAAAAGAATCTTGGGCATTTTGAAGATATGCTAGTAAATTATTTTGCATATAGCGAATTTGGTCCAGGACCTATAAGCTTGTTCACCCTGTTAGCATAGCTAGACTGGATTTTACATCAAACATGAATACTAGAGAACAAGAAGAAGTTGAATAGGAGAAGTTGTCGGGATAGCCTGTTTTTCTCTGAATATTTATTTGCTATAAGAAGATATCAGATCCAATATTATGATCATTTGTTATTTCAACAAATAAAAATCTAAATGGATTTTGTTTTGTACTGGATATAGGAACTAAAGCAGTACCCCACTCTGAGAGTGGAAGTTGGTAATGCAGCTATTGAGTCATTGGACAGAATGAGAGATGAAAGCAAGAAAGCCACTTTACAGTTGGTTGATATGGAGTGTAGTTACCTGACTGTTGAGTTTTTCCGGAAGCTACCCCAAGACGTTGAGAAGGGTGGAAACCCCACACATTCAGTTTTTGACAGATATAATGATGCATATCTACGGCGAATCGGTGAGTAGTAAAATGTACATAATAACGGGCATTGTGACTGATACATGAAAACTTGAAAAGATTAGCATCTGAAAGACACATTTAAGGTACTAGGTTACACTGATTTACCATGACGCAATAAAGGCTAGGAGAGTTGGTTCTTTAGTTTATGACAGCTGATCAATGGATGTCTTTTGTTCAATGGATGGGGTTCACTTGTGCTCAGACTGGTTTGTTGCACATATGAGAAAATTAAGAGATATTCGCATCTCAAACCACTAATTCGTTACATCGATTCATTTTGAACCAACCAGCTCAGACACAGCTGATCACTAGGTTTGTGTGGTGGGTTGATGGGAGGTCATCTGCACTCACGCTGATAGCTTTGCTAACACATGCTCTAATTCATCTTGCGTTATTTATGTTTCCATTTCATTTTGTTGCTCTGCAAGCAAACAGGAAGCACTGTCCTGTCCTACGTCAACATGGTTTGTGCAAGTTTGAGAAACTCTATTCCAAAGTCGGTTGTGTATTGTCAAGTACGTGAGGCCAAACGGAGCTTACTAGATTATTTTTACATTGAGCTGGGCAAAAAGGAGGTCAGTATCCAATGCAAAAGCCACTCCCTCTTTAATCTTTTTTCTTTTTTTGTTCTGTAAATCATAGTCCATAATTATTTTGCAGATGAAGCAGTTATCTTCTTTGCTGGATGAGGATCCTGCGGTCATGCAACGCCGTACCAACCTCGCAAAAAGACTGGAGTTGTACAGAAGTGCTCAGGCAGAGATTGATTTAGTTGCCTGGTCTAAGTAGAGGGGAATCCTAGTCTTTAGAATGAATTTTTTATTTTTTTATTTCCTATCATTCTTTTATTTATGGATACTAATTAATTAACTCTACAGATCATGAACTCCATGGGAGGGTGAATAGTTTCTTTGCCATGGCTTCCTCGGTATTTATTTGTTTTGTGATTTAATGAGCTCTGACCTCCATTGGCTTGATATTACTTGCACAAGATAAGCCCTTTCTTAACCGAACAAGATAAATTGCACTAATCATATGAAAGCAACCTAAGGCTAGTAAAATGTTGTCTGCATATCCTCGAGTTTTGATATAATTTTAAGTAGAGAATGATTATATATTTTTTATCAATTAGACTCTTAGAATTATCTTCAAATTATATTTTTAACCTTCAAAACATCATTATTAAGGATGTGATTGATGAATAACGAACAATTTCAGAAATGTGATTAATAAAAATTCCTCATTCCCATTCTACCCTTATATTTGAATATTAAAATTATTCTTATACGACTTTCGTTCCATCAAAAACTTTTAATTAATTTTAGTTTAACCATAGGCCTTTTTTGAAAATTTATTGTAATGACTACTTCAAAAGAAATAACAAGCATAAAAAATTTTGAAATTTGTTAAAACATTTTATTATTTTGAAAAAAGGAAATCAATATTTTAATATTTTTGAATTAAAACAAACCATTTTTTAATTTTAGTTTAAACATAAACCTTTTTTTGAAAATTTTATTGTAATAACTATTTGAAAAGAAGTAACGAGCATAAAAACTTTGAAATTTGTTAAAACATTTTATTATTTTGACAAAAAGGAAATCACTATTTTGGAATAAAAAACGAACCACTTTTAGTAAACTTTACTTCTAATATTTAAAAGCCTTGCAGAAGAATGGAGGTGCGGGGAATCGAACCCCGTGCCTCTCGCATGCGAAGCGAGCGCTCTACCATATGAGCTACACCCCCATTTCTATGTGGGATTATTTTAATATATTAAAGTTATATTACTTCTGTATATCATTTATTTCAATAAAGCATATACAAAGAATCAAGTCTCATATCTCTTCCTACAAATATTTTGAATTTTTATACCATATTAAAAAATTTTCATATATGTGTATGTGACCCCCAAAATCAAAATATTGACTTGGCCTCTGTTAGTGAGTGAAAGTTGGAAAGCCTAGCTAATAAGATTTATGAAGGAGAGACAAGAAAAAGAAGAATACAACTCTTATTTATTTTTGTGGTATATCGATGACGGCCGGAGCCACCGGCTGGATGCTGACACCGCTAAATTGATATAATGTGTCTAACTAACTAAAGCGCTTGGAAACCATGATGGGCCGATGGCAAGCTTTTGTTTATATGTTATGAAATTTTACATCATATCACAGGAATGACAGAAAACGGTTGTATTGTAGTTGAGGATGAATTGATTGCTCATTTGTTTTCTTCCTCCAAAAATTCAAATGAACTTATCAGCATCAACACCTGTAAACAACTAAAATTGATTCCAGGTTTCATGTTTCTGCTCTTATCAGAACATTTCAAGGCAACATCATACATATCGTGTTATATATAATAAGTATTGGGTAGGCGCCTGAGCATCCCGCTAGATATAACCAATATCAGCTCTGTATTTCTTTCTTTATATTTCTATTTCCAGCTACTAGCCACATAGAGACTTAGAAAAAAAGCTGTGCATGATGAAGAGTGAAAATGGTATCAATCTCATCAGATGGAGAAAGCAACATGCTCTTAAGCCTATCGAAACGGAGAGAATATGTGAAGGCGAAGTGGGAGAAAATAGCATTAATGACAATGGAGCAAGAGAAGGAGAACCATTGAGCCCAGCAGCTCGAATGTTTCATGAACCAACCTTCAACGTTTACATCATAGCCATCATGGGTTGTAAGACTCGAATCCAACCGGAAGTTGTTAAAGCCAACCTGGTGCACACTTTGCTTAAACACCCTCGATTCTCTAGTCTCCAGGTACAAATTAACTATTTAGAATTCTTTATTCTTATGTTATTTGTAGTTGATTCATTACTACATTTAAATAGAAATGTTGATTGACTTTTTCTACTTAGATGGCTTTTTCTTAACCATAACAACTGATCAATAGTTCAATCCCTCTCCAACTTCTTTAATTTTCTGATATCTCAACCTCTTTTCATCACCAATAGGTCTAGCCACCTAGCTCTCATATCTTGATGGAATCTTTTTTTATTGTTAGAAAATTTGAGTTTGAGAAACGCTTCTGCTACCACTCTGGTAAGTCTCCCCACTTGAAGTTTTAATTGGCTTTTGATAGGAGATAAAACAGAAAGATGGAAATTAATGATTGTTTACCATCGAAAGCTTGCATGCTCGCCACGTGTTTAACATGAAAAAATTGGTAACAATTCTAGACTCTTAGAGTTTCTCTAATTTGTGATTAAATTTCCAAACCCGAAACCTTTGACATAAAATTAGATGATTTTATTTTCTTTGTCAATATTTTACAACGTCAAGGAAATTAAAATTAGGATATATTTTTCCTTTTTAACTTGTTAATCTTAACCAAAAATTTCGGTTTATGACTCCAATGCTTCAATTAATTTTAGATATAATTTCTATATGTTGTGGTATAAAATAAATTTTAAAAAAACAGCTACTCTATAACATATATAATTATACTCGTAATTATATCGTAGAATCTAAAAGTTACCAGTAAATGCAAAATGACAGGTCGGTGATGATGATATGAAATGGGTTCCCACAAATGTCGATCTAGAAAAGCACGTTATAGTTCCAGAGCTGGATCCAGATATGGACTCACCAGACAAATTTGTGGAAGAATACGTTCACAGTCTAAGCAAAACGAGCATTAAAAAATCGCAACCCCTTTGGGACCTCCATCTGCTTAACATCAAGACCTCCGACTCAGAGGCTGTTGGCATTTTCAGGGTTCACCACTCTCTCGGCGATGGCACTTCCCTTATGTCTCTTCTTCTTGCATGCACTCGTCAAATCAGTGATCCCGAGGCCTTGCCCACGATTCCAGTGAAGAGGCGGCAGCAGAACACTGGCTTTTCTAGAGGGTTTCACGGAGTTAACGTTGTTGTAGCGTTTTGGTCGGTCTTTCAGCTGCTCTGGAACACTGTTGTGGATGTTTTCATGTTTATAGCAACAGCAATGTTCTTAAAGGATCGTACGGATAATCTTGTCAAAGTTCCACCTGGCCTGGAATTTACTCCAAGGCGAATTATCCATCGTACAGTTAGTTTGGATGATTTCAAATTCGTGAAGAACAAAATGAACACTGTGAGCGATATGTTGCCCCATGAAAGTTTGTTTTATCGAATTGCATTTCATTTCTGTTTCACACACACACACACACACATGTATATAAAGGGAGAGAGAGTGAAAATCATGCCCAAATGTTACTCTAATATATGTTTGTGTATTAATTAATTGTAATGCTTTCCTGCTTTTCAGACCATTAACGATGTAGCCCTAGCAATTACGCAGGCTGGTTTATCACGATATCTCAGCAGAGTATACAGTGAGCTTATTTTCCATTTTTAGTAAATTTCTTTATCTATATATACCTTATTTCAATCAATTATTTATATATTCATTGAATATAGTCTACTGTGTATCTTGCAGGTGAGAGTACTAAAAAAGATGAGGAACAAACTGACATGATGATAAATAAACTTCCAAAGAATATACGGCTCCGATCAACTCTACTCATTAACTTAAGACCAGCTGCAGGGATCCAGGTTAATTTATGGTTCATCTCAATTTTCTTTTTTTAACACAAAAGAAAAGATATGACGAACCAGGTCTGATGCGCCGGACGTTTTGCCTACCCAACACCAGGGTGATGATTACTTCTTTGCTAAATTGGTCAGGTATTCGCTGATATGATGGAGAAGGAGAGTGAGGCAAAGTGGGGCAACTGGATTGGTTATGTCCTCCTCCCTCTCACCATCGCAATAAGAGATGACCCACTGGATTACATCCGCGAAGCTAAGGCGATAGTTGATAGAAAGAAGCATTCTCTTGAAGCTATATTTACTTTCTCCATTTCTGAGTTATTTCTGAAGATTTTTGGCATTAAGGTATAAATCTTATTACCATACACATGCAATTAATAACGTAACTGAAACCTCCTTGTGCACTAATGCTGTTCCATCCTTTTATATAGATTATGAATAGATATTCAACTTTTAAGTGAAAAATTCTTTAAGTGATTATGAACATCAAATCTTTTTTTCTATTTTCCCAATGGTTATCACACACAGGCAGCGAGTGTTCTATCCCACAGGATCATCTCTAACACAACAATGTGCTTCTCAAATATTGTTGGACCTCTGGAGGAAATTGGCTATTATGGCCACCCAATGTCTTACCTTGCTGCAAGTTGTTATGGTCAGCCTCAGGTAAGCATTTACTTAATGTATTAGTTTTCATAATTTTTGGTTTTGAAGCATTAAATTTATACTACTGTTGGACTCATATTAAACTGCATGATTATGATAGCCAATCAAATTAATCTATTGATTTAAGTATCATTAAGCTGGTAAGTGCATATAACACCTAGCTATCAATATTGCAGGCACTGATGATTAACTTTCAAAGTTATGTCAACAAAATGACTATCGTTTTATCAGTGGATGAAGAAGCAATCCCTAATCCTCACCAGTTGTGTGATGATATTGTGGAATCACTAAGACTTATCAAGGACGCCGTGAGTGCCAGGACTAATAAAATATAATTAAACTTGGAGCCACTTCTCATGAGGATACTTAGTGACTCTGTTGTGTCCCTTGTCCTGGTTGATTTAATTACAAGCTTTTCTCATCCTCAATATCATGTTATAATTTGAATAATAGAACTTGTATAAGTTATGTGAATGTGAGCCTTGATTTCGAACTTTATGGCCTACATTTTGATATTTACGATGTTTAATGCCATTTTTATGCTCTAAAAATTGCTGATAACACCTCCTAAACAATAATCAAAATTATGTTAATATAGTGATTCACAGGTTAGTACTTTAATTCTATCTGCAAAGCTGCAACTTCTTAAAAGCCATAGTTTCTATTTCTGTTACATTCTTTGTTTCTACTATAGAGTTCTGAAAAACAAGAAAATTTTATTTCTGGCCATCTGGGTGTCAATTATGCAATTTTTCAACATTTTTGTTTCTCTTCACGCTATTAATCTACAGATTAATTTGTCAGTTATTTATTTGGAATGCTGCGACTTTTTAACAGCCACAGTTTTTATTTCTGCCATTTAGCGCATTATTTATTGTTACTGTGATGAAGTCTCAAAACATAAAAAATTCTACTTCGTGGTGTCAATTATTTGTTGTTATTTGTTGCTACCAACTAAGCGGTGTAATTGCGAGCGCGAACCGTCAAATGTCAAGCCTGTAAACGTTTCTTTTTTTTTTTTCCCGTGTTTTTAACGAATAAGCTGGAATCCCAGTGTTGTACGTGTTAGTTTCCGTTTTTAGGGGGAGGCCATATATTATTTAAGTATAGTTTGAAACCATAAGCGGCAGAACATCTCTTCGTTTTACATCAAATCATCAACAAAATCTCTGACATTAAACTTGGGATCGACCCGAATTGGCCTGCGTTTTCTCCCAGAGAAACCATTTAAATTCTACTAAATACTAAGCTGATTACCAGGAAGGACCAATCACGGAGTTTCTCATCGTTTCAATTTGCCTTTGTTTGATTATTCATCCATTTGAGTTATTGTTCGTTAAGATCATCATGGAAACGGAATGGTCAGCAACATCCGCTACAAATGCTTATCTTGATACTCTAAAACTAGTATGTTTCTTCTCTTTTTATTCAATACTCTACAATGAATTCAATTTTCTTCAGATTATATGTTGCGCTTTTCATGTTTTCTGAGCCTAATTGTTCTTTTATTGGCTTATTTTACAGTGTAATGATTACAAGAGGCGATGTGAATCAAGGATAACACATGAGCCTGGGACAAACGAGTTCATAGCAGCTCTTGCAGCTGGCATGGGAGGAAAACTGATCGTAGAGGTCTCGTCGGGCATGTCCCCGTCAACGATAGCCTTAGCAGCGGCTGCACGACGGACAGGAGGCAAATTCGTATGCATTGTCCCAGAGGCAGACCTTGCTAAATCAAAAAGTGTGATCAAAGACTCAGGTCTCAAAGACATTGTAGAATTTAAGACAGGAGAGCCTTCCGAGCAGTTATCGAATTATCGTAACATCGATTTCTCTTTGGTGGACTGTAAGAACGATAACTACGCTAGGTTACTAAGCTTGCTAGACGTTAATCTAGAGAAATCAGTAGTGATTGCAAACAACTTGGTGTGTGAGAAACAAAGGCTAGGAGGACACGTTAAAGGGATGAGAAATAAGGTTGAAGAGAGGTCTATGAAGCATCCGATATGGAGAGGCATGGAGATTACTTTGATTGGAAAAAGTAATGAGATTGAGAGAAGTGAAAGTCTTTCTAAATTAAGAATAGTTGATGAGAGGAAGAGAAGTAATCGTAGGAGCAGATGGGTTGTTAAAGTTGATGAGGAAAGTGGCGAGGAACATATATTCAGAGCGTGGGTTCATCTCCACAAGAGAGTAATAAAGAGAAAATTATACTTCTTTTAGTGCTGACATTTTTGAAACCTTCAAGAGACTCGGTGATTTTATTAGTAAACTTGCTGTTAATGCATTGCCACCGTAGAAGATTAGTATGCCACGAGAAGCTGATGATTACTAATCTTCTGCTATTTTTTTGTTTTGTTTCGTTTTTTTTTTTTGGAAGATTTTGAATCAAAGAAGGAAAAACAGTGAGAGTTTATTGTAAGCTAATCCTAATGATTTTGATTTTGGTTAAATGCCACAGTAGACTTGGTAATCTTTTTGGTAATTACATTTCAAAGTTTTGGCCAAGAAATAGCTTGATAGCTTGGGTAATTAATTGTTGAGTGCAAAACCTCTTCATCCCGGTAATAGCTTTTGAAGAATGAGCAGTAATCCTCAGCTCCCGCCGATTAGCTTTGCTGAAAAGTATAATGTACGTTCATATATATAGATGAATATAATTGCTGCTTATTTTGCTAAATTGTTGATTGCTTTGTCTTCTTTAATTAATGGTTGGGCTGTCAAAAGCAAAGCTTTTTGTTATATTGCAATGCAAAACAAGTCCTTGTCGAAATATTATCTATATGGCACATCAAGTATCTATAGCTGATGATCCCTGAAGTAATTAGTTGGCCCTTTACAGTCCAATTGACCAAATAAGCTTAAGGTATTTGTCTAAGATATTGTAGCTAACATATACAGAATCTATTCTAAAGAGCTCCATTGAGACTTACACCTTCAAATGTTGTAATTTGACAAAAAAAAAAAAAAAAAAAACTTTTACCCCGTAGAATGCCTAAAATGTTGGGCAGAATTTGACCAAAAGAAAAAGGTTTTGACAGGAGGTGGGTTACAAACAGTTAAAGATGTTTAGTTGTGAAGCCTAATTAATACCTTACGCTCAATGCCGTACCTGAAGGCATCATGGCGTTGATATGAAGCTTGATGAATCTCTAAAGACAGCAAGCCAAGTACCCCGACCTTTGTCTTCAAGCGCCGCAGTGTTAGGAACACTCAGCTTGAGACACAGAGCATAGGGTCACGATGCTACTCTGTCTGACACTATTAAGAATTTTTTATATATTTATCACATTATATTTTTTTATTTGATAATTTTTTTAAAAAATGAGAAATAAAACATTAATATAAAAGTCAAACCTACATTTTGTTCATATTTATCACTCATTGTTTTGACTATATTATATATTTATCATATTTTTAGATAGTGTCAAATATGTAGACAAGTATATACAGTATATAATATATAGTATATTATATATTTGAAAATTTATAGAATATATGGATTCTTATATAATTTTTAGGGATAATATTGATAAGTCTTAATAGATGGGGATTTTCTGGAAATTTAATAAACTATATAAGGAAAGAGATGTTTCCAGTAACCCTAATTTCTAAACGGCAAGCCTAATAACCACCCACCAAGCGCCGTGCTCCTCTAGGACCTCCACTTCATTCTGTCATCCAACGACCTCCACCATCGGAAATCAACTGTGGAGGTCAACTATGGAGTCCCGATTTGTTCGGAAATCATCTTCTTCACCGAGGCATCAAACGGCGTCAACGTCGTCCGACGACCTGCACCATCCTCACTCCCGGTTCATCTGCCATAGCCACTCGCCAAGCCGTCGTCCAACGGCGTCAACTGTGGAGTCCCGATTTGTTCAGAAATCATCTTCTTCACGCAAGCATCAAACGGCGTCAACGTCGTCCAACGGCCTCCACCAACCTCACTCCCGGTTCATCTGCACCTCTACTCCACTATTGCCGGCTATCGGGTCAACAACATCATTGGTTCTCTTGTGACGGCGACGCTACCCTTCTCACTCAAGCATGTGCATCAAAACGACTTCTAAAAGCTTGTTCTGAAGCGACTTCTCAGAGGTAATTTATTTCTTGAAAATTTTTGCCTGATAAAACTTCTGAAAGCTTGTTCTTTAAAAATTTTTGTCCGTGGGCAAATGGGATGGCTGAGTTCTGTTCAATAATGGATCTGTTACGGGGTTCTGATTATTAATAATGTAGTTGATCAATAGATTTTATATGGTTATGCTTATATATTACAAATTAACGATGTCGATTGAATATTCCATATTAAGTTGTAGAAAATGATATGAATTGACCTCAAATTTTTGAAAAATCGACCGACACAAAACTAGTATTCCATGGCCACGGGGTACATACATACATAAACCTAATTCGATTGCTCCTGTATAGAAATTTGGTTTAGCTAGCGTTGTTTGTGACACCATGATTTTAATTTGATGAGATTTCCCTTTCAGTTGTTCTTGGATATAACTAAGGAATAATTGGTGGAACCCACCTTCTTAAGGGAATATTTCCATCACGATGTGAAAATCCTCCTTCCTCCAGAAAATAACCTCAGCATTCCTCTCTGTAATCATTGCATTATTTATGCACTGATCTGTTACTACAGGTCCAACTTGCATTTCTAGGACAAGGTTTATATATAACAATCTTATAACTGGAGAAGCTTCAGAGTTGAATTTGTTGAAGATATGGTTTGGTTTGTTAAAGTTAACTGAGGGCATCATGTAGTGTGAAGAATTGATGAGGATTGTTGAGAGAATATGATTGCTAAATAATATAACTTAGTGGTTAATATTTGTTTGTTTGCTTTTTTCTACTTTTCAGAAACTACGTGTAATCTATGTTAGTGGCTTTAATCTCAGCTTTGAAACAAACAGTAGCTGATTTCTTGTTTAAATTTTCCCTTTTCTTTTTCCTTGTGTCACCTATTATTTCTTTTTAGGTATTATGTACTTCATAAATTATGCTTTCATCTGGAAATGGAAATTCTGATAAACAAATCATGTCTGTATTCTACTTACAGTAAATCTGAAAAAATAAAAAGATTCTATCTGTGAATCTTATATTGGTGAAGTGCATAATAGAAAACTGTTCTTGTGCTTATGTTTTGTTGGTCTTTTATGGTTTATAATGGTAGCTGCTGGAACTTGATCAAATTGCTACCACAGTGCCCATTCTTGAAAGAAAATTTTTCTTGGCTTATTTTCCGTAACTTTGATTGCTTTATAATTATGGTGTTGATGCACAAATGAAACCTTATTGTAATTAGTAGGCACACTTAGACACCAAATGTTGTTCATTCTATTAGCATGTTTATCTATAAAAGAACATTGGGATCGATAACATTGTTGAAATATTACATGTATAGTAGAACCGGGTTTGTGCAAATACTCTTATATAGTTTAATCTTAGGTTTTCAGTTACAATGGTCATCTTTCTTTCAATGAAAATAACATATCTTTAACAGATTTTTTTTTTCAAAAAATAAAAAATAAAAACTCATTTAATTACAAGAATTTTTAAAATATTTGTCACTTTACAAATTTTTTATTTGGCACTCTTTTAAATAAGTGAGAAATATAAGTTGGTTCAGAAAGTCAACCACCATTTTGATTTTATTTCTCGCTTTTGGTAACTTCATTTGTCATTTTTTAAGTAAATGACATGTATGTACATTAGGGAAAAAAAAGCCTATTCTATTTTTCCTCATTCACTTTTTTATTTCCCTCGTATTCTTTCACGTTTTGTTGCTTCATCTTTTACCCTAGCCGCCAAAGCTTTCTTCCTCCCCCGCTGTCTCATCCTTCACTCACACCGATTTCTTCTCAAATCCCTCTTATTTTTTCACAGTTCTTCTCAAATCAGTTTCATGGTAGCTAAAATCAGTCGCTTTTGTCTCAAATCAGTCATTGAAATCAGTTTCAATTTCTTCTCAGATTGATGTGAAATCGGTAGCTGGATTTTTTATATAAGTTATGGTTCTTTCTTCTCAAGCTCGTGAACTGCATCAAAGACCCTAAGCACAGCAGCAGCAGCGCCCACAGCACAATTAATCTGGCTCCCAACGGCAGCAAGGGCTTCCTTGTTAGCACGAATTGGGCGGACTGCAGCCTCCAGGTAAGGTAATCTTTGGTTAATCTAATCTAATCTTGGTCTAGCTTTTCAATAGCTACTCCTAAGGTAAGTTTTATTTCTTTAAAAGCAGTGATTAAACCAAATATTTGATCTACGACATCCATTTTGAAACATTATAGCAACAAATAATTAACTTCTTGGCAGTTCAGACTCTTCATAACTTGGTTCTCCATAAACATGGATGGGTATTTATTTGTTTTTAATTCTTTCACACGATATACTCTTTCTTCTATTTTGTTCTTCTTAAAAGTCCGATATTTTCACTATCTATTTGTTCTTTCGCATAAGGGTTATGTATCACTTGATGTAGATTTAACACTTGAATGAAATGAGAGCCTAACTATTTTTGCTTTTTATTTTGGGAAATCATGATCAGGAAATAAAATATTTTTTCAAGATATTCTTTTTGCTAGGTAACAAAAGAACCACATGGGTGTTTTTGAAGAAGGATTATTATTATACTTTGTATGATGATGGGTGAGAGAAAGGAAAGATGAAGAAAGAAGAGAAAGAGGGTATTTGTTACTTTTGATGATTTTAGTGGTCCAAATGTAGTAAAGCCATAAAGGCAGCAGCAATTTAATAATTACTTTTGAGTTTCTTTTTTATAAACAGTTGTATATTTGTTACCATTTCCCTTTTTCACCAACGCCTGACTGGTATCTTATAGTAAACTTCAATTTCACACATAATCTATAATCTACCTGACTATATAGATTAAAAATTTGCATATGGATTGGACGGTATCCATTTGCGCTGTGTTGGTTTGTCAAAATAATGTCTAATAATGACCTCACCTCTTACATTTGCTTAACTTTTTTAACTGTATGTTAAAATGGTTAGGAGATTCATATATTGAGTCTGATGGGAGCTTTATTGAAATTAGAAGAAATTTGATATTTTGTTTGGTACCTTAGGTTTTTAGATTGTCCTCAGTAATTAATGTAGGTAAATTTTCGTTCTTTAAGATTAGCGGGAAGGGCCTATTGGGTCTATGCCATAGTGAAGTTAAGTAGCCACTTAACACATTACTAAAAGCATGGTGTGAAAAATTACTATTTCTTGGCTTTTCGAAAAATGTTTATGGAGAACCACATTGTGGAGAGTCTGAACTGCCAAGAAGTTAATTATTTGTTGCTATAATGTTTCAAAATGGATGTCGTAGATCAAACATTTGGTTTAATCACTGCTTTTAAAGAAATATATGGTCCATCTAATCTTCGATTTCTCTAAGCTTAGCTTCAATGCCTTCCTTGCAATTATCAAATTCTCAATGTTATGATTATTATTATCATTATTAACAACATTAGAATCATTATCAATGGCCTCTGCCATCTGAACCTAAAACCCTAGTTTTCCAAATCTTAATCTTGTTTTCGAGAATCTAGATTATGCATTTGCTTCTAAAAACGATCCTGTCAATCTGTCTTGGATTCATCCAAGTACAAAGCAGTTGAAAATAACTAGGACTCATGTAAGAAGAAATCTTCATCTTCCTCACTTCCCAGTTTGAAGTAGTAACCTTTAGGCATTGCAAAACAAAATTTGACTTTAAGCTTTACTAATTTGGTTATTTGGAAGTTGGAAGCCGTAATAGCATAAAAAACTCTAATAATTTCTTGTGAAATTTCTTGAAATTAAATGGTCTTTGCCGGAGTTTATCTTCTTGTTGTTGTGTGATATTGGTTTCTTGATATAGTATGCTGCTTGTATGTTTTAGATCCTAAAAGTCTCTTTATTTATTTATTTTTTGAACAACTTTGGTGGGTATTTGGCCCTTTCTTATTTTTAATTTATGTATTTGATAGTTTAGTTCATAATGATTGATGGTTCATATTATATATATATATATATATATATATATATATGTGTGTGTGTGTGTGTGTGTGTGTGTGTGTGTGTGTGTGTATTTTTAGATTAGAAGGCTTTTAGAGTATTATTGAGATGCTAAGAGGGTATATCTGATGATTTTATAGTGTGAATTTGTTGAATATATGAAAATATGAACTAGATCTATGATAAGCAACACCTAGCCTTTCAAACCATCGCCAATTTTGAATGCCAATGTCTTTATTGCCTTTAAAGCATGCCTAGTCAGCCCCTTAAATTTTATCTTTAATCTTTCTATTGTTTTGAATTTTGCTACTTAGCTTAACTCAATCTGTTGGAGAAAATTGTGAGATTATAAATTATATAGTGATGGATATGGAATGTTACAAGATGATGTTTAGTTAAAGACTGTGAGCATTTGTAGGTACTTGGTGTTCAATAAAATGCAAGCTAATGAAATCCAGACCTCTTTAAGTTTTCTTGTTTAAAGAAAGTTAGAGATATGTGTCTTATAAGACACTAGAGCAGTACTACAAGAGTTGAAATCCAAATTATATTTTTAATATTCTTCAACCTGATTCCACACATGCTTATGTTTGTGAAGCTATTTTTCTTTCTTTTACTTGTCACCTTATGAATTAACACATGCAAGCTTAGGATCAGCTTCCACAGGACTTGCTTCTGTTGCCAAGCCTACCTCTTTTTCTCACTTCCCATTTCTTCACAAACTCAGCCTCTCCAGGTTCCTTTATTAATTAATCAATTTATTTTTTAATACCGTTTTGTTTAATGTTATTGTTTAGTTGTGAGAATTGAAAATATGCTAGAAGCTTTGATTAGGATTTGTTATGTGGGTTACAAGAATTTTTTAAATATTTGTTAGTTTAAAATTTTTCTAGTTGGCAGTTTTAGGAAAAAGCGAGGCATATAATCTTGTTCTAAAAGTCAAGCTCACATTTCAACCTTGTTCGACACTTTTTATCTTTTTTCATCCATATATTTATCATCCCATATATGTTATCTTCGTTCATTCCTTCTTTATCTTTTCTTTTCCCCCTCTTACCAAAAGTTAGCCTCGCCGTCACTAACCCACTCACCTGAATCACTCAATTTCGGATCATGTGAACTTATACCAAACATAGTTGTTTTGCCCATAGTAGCTTAGTGCTTTGATCTAATTTAGTGAATCATACTTTTGACTTACATATTTTGTGATCTAATATAATTGATACAGATTGCAGAAGCATGTGCTTGGGAGTATAATTTGTCGTATAAGTTCGACCTAGTCTCTTGGAGTTTGATATAGGTTCAGATGATCTGGACAGGGTTTAGGTTGTTTATATGCCAATATTTCTTCATTCTATTAATGTTTCAAGATTTTAGCATTCTTGATAATTGTATATATATTTTGTTCATCAGATAATGAAGTCATTGTGCTAAAGACTTACTTCAGAAAATTGATTGGCCCACCAATGGAAACCTATCCTTTGAAAAAACTTTTAATGCAGTGAAGGCTTCATTTTTTATTACTTGGTTCTAGATGTAATCTATCTCAGTGACTAATTGAAACATATTCATTTCTGTGCCGTATTTGGTTTCTTTGAATGAATGTGCAAGTTGGTAATTATATAGATAGAATAAACAGAATAATAATTGTTAGAAACAGAAACCTGTAATACAATTAGTAATCTATGTTGTTCTAAATCTTGTGTTTTAATTGTTGGATAAGTAGGTAGTTAGTTACTGATTTTATGTAACTAACTACCTACTTATCTCCAAATTTTTGGACTAATAAGTCTTGGTAATCTGAGAAGCTTCACTTTTAGGGAACTTCAAGTAGTCACAGACAACTTTATCTCTAAATAAGAAGAAAATCAAGTGAATGCAGTGCTCGACAATAGAAAATATGATATACAAGAATTTCTTTAGATATATTTGAGTTTTGAGTGATAAGAGATACGAAGAAATGGATGAGATTTCTGATACGATAGAATAATAATGAATAAGCTGGCTGCACTATGAATTGTTCAATAGTTTTGTTATACTTTTATACATTGAACTACAGAGGTGTTGCTAGTAATCTCATTGGTATACTTCTTTGTTGGCATGTACAGTATCTTAATATAAATCATAATCTATATGACGCTGTGAAGAAAACAGAGAAAGATCCTCATTTGCTTTGTAAGGAAGCTCATAGGATTGCCAATCATCTACGAATTGATCCTGAGAGGGGTGGAATTCATTGCTGTCCAGGTATGTGTGGTGTAAATATCAACTTTTAGTTTATGAGTGGACAATTTTCTAGATTAAGAAATAAGCATTCTGCTTTGCTTTGCGGATAAGCTAAATTGAGGAAATAAGCTAAATATAGATATTCACTAAGTTGTGCAGGGAGTAAGTATAATATTCCTTCAACCAATGCACTTTTTACAACTTCTAAATTCAGTAACATGGTTTATGTAATTAATGATTATATTATTTTGCCTATTTGATACATCCTTGTCCTTTAATGAAACTGAATTGGTTGTGGTTTAAATGATATACTAATATATTGACCAAACAGCAGAACTAGATTTATTGTCTCTGGTATTCTTGTCTGAAGTTTTAAATAACCCACTTGGGGTAGTGGGTATCACTTAGAATTTAAGCAATTAATGCGTACTTGTTCATATGGAACATAATTGGATTGAAGCTAAAAGTATTGACGTTAGTTTTGAATTTTTAAGTAGGGTACTGATTTCATGATTTGCATCAATTTCAGGTAATGAAATATGCAAATGTTATTTATTAATCACTCTGTCTTCCATTTTTACGTTATTGAACTATTGATGTACTTGCCATCAGCATGATTTGATAAAAATAGAGTCTGATTAGTGAAGAATGCTACAATAGTTTTTATAGAGTTGTAACTTATATATATAGAATGTATAAAGTTGTAAATTAATTAATGTTGTCATGCTATCAATTTATAGTATATTTTTATTATTACAGATGGAAGACTAACAAATTTGAATGTTATTTTGAAGATATAGACGATGATTTTTTTGTTTGAAGATGTAGATGCTGATGGATCTGGTGATTTTTTTTTTGGGCCATGATTACATGATGAAAAGAGCAATTTGGAAGTAAATGGATAGGAACCATTTAAACAGGATCAATCTTTTAGGGAATTTTTTGTGAACAATGTAGAAACTATTATAGTCAAGTTTTTGGAGTACTCCCCTTACGTATATATTGCTCAAGTTGAATGTGGCTCTTTACTATCCATGTTTTATTACTAATAGATTTGGTAGAATTTAATTCTGTTTATTTAAAAAGATTTTTTTTTTTATGCTACAAAGTAGCATAAGAAGCAGGAAAGTTGAAGTTGGTTATGGTGGTGGGGCTATGACTCGAGCACTGCGAAGTCGCATGATTGTTAACTACTAGACAGTGGGTTCATATGGTCTGCGGGCTTTGGACAGGAACACGAAGCCCAAATGTTGATACCATGAGTATGTTTTATGTGTCTGGTGCTTCCCGTCACAAAGCAAATGTGGTAAGCTTTGAAATTAGTGAACTGACTGGATGCTTACTTGCATAGATTTATGTCTATTTCTGAAACCTTGACTTTTAATCTAGTTGTGCCTGTAATTTTGCAGTTTTCTCTTGTGGTAGGAATATGTTGGTTTCTTAACTCTAATGTGTTAAATATTGTAATAATCATCATTCTTTCAAGTTTGTGTGGTGTCTATACAATCCTTTGTGATTGATTTATTATACAACTAAATCAACTTGTCACTGATAGATGTTGGGTGTTTTTACAGGATGCCGAAATGTTGATACCATGAATGCATTTTATGTGTCTGGTGCTTCCTGTCACAAAGCAAATGTGGTAAGCTTTGAACTTAGTGAACTGACTGGATGCTTAGTTGCATTGATACATGTAATTATGACTGGATGCTTATTAATTCTAAAAATTAATGAAAATATCTAAAAACTAATGAATACGCGCTTTGTTCGTTTTTTATTCCTTGTTTGTTTTCTGGAATTTGACGGATTCTTGCTGCATGCTACTTGGAAATGGTAATATTTGGCCGTGTTTGGGTCAAAACAAAGTTTTGCAAGGTTTGGTACTGCTTCATTGTATTTTATTTACTTTTTCCAGAATTGAGATGGAGACTTTGGCTGTTGGAAATATGTTAAGACTGGCTGAAGAACAAAAGGTTTATTTATTTATTCATTTTTTCAATCTTGAGCTTATCAGCATTTAATGTATGGTTGGTTACTTATGTATGCATCACTTTTAAGTGTTTTCAATTTAATTTGTGACTAAACTATCAATGGCAGAGAGAAAGAGAGGAACTGCTCAAAATAATAATCAACCTACAAAAAACACTTGATGCCAAACAAACACTGGAATTAGAGATAGAGCAAAAGAGGGGTAGATATGGAGGTCCAGAAAAATATGGATGCAATTATGCAAGATATAAAGGA
>SNVD02009557.1:0-40562 GCA_013180625.2 Boswellia sacra | reverse complement strand
CTCCAAGGTATTGGCTCTCATCACAGAAGGAAGAAGTTTCCCATTAGATGAAAGCAATTCAACGTACGAACTGTCTCTTATACACATCTAGATGTGTATAAGAGACAGGCTATAATCTCATCTAAGTATGCCATAGCTTCCTCCATTTCTTTGGACACTTGTATCAAAATTCCTGATTCATTGGAATTTTCTGTCCCTATATGCTCATTAATAGCTACATCCAATCCATTCTTGCGAGTTAACTCAAAATATTGTTGTGGCAAAGAATCAACAACGTCAACTGCAAAAACAGAATGTAAGTCACTAGAGTACCTCATTGCCTCAAAAATATTGAAACATATCACCTTGCCATCAAACTCTATGATGAGAGTGCCATCATGAATATCAATCTTGGTTCTAACAGTTTTCGAAAATGGTCTCCCTAAAAGAATCGAAGTTGGATTAGGAGATGTCTCATCCTCTATTTCAAGGACATAGAAGTTTTCTGGGAAAACCAATTGATTCACCTGCACAAGCACATCTTCCACAACTCTTTTGCGATATGCATTAAAATGATCAGCAAACTGAATGGTAATACCAGTTTTCGGAAAAGGTCCAAGATTTAAAGAAGCATAAATAGAATATGGCATGACATTAATAGATGCTTCTAAATCTAACATAGCTCTTTCAAACTTGGTTTTACCAATTGTGCATGGAATGGTGACGTACCTGGATTGTTTTGCATTTCGGAGAATTTTTCTTTGTATACAGCTGAAACATTTTCCCCACACTTACTTTCTCATTCCTTTTAACTTTCTCTTGCTAGTGGCATACTCCTTGAGACATTTTATATAACGAGGTACTTGCTCGATAGCATCCAGAAGTGGTATATTTACCTCGATTTTGTGAGAAGTTTCCAGGATTTCTTGTTCTTGTTCCTCCTTCTTCAATTTTGCCAATCTTCTAGGAAAGAGGAGGAGTAACATAAGAAGAAATAGCAGTTTTAAGACTTACCTTAGAGGATGATGTCTTGTTCATGGTGGAAGTGGTGTCATCTTCTTCATTAGTTTGTGATTTCTTTGGCAGGACATCTAATTGCTCTCCATTTTGCAAAGTTATCACACTAGCAGTCTCTCTTGGATTGATCACCGTTTGAGAAGATAATTTTTCTGAGTCTTGGCCCTCGAATTTGCTTATGCTAGTAGCCAATTGTCCCATTTGATTTGCCAGTTTTTGGATACTTGCCCCATTTTCCTGCTGGAATTGCATTGTGTTAGTGGCAAGTGCATTAACAATATCCTGGAGTGACATACCTGAGTTTTCTGGAGCTGCTTGTAGTGCTGGTTGTGGCATTGGCGGTGGTTGCATTTGAAATGGTTGTTGCACTCTAGGTTGATTAAAACCTTGTGGCCGATTTGGTATAGCATTTGGGGCGATTGGTTGATGATTCCAGTAATTAAAATTAGGGTGATCTCCCCATCCGACATTGTAAGTGTTAGAGAAGGGATCATACCATTGCCTTATTTGTCTTGGAAATCTACCCATGGCATTGGCTTGTTCCATATCTTCTTCTTGTAAAGTTGGATACATATCGATTGGATGCTCCATGGTAGAATATACCTCACATGTATAAGATTTCTGCATATGTCCTACAGCCATGTTTTCCATAAGAGAAGTTAACTCAGAAAGTTGTTGTTCAATGTTCGGAGTGCTTACCTCATTTACTCTCCATGGTAGTTGTGGCTCAAATCTGCCACTGAATTGATGGAAGCTTACTGCCATGTCGTCTAAACACTAACAATCAAAAAAAGAAAAACAAACAAAAATATGAATCAACAATGAAAACAAAATAACAAATCGATTAGAAAATCAATCCCCGGCAAAGGCACCAAAAACTTGATGCGTTCGAAACTAGCAAGTATACTAGTCGCACAAGTAATAAAGTGATAAGTAGATATCGTTCCCACGAGGATTAATTCTAATTGAATTTGTTATTCGAAAGCAACAATAAACTAAATGAGGGGGGTTTTGTTGATTGATTAACTAGATGAAATATTAATGCAAGTAAAGAATAACACAATGCTAAGTTAATTTGAGTTAAAATCAATGAGAGTAACCTGGTTAAAGGATCATTCTCTACCACAAGATATGGATTTGTGAATTAATCATAGAATTATCATCCAATTACACCATTGAAATTATCAACCGTAGATAACAACAAGCTCTGTTACCCCAATCTTTCCTTATTTTGTTGTTAAATAAAACAAGCTCTTTATTTAATCTCTATCCATTAAACAACCTAGAACAAGCTCTCTGAGTTTAATTCAATTGATGCATTATGATAAGAAAGATAGGTTGATCTAAGCAATAAACACACAAGCTCGGATTATTTAACTTAGGTTGTATTCTCCACTTGCAATCTCTGATCACAATTTTGCTACTAATGATTAGAAATTCAAGACAATTACGGATCAAGATTTCTAGCCTAGCAATAGATAACAACCAGATTTTACTCAATTGGCCACCCAAATACAATCCAGCAAGCAATCATAAGCATTAAACATGGGAAAATATAAGCAACTTCAATTAGAGAATTGGATAACAATTGCTTGCACAATCAATTCATAAAACCATATCAAGGGCTTTGAAATCACCCTCAACCAATTCAGATTTAGTTACACATATTCAGATAGAATACAAATGCAATATAATATGGAGACATTCCAGAAAATTAAAGGGAAAGGGAAAACTTAACAAATTTGATGAAATCTCTTAGGATTTGTAGTTCTTCCTCTTTCCAAGCCTTCAATCTCCTTCAAGAACTCCAAGAGATGAGAGAAATCCAAAGATGCAGCCTCCTCCACGTTCTCCCCTCTTCAAGTTATGAAATAAAACCCTAAAATGTGTTTAAATACTCTGCTACAGTAACGTGCTACAGTGTCCCGTATTATACATGCTACAGTGATGTGTGGAATTACATTTCTACACTTCTCACACTGTTTTGATTACAACTTTCGGTACACTGAATGGATTCATAAACCGTAAATTTCTCCAAAAATTAGACTTCGAGAGCTTTTCAACGGTATATGATATGTCATCGGGTTCATTGTATATCAATACAATTAAATCCGAGAAGATGGTTGACTAGCAGAGGTGAAAATGAAGGGTTTTACTCCATTTTTGTGCAAGTTGCTCCAAAACTCCTACAAACATCAAAACCACACAAAAACATAAAAATACCAAGGAATATAGCAAAGAAACATGGACGAATTGATATGAAAATGATATATAAATAGACACTTATCATGGGTGAAGATAATCTTCGATGACTTAAAAATAAAATGGGAAGGACCCATGAGGCTGTACTGTGATAATAAATCAGCCATCAGTATTGCTCATAACCCTGTTCAACATGATCGAACAAAGCATATTGAAGTTGATAGACATTTTATCAAGGAGAAACTAGACAGTGGTTTGATATGCACTTCATTCGTTTCAACCAAGGATCAGTTGGCAGACGTACTCACAAAGGAACTGACAAGCACTGTGTTTCAAGAAATTATAAGCAAGCTTAGGATGGACGATATCCATTCACCAGCCTAAGGGGGAGTGTCGAATTAAGTAGCCTTATTTGGAAAGATTGTGTAGAAAATCTTGTATAATTACCTGATTTTTAGGAATTAGAGTTAGGTGCAGATCTTACCAGATTTCTAGGAATTAGATTTAGGTACAGAATTTTTTGGTTTTGAGAAGTTTAATATTTTTAGGAATTTGTTACTATTTTTTAACTAGACAATTGTGTATATAAACCAAGGTTGTAACCTAATTTTTAATAAGACAGAAATTCATTTTTCTATTACGATTTTTGTCAGGTTATAAGTGTCATATATTTCTGTTCTCAACTGCTATGTGGCTATAGGAGGTGGCTATATTATTTTGTTATATTTTCTCGCTTGCTCTATAACTAACAGTGATGTAGCTAGCTTAAAGCTTGATGAATACGTTATGAATGCTTCATTAAAGTTGTGGTTTACAAAAGGGAATGATATATTATCATTGTAATGAATTTTTACGAACTAAAACAATTATTTGTTTCATTCAATTTCAGGATTGTGAACTGCTTTATCTATCTTATAGACTAGAGAAACTCATTATTACTAACATTTCTGTTCCCCCAATAGCTATTCGACCATTTTTTATTATGGATGGTTCGACAAGGTACGTATGGCATCTCTTAAATCACGTTTGCATAAGTTTCATTTACTATTTTTGTTGATCACACTTTTATTTTTCCTATGGCATTTTAATTATTCAATTATAAATTGCATTTACAAATCTACTCTTATTGTAGTAATGAAAATGACATTACATAAAGGCTGAAAAAAATTATTCAAGCAAATGCTAGCCTTCGATAAGAGTTACAATAAGTAAATGTTGCGTACAAAAGAAAAATTGCAACCTATTATATGTGTCTTATTATCTTCATAGCATAAGCAGTGTCGTACATTTTCTCATTGTTACTAAATATTTTCAATGTATGTTTACATAGTTATGTTATATACAAATTTGTGTACAAATTTGTCTTTTTAATCTACCTCTTCAACTGAATAATTTAATTTGCAAGGAAAATTATCTTTCCACGATTAGCTGGAAGTGTACATTCTTTCTACGATGAACAAAGACTGAAGAGCAGAAGGCTATGATGATAGAGTGGTATACTATTATTAAATTTGACTCTCTATGTTACTATTAATCTAGATTATGGTATGCTTGAAATTTTTGTGTTTGATATTCCACTTTGACAATTAACCTTTCCAAATTTTGGAATTTATGACCTTATCTAATTTTACCCTTAGCTTGCTTCTATAATGAAAAAGTGACAAAGGATATTCCAGGATTTTTTATTTAAATATTTTATTACTATCTCCATAATAACATAACAACAACCAAGAGGGATTCATAATTTTTATTCCAAAACGAGTAAAGTTCACTTCGGTTAGTCATTAATGAATTTTAGAATAATTTCATTAATAATTTCACTCTCTATCATAAATAAAGTGTTAGCGCAAGTGTCCATCATGCAAAAATATGAGTTTTGAAATACTGCACCCCCAAGTCATGCAGTAATTGTCAATACCCAATGAATTTTTTCAACAATTTTTTGGAGAACTAAGTCGTGTTAGTTCACAGCCCATTCGTGCAAAAAAATTAAGTGAAAAATTAGGCACGACCCAGTCATGCAAAAATGTGAAATCTGAAATTTTATATGACTAGATCGTGCAACTGGCATGACTAGGTCGTGCAGTAAATGAGAGCTTAATATTATCACGAAATTTTGTACGACTCAGTCGTGCAAGAAAGTGAAATATGGAATTTTGCACGATTAGATCGTGAAATCGGAACGACCCAGTCATGTAGTAAATTAGAACCTGATAGAAATATCACTATTTATTGCACGACCCAGTCTTGCAGGGATGTGAGATCTAGAATTTTGCACGACTTGCATGATCCAGTTGTGCAGTAGATGAGAACCTTATAGAAATATCACAATTTTTTGCACGACCAAGTTGTGCTACCAACACGACCCATTTGTACAAGGATGTGAAATCTGAAATTTTGCACAACTAGGTCGTGCAACCGGCATGACCTAGTCATGCAATAGATGGGAACCGTATAGAAATATCACTATTTTTCGCACGACCCAATCGTGCTACCAAAACAACCCAATCGTGCAAGAAAGTGAAATTTGGAATTGTGCATAACCAAGTCTTGCAACTTGAACGATCAGGTCGTGCATTTTTTATGAATAAAAATATCGCTATTTTCTCAATTTCCTAGTCATGCTACTTGCATGACCCATTCATGCAGGAATTGTCAACGACATTATAAATTCACACTACCAATCGTGCGAGTTCACGACCAATTCGTGCGAAAGATGACTTGTGGAATTTTCCAAAAAATGGGTTCTCATGTATCCATTCATGGCTTAGTAATTGTAAAATAAGCCAAACGATTTCTTCCAATAATTTCTTTAAATTTCCTTATAACTATTGTCATTTTTGTACGGGTGAGTACGGAGCCATGTTATTTGTTTGCGATTTGAATTGCCTTCACCGTTGGTAATCATTAGTTGCTTGGTCATGAATACTTCTGTGAGAGAAAAAGAAAAAAAAAATCAGCATAAATTTGTCTAATGGACGGTACTATTCAAGCAGTTATACATCGATGCTAACACGCTAAAATAAACAAAGGTTATTAGAACACAATTACTGATTCACTTGAATCAAAGACATATCCAAAAGAGTATTACATACATTGAAAGAGTCTCAAGAACATGATACATATTAGGTACTCGATAGATTGTGAACAAACTCAAAAAATGTTACATTTTGTCACGGTTTGGATAATCGGAAATGTAACCATGATTGAACAACTCATTTTTTGAGTTTGTTCCATTACCAAACAACCCAATACATGCTGAAGCTTCTCTGCTGGCTTCTCTTCATAAGCATTTACATCGATTAGTGTTGGGTAAACTATTGATCGAGGAGACTGCTTGGCTAACTTAATTAACAAGCCCTCTAACAGCTTTCGGACGGTTTACTCAGTATGAGTACTCAGCTGACCAAATAATTGCGGCATCACTTCCTACAAAAAGATTTTTAGCCATAATCCCATCTATTTATCTTCAGATAGTTAAAATCTAAAGAAATGTTTCTCACCTGCCATACAAACAAAGGAACCATAAAAAGAGCAGGTTTAAGTGTATCTTTTAACGCCACACCATAATTCAGAAGTATGTGTAGGACATATACTATCACCCTCAATATGTAGCTGCCGGTTTCTTGTTTCAATGATTCGCTATCAACACCAAACAACTGATTATTGCAAAGCTTTGCAGAGGAATATGATAGGTATTTTATAAACCCATGAGCTGCATGCCCAAAAAGAGAGACTCTTTCTTTTTCTCAAAGACCACCACAGACCAACTAATCTATCAATTATAGATAAAATGTCAGTTTCTTCTAAGCCAAAATCTCCACGTTGAAAGGAGAGCTGCAACTGAGAAGCCATAATGGTGGAAAGGCATTCACCATTAGTCATTTCTGCACTAGGCATCTCTGCATGTGGCTTCAATTATATCAATTACTTGTTGTTTCAAAGCCTTGACAAGGTTGTCATTCCTTAGATGTTCTACAGAATTTTCCCTACTGTGGCTTCAATTATATGAACTACTCGCTGTTTCAAAGCTTATCATTAGGCAGGAGCGACCAGGAGTCGAGGTGAGATTTTCTATTTGTTATTTTTCTAATTTTCATGGATATTTTGGTATTCTCCTTTCTTCAGAGGGGTCAATATTGCTTAAATTTGAAAAGGGGGCTAGTTTTACTTAATGGGTTTGGTGGGGGGTTATTTGCTGAAAATCTCACTCCAAAAATGGTGCATCGTAGAGTTTGAACCATGTGCATAAAACCCACTAAAACCTCAGCCAGGCAGAAGACGAGAAGCAACAGAACTACCACGATGTTTGTGATGAAAAACGATGCAATGACGGTTGCCTGGTTCTGCCGCCAGGGAAAAAGACCAGGAAAGAAGCATAGACAGCATTTTGAGCCAGCCTGAGATATTGACGGGGCTTAATCAAGGAGGGCACGATGTTGAGGGAGACTGTGTTTGAACTGTGTTTATTATTTTTTTTTTTTTGGCGACTAAAGGTATTTTAGAAATGTCGAATATTTTACGGCCAAAAAGAGTAAGGTTATCATAAGAGACTGGTGAGAAAAGAATGCAGCTGGTACTATTTTTTCATTGAGATGTCAGCATGGAACTCTTGATAAACCAGTGTGCACTGCATTAAAAGCACGTGTAAGAAATAGTAGATACAACTTCACACAAATATGCAAGCAAGCAAATCATCATGCAAATGGCATTGAAAAGATTTTTACCCTCATTAAGGGTGACAAAAGAATCATTACATCCCTTTCTCAAATGAACAAAAAATTTGACTCATTTGTGATTGAACCACCACTGTAATCAAGTTTTTTAAACACATTCACAGAACCTATTTCTTTCTTTTTATCAACCATTTTACATCACTACGATCCCTGAAACTATCTTAGTTACAAAACAATATTCATCTGACTGATTTTACTATGCAAGTCATTTGATTTCTATCGACTGTTTCGAAAAAAGTTGAGATCCCATCGACGCATCAAACCATCCATAATGTTGCCTGCAGGGTTCCTTTCGACCGTCAATGTGGCTTTTGTGTTACTTGACACATCAGTATCCGTTGAGCTCTGGATGCTTGTTGAAGTATCACTACAAGCGGAGGTCCCTGTGCTTGATGTTTCTATGATGGATGGAGGGATGTCAAATGCAGGCCCAGCTGATGAGACGCTTGTTTCAGGAGATGGGTGCTGGAGAGCTGGAGGACGGTCATTTACTAGAGCAGCAGGAGTGGATTCAGTATTTATAGGCTTCCACTGTTCTACTGAAGCATGGGTATTTTCTGTCTTTGGAGATTTACAATCTTCAGTTGTGGAACAGACATTTAGGTCATCTTTTCTTAAAGACACAAAAGAATCGGTGGTCGCAGATGCTGACCGTTCCTCTGCTTGGGGATGTCGCATCTCCAAATCTTTTAATGACAGAAGCACTGCTTCCATGATCATCTGAAATATACAAGTCAAATGTCAAAGAATCAGAAGGTAGATAGTCAATAAAGTTGTAGATAGAGGTATGAAAATGAGTAAGTTTGCCTCACCCTTTCTTCCTCCTCTACATTGCTTGGGAAACCTGCCAAGTCATCCAGTTGATACTCCACATATTGATCATCTTCCATTGTTGTTGGTACATGAGGGCCATATGGATGACCATTGGACAATTCAAAGCTAATCATCTTGGATGACGAAGGGGAATTATTATCATCAGATTCTTCATCCTACATCAAAGATCAATTCAGCTCTTGTAATCTTTTCCATTTCTTTTGTTTTTTTTGCCCATCCGAATTCCAGTTTCATTATTTCAATATCATTGTCGTAATAAATCATGTTCTTATTCCCTTGAGGCAGCCATGGAATGATGGATACTATGAAACTATTTTAATTGGCAACAACTGAGCATCAATACCATTGTTTTGACATCAAAGAGAATCAGAAAGTAGAACACCAGAAGTTTCACAGAAATAACAAAGGAAAGAGAAAAATATTATCACTGCAGCGGACGGTCCAAGAGATTGAACCATCTGAACAAAGTGTCAATTTGTCAAAATTCAGTCTTAAAGCAAAAAGCAGAGTCATCTATTCTGATATGTGGCAACTATTTTAGATAAAAATCTTCAGTCCAAGCAAGGGAATCAACATCCAGATTAAATGGAAGGGACAACATTGCAGAAAGGATCTCAGAGAACAGTCAAACTGGAGAAAATAGATTAAAAAATACCTTAACTTCAGATTGATTATCTTCAGCTGATATATCAGATGGGACCTAAGCAGAGTCCAAGAAACAATTAATACACATACTATCAAGACAATAACACTATGTGACATTTTGGTATGCAAGAAATGAAGCAACTAAACACCAACCTCGGTCCTGCTCATTGGCCTTCTAGAACGAACTTGTTTTATAGCATCTGCTGTGCTGCTTGTCGCTGGTTCTGCAACCAATATAATAAAGAGTTTAATAAATAAAAGAGGATGCTCCAATTGATGAGACAGAAATTATCATCTGTGAATTTTAAGAGACAAGGTATGTGAGACACACCTTTAGATGCAGTTGAGGATCCTGGGAAATAACCTAATTCATGCATGTTACTCCAACTATCCTGAAGGCAAAACAAGCAACTATTGGCAAAGAGTTGTGGATATGAAATCTGGTGCCTCGAATAATATAATGACCTACAACCAGACGAATTGCAGTTTAATTTATTTACCTTACCAAGGTAATCATGCATTGGGCCAAAATATGTTGCCCCCACCTCATCCTCTGGAGGTTGCAAGACATTGTGGAAGAAGATATTTATAGAATCAAAGTAGAATTGTGGACGGGGAGAGTTATGATCTCCCTCAAATTTGATAATGTTCTTGTCTCCCTGCAAAAATTATACATCAATTATCAAAGGCATGAGACAGAAAGGCAAGGGGGAGATTTACATGACATTTAAGAAGCCAAATGTTAATTGTTAAATCCAGAGGATAGAAAAGTCAGCAGGTTTTTATTTCAAAATGAAATTGTAGAAGACAGAGTGCATGTATCGGCAAAAAAAGCAATTCACAAAACGTAAGATTATTAACCACCAAGCTGACCGGAGACTGAGTGGTAGAACGGGAGTTCCCGTAAGGTAACATTTAAAGAGTTCTAGCCCAACTCTAAAGAATAAGGTTAACAAGGTCTTGAAGTTTTGCTAATTCAGAGACATTTTAGATAAGATAAGCAAGCAAAATGCTGCATGCACGTATTATGGGATATTCTTATCAAATTTAATCATGATGCAGAAAAGACTCACCGCATAAACTTCAAATATCCTATCTGAGTGATGAGGTTGTATAAAATCATCATCAACAGCATGCCCAAATAAAGCAGGAACAAAGCAAGATTTTGCCACCTGAAATAATAACTATAAATAATTAAGTAGTTTGCACTAAAGTTGTGGCTGAGTTTCATTTTCTCAACTCCAGTAGCTCACGTTTCCTTGCATTCTTCACGAGCCTCATATCCACAAATTAAAGGATCGAAAGCTCTTCATTAACATAGATAACCTCTCAAAGGTCATCATGCTCAGGCACGTTATTTTGCAATATGGTAACATCAAAAGAATTATATCATGTGCCCCTGGTAAAACATTAAATGAATAGACTACAGATAGAATCAACTTAACTGTAAATCATAAACTCATGTGAATCACACTCATTATACTAAGTGGTTTCACCTATAGGGAGGCAGATCAATTAAATCTAAAGCTAAAGAAAACAACCCATCTGAGAAGAGATTGTCAAAGAAATATCAGCCAGAAACTTTATTGTGCAGGACAAAATGTATTTTTAAAAAGTAAATAAGCAAATAAAAGTCATCATAACAGAAACAAATTCATTTATTCTTCGACATATGGTTGCTAACCAGAAACACAACCAGATAAAATGAAATGAATTATAAATAATAGAACAAAACCTTAATTGCATTCAGGTCTGAGATATCAAACTTGGCCTTTTTCTGGACAGCTTTTCGCATGAATTGGATTGCAAACTTTACCTAAAACAAGCAAAACAGAAAAATCAATGTGGTAGGACAACAATTCTCATGATTCTAATACTTGAATGAAATTTGTACGTTAGCCACTCACTAACTCAAAGCATCAAGAAGCATAACTATTTAAAGGAGCTGAATAAATGCTTGAAAGCAAAAGCAAGGATCAAATATTCTTCACCCTCTCAACATTCAATATATGAAAAATCAAAGAATGTGAGAACAACGGATGTTGCACAGATTAGAATTTACACCATCTAAATCTAGTAGCATGGTCAGAATATGCATGCGAGAAACTTAATTGCTGAAAGCATTAATGAAGAGGAACGTAGAAGAGACTGTAGCACAATAAAAGGGGATGGCTACTCTGAGCCAACCAACCTAAAGAATTAAAAATGACATACCAAAGCCAAAAGAACTGAAATTTCACAAAATAGGAATCAAAAGACATAATTTTCAAATTAGCCAGGTATGAAACAGTTCCTGGCTTGGTTAAAATCCAACTCAGGAATCTATTTCTCCCAATGAGAACTCACATATGTAATTTCAAAGATTCCCACCTTGCACAGACTTAATTCTTTTAAGCAGTTAAGAAGTGAACTCCACTGTTTCTAGTATCAATATTTAATTCATTAAAAGACAGAAAAGAAATTCACATGGTATTGACTGAAGGTGATTGTTCTAATGCCTTTTCAGCCTACCAATAAGCTTTAATTCCCACTTTGAGCTTTTCCAAGATCCAAAAAGCTCAGCGAAAGCAAGAGATGGGAAATGGATAACCTTAGTAGCCTTCACTATCCCACTGTCCAGGACTCCCAAGGAACACCTATCAACACTATAACTTCTGAAGGTGGGATTGCACCATAATTAGTACTGCTATTAGGATGATTGTGGTAGTGGGATCACAATTTACAAGCATTGATACTTCATAAATGTCATTTAGATCACCAAACAGTAATATTTTATACAGTGTAAAAAATAATCTACAATGTTACTTTCATTTTCTCTTAGTGTGATAATCAGAAGAAAAGAATTAGAGGCCTGCAAATCAACAAACCACTGTAAAACAATTGATTCACTCACAGTGAACTTCGGTAACCGGATTTTATAGGTGTCCACAAGTTCCATCATCAGGTCAACCAAATCAGAGAAAGGGCTGTCAAGAACCATTCCTGCGATTGAAGGATCCTCAGCTCCATACATTAGGCTGTGATAGATAATGTTTATTATTAATAGCATATTAAAAAGCAAAAAGCCTCAGCAAGATAGCAGATCCATAAATATGACACAACTAATATTAGAGTACGACCTGATGGTCGCAAAGTTTTGATTTTTTTCCCCCCTTGAATATTAACTTTTATTGTATTGCAAGCACTAGAGCTCTTTGTTCTTTTGAGATCAGCACATAAGTAACACGGATACAATCAAGTCTTCCAAGCTACAACTTTCACTAGAGCAACTAAGAAATAAAAACAAAAAGTAGTCCTTTTACCACCAAAAAAGAGCATGTATTTCTGTAACAAATAAATATGACAACTAGAGATAAGTTGTACATTGATTTTGTCTAAAGACTTTATGTCTGCTCCGATATGGCAAAACTAGAAAAGGAAATGACATCCTTCAGCCCAAGGTAACAATTTGGTAATTACTAATTCAATTATTGAGAACCATGTGAAATCACTCTAGTGACTCATAAGAAATGCTATCACATGATATGATCATCTTATAGTTGGTAATCCTCTCAAAAATATCCGGGATCAACCCTGAAGCCTTAAACCAAAGATTCCAAGTCCCATAATCACCCTTATCTGACCACGTCCAAGGTCAACTATGATAGAGCTTCCCTCTGTACAATAGCTAATTTAAGGACATCACTATACAGAAGGCCATATATCTTTTTGATTATTTGTACATCTGAATATTTCATAATCCATGTCAGACCAAGCTATTCCAAGCACTTCTGTTAACACCATTTAACTGGTACCTTTTTTTCATTGACACCTCTTGCATATTATGAAATTACGTGTACTTTCATTTCATCACATCTTGGGTTTTCAACATTTTGTTTTTAATTGATCAAATGCATAATATTAGAAATATTTCTTCAGGAAAATGCAAAACTTCTTAGTGGTTACTTATTACAAAGGTAATTCACATATATCGATCCCAGGATGAAAAAAGGTTATTTAACATTAGAAAATGGATAAATAGAATCTTCACATCGAGAAATTTTAGACAGAAATAGACTAGGTCTACAATACAATAAGGAAGAGAAAGGTGAAAGAGAAAGAATCCAGATTGTGGCAAATTGAACCGTTTTATGTTGTGCAGGCTCAAATGATGAATTGGTTTGAGCAAATAGAAAGTAAAGTACATATAGATTAACTAGGGAAAGTGTTTTTGGGATGAAGTTGTATAGGTAGTGGCAGTTTAGGGAAGCTTTTGGTTGTGTTTTTGTATAGGTGGATGCCCTTCCCTAGGATCTACTCTGTTGACATTCTTAGTGGTCAGCTAGTCCACTTTGTCATTATCTTTATTACTATATTTTTATATCAATATAGTACTTACAGTTTCTTATTAAAAAAAAAAAAAGGGAACCAGTTTCTTAACTTGCAATGTTACAAAATTATGAAGCTCTCATATCAGCTCATTACCTGCAGCTTGCTAGCTTAATTAAGTAAAAATAAAATAACTACATGATTCAAGTAGGTTATTAGGAGCTGCACGACTAAAGAGTAGTTCTTGGACAACATTGGTAGCCAGAAGCATGGCCTAGAAGTTTAATGAAGCAAAATAGAGTTGGGCTTTTAAGGTTAACAAATATATTCAAATCAAACTAAAACTTGTCGAAATAGATTCACAACAATTAAGCAATTAATGAACTTCATTATTTCAGCATGAGTAATAAAAACAAGTCTACATTAAAATTTGGTATATGCAAGCTCAAAAGATGATAAAAGTGCATGAAGAAAACCTAGTAACAGCACCCATTGAACGACCCCATAAGCCAATCAAAGAGACATTTCCATCTGCCCGCAAATAATCAACAACGGCCCTCAAATCATCCTTCTGAAATCAGAAAAAGAATTTCAGATTTCATTAATGGAGAATAGAATTCACCAAGAAACATATAGGTAATCTAGAAAGGAAAGGACCATGTACAGCATGAAGTCAAAAGAATATCTAAATATAGGTTACAATTGGAGCCATCTTCATATTACAAAGTATTATGCAATTTCTGATGTATTGTGCCAAAATTAATGTACCTTACGAAAGCACTCATCAAATAATCTCAAAATGTATTACTTTATGGCACACAATCTTCAAATAATATTAGGAAAATGATGATGACAACAGCTCAAAATGGTTTCCCTCAAATAAAAGCACTAAAAAACATTGATTGACCACAAGAAAAGTGTACCCTACTTTAGTAACTTTTTATTTTTAACTTTTTCCCCTTTAAGAGTCTCTTAGGTAGGTCATTTCTACCGGTTAGTTAGTCAGCCACTTACTTCATTCCACCCAAGAGTTACGTGCTCCCCTCCAGAGAGCCCAGATCCTGAGAAATCAAGGGTGAAAACTGTAATATTTGAAGGCAGCAATATTATAGCAGCTTCACTAGCATCAGCCCTGCAGCCACTGCCAAAATAAGATAAACTGTGAGTCAGCATTCTGTAACTAGTGCTCAAATGCCTAAAAAGTCAATTTCTCTGGATCTGAGGCAAAGAGACTTGGGGTTCTTTCTCTAATACCATTTGAAGTTCATTCTTAAACCTACAAACTTGTGAAATATGTACTGGAGAAGTAATATTGTTATTTGTCCAATCAGGAAACAAGGATTAATACTCTTATAAAAAAAAATCGTATAGTCACCTGTTTCCATGGCAGTAGATAACACAGGGCAGAGCCTTTCCTTCAGGACTCACAATAGGCATGTAATGACTACACTGTAGAATATCTCCTCGACTGTTCTTAACCTGCATAATGGTGAAAACTCCACACATTTAAGACTGAGTTTTCAAGTTTATGAACACAAGGAAATATTACTAAAAGGACATGAGGGTGAGAATAGTCAACAAAATGATTGAAACTAACACAACCAGAAGTTTCTCTATTCTTTTCAGTCTTTAATATGAAGTGATAGCTGAAAATGCCAAAACACAGAGGCACGGCAATCAAAAATGCAACTAGAGGTGACAATCGAACTTAACATCAGATTCTTTTATATTACAACATACGTATGGATGTGTTTTATATATTATACAAGAAAATTGACCACAATAATTAATAAAAAGGTAAATTGCCTCAACGTAGTCTTTCATTGGAGTCAAAGTAATTATCTTCTAGTTATACTGAGATCATATCTACCAACAAAAGCATACTTATTTGTAAAACCATTTATCCATACATCATTTATGCCTCTTTGTTGCTAGAGGGGATAATCTTCCTATAGTTTTCATTTAAAGCTGTCAATTTGAAAGTTAAGCTCAAAGAACTGCAGGTTGTTTATCCAAATATGCAGTCTCATATTTCAAGGATAGGCCTTATATCAAGAGTTTGTTTATGCCGTGTTGTATAGTGCAATACAAATGCATATCTGGCATAATTACTCCTTCGGTTTATGACCCCCAAACCAATTCTATACTCCCAACAAGCTAGATCTTAAAGAGTAGCAGACAGTTCCCTGGACTGTGAAAATAATTTTAAGTTAAATGGCTGACAGGGATTTTCTCATCCATAAAAGGGAGGAAGATGTTTACAGGAAGATTATACCTAAATTCAAAGCTTACGATAATTAAACATGTTTCTCACAAACTAGCCAAAAGAAAAGACCAAAAGGTAAAGTCGCTAGGCCAATCCTCTTATATTCATTTGTTCATTCGTTTATTCAAACATAGTTTTCTAAGAGGAAAGAAAAGAGAAAGAAAATGTGAAAGTGACAGGAAATATGAGGCTTGACATTTTTAGCAAGTTTAATAACCATCATGCCGACAAGTACAAAGGTTGAAGAGAACAGGAAATAGACTTAATAAAACATAACACTTATGATCCAGAACCTTACCTCAACATCCTTTCTCTGGTACCACTTCCCTTTCAGCATGAACTCTGGATCCAACAAATCATTGTCTGGTTGGTACTCAGCTCTGCATCACGAAAATTAATAGACCCATAATCTATTCACTTGGCTAAAGCATAGTTTTAAACGTGCAACCCAAAAATTAAGATAATAAGCTACTAAACTACCTACAGTTCAGGACATTCAAAGTATTAATTCATTCAGAAGTCCTGAAATTATCTATCTCATATATTAAATACCATACATAATTTGGCATCAATGCCACAGGAGTGCATTAGTTCCATTATGTTATTTGAAAAAGCTCTGGTCATTCTACATGATATAAACTCTTATCTTCCAAAGGAGTGTTAAAATAACAGAGTTGGAGCCCGCAGTGCAGAAATTATTATTAGTTACACTGTACATCTAATGCTTACAAGCACATGATGTAACAAAGTACAGAAAAAGAGTTTGACTACATGTTTTCTAACAAAAACAACTATTTGGTTTTGGCTGACACTCACAAATTGGAATCAAAATCACAATCACAAGCATCAGAAAACTCTACAATTCTCAAAACTTCCAAAAAAAATTTAAATAAAAATATATTTTTAAGCTATATTTTCCACTGTTTCTAGGTTTACCATCAAGCTAACAACTGTCAAAGGGGCTCTTTCTTTCCATACAATATCACATGAGTGCCTCAAAATAAAGGAGAAAAAAAAAAAATCCAAGTCCACAAAAATAAAGAAAAAAGGTCCTAGGACTCACATGTCAACCTCCTTAAAGATATCCAACTAAAATCAATAATTAAAATTCATAACATAAAAAATTAGTATCAAAATCAAATTTTCTAAGAAAATAATAGTAATATAGGAAATTCTGTTAAGCAAACTCAAAATCAACCCAAAAATCTTAGATTTTGAGCATATCCAACCCAAAAAAAAGGCTGCCAGCATGACTCAATATAATTCAATTCCCAGTAGAATAAAAAAGCAGTCCCCTGTTTGGTGACAGAGAAAGTGAAGGAAAATAAGACCAAACTCATCATATCTCAAATCTTACGCTTTACGATGCATATTTTCTATTAAAAAACCCAGATAACATAAACACCAGGATTCGTGTCCTAAATTTTCATCTCACCACCTTTCCTCAGAAACCAAACATAAAAAACAAAATTAACAAAAAAAAAAACCGAAAACGCAAATCATAAAAGAGAAGCAACCAAATCTACAAAAAAAAAAAACGAAAACTTGATTACCTGGGTGGCCGAATTATAAAGTTGACAAGCTGCTCCATGGAAGAGCTAGAGATTCAAGATGATTATAACCAAATGATCTCTTCTCTCTCTCTCTCTCTCTCTCTCTCTCTCTCTCTTAGCTGTTGGTTTTGAGCTCTTTAACGAATATAATATTATTCTACAGAGAGATCAAGATTGAAAGAACCAAACAAAGGGAAAAACGAATCTTCCTCTCCTTATATGCAAAGAATTTTTTTTTTTTTCCTGAGACAAGGAAGGTGGAAGAAAAGTCGAAGAAGAAGAACCGGCCTATGTTAATGTGCTCTTGTTTTTGTTTTCGTTATTTTCGTTGTCGCTGTTTCCATTTTGTGTTTCTTTCCTCGTGAACAAAAAACTTCGAGACTTTTTTTTTTAATTTTTTTAATTTTAATTTTTGCTTTTGTTTTCGTTTTCGTGGCTCCCTCCCTATCCCATGTCTTATGTCTCTCTCTGTTTTATCTGGCTTCCTACACGTGTGAATTCCTCAAAGTTGGTGCTCCCGCACATGCAAGCCCTGTGGATCATGGGCTTATAGTTGGGTTTGTTTAGCTTTGGGCCCGACAAGCATATGTTCATGTCTCAATCTTGTTAAAAAAATGGCTAATTAGTTTGCAAAATTGAACATATTAAAGAGCTTTTTCTCTATTATTTGAATTCTAAATTAATATTTTACATGTGAGAGAAGGAAGAAATCGAAAGAAAAGGCTTAGATTAACGCTTGGTGGGTCTCAAAGGCAAAATGACTTTGTTTCAAACGTAGAAAATAAAGGTAAATACAATGATAATAATAGGGTGCCTTTCTTTGATCTTGATGATGTGAGGCGTCACCCACCCCTTACCAAATGGTTCCACTTATGTATCCATTACATATCATGTTGTGTCAACAACAACAGATATAATTATTTATGTCTGTAAGGTAAAAGGCAGCATTTGCAAACATTTCCACTTTCATGATAAATGCTAACCACCCAATGTCCAAAACATTGAGGAATCTATTGCCAGTCCCTTAATTGGTTTTCAAATGTTTTCTTTTTTTTTTGGATATATATATATATATATATATATATATATATATATTTTTTTTTTTTTTTTGGGCAGTGACCTGTGACTCTGTGAGGCAAGACTTGCTATAAAGAGAAGTCTTATTCTGCAATAGCTGAAACATGTAATGTATGATGTTGTTCATGTATCTGCTGTGATAAATGTGCATGTTTTTTTTTTTTTTTTGGATTTTGTTTCCTGCCAACGTTGTTGAATATTTACTTATTTTTATCTGGGTTTTGTTCAATTTTCTTCCCGTTTAATGTATGACTCTGCTGTTGCTACTTTGTTCTGTTTCCTTTGTGATGATTCTCTTATCGTTTATTATATTTCTATAATAAAATATTATGTGCAGTACACAGTTAGACAAAACGAATCTGATCAATCAAAAGCCCATTTGTTTTGGGTTTGCCAAGAAACCCATATAAATTTGCCGCAAATTAGGAATGTCACGTGAACGAGTGATGAGTGATGTGATGACCTCCAATGATTGCATGGGCATTCAAGATTCCATTACTTAGAATTTTGTAAAGCTCAATCCAATTTAATGATACCTATTAATAAAATAAAACCAACTAACAAATTGGATTAAACCCAGTTTTCTGAGATCTATTAGCACATTTCTTTCCAAAATGTAACCAAAGAAAACCAACATATATAAAACTTTTGTTACATCTCACCGTCACATTGCTAGACGAGCAGGAAATTTAGTTCCCCTAGACGAACCATTCTGAACAGAAAGAAAGCCATGCTTGTAAATAAACATAATTCCATTCCATAAGCACAAAGCAGAATACAGAGGAAAGATTTTCAGCCGCTAGATTTTAGATCAAAGGGTGAGAAAAAGGCGTTTAAACATGTGCATCCCGACACAGGGCCTCTTATCCGGTGGTCCAAAAAGTGAATAACAAATGTCTTCATCTCCAACAACCATTCTCAGGCATCGATCATTCATTGGATATTTGAAGAACAAACGAAAGGAAGTTCAGGGTCAAAACTTAGGCAACCCAGTTTGAGCCATGCAACCCAAAACGCATACAGAAACACAAGTCTAATAGACGTGTTTGAACAACGTTTTTTGGGTGGTTAAAAATAGTTAAAATGAAATCGTATATCAGCATCTTTATACACTTATTTTTCTACGTTCCCGCTATCTAGTTATAACTTTTGTGTTTAGTTGAGGAAAAGTTGATAGTTAAATTAATTATTCTTATTTGGTGCCAAACCCAAAGTGCAAGGAGCGACTTCAAAGCAATATTATTATTCACAACCCATGTTGTTTCTTGTTCTAAGTAGCATTATTTAATGTGATCCAAACGCTTAATTAAACTAACTTTGAAACTATCATATTAGTATTATTATTATTATTTTTTCTTAGTTGTCCTGTTACAAAGTAGACGAGAAGGGAGAGAACCTTGGTCTTGACGTTGCATGCGGCTAGCTAGCCTTATCTTAGCATTTAAATATGGTCCAAGCTTCTCTTGGTGTCACTAAAGAGACCAAAAAGCTATTTTCCTCCACTCATAGCACACCCCTATCTCTATGGGAAAAGCCAAAAAACCTTTTGCTTATCAGCCTCATATAAGCCTTTTTTGTATCGAAACTTAACCAGCTACTCTCTGTAGTCTCCCCCTTTTTTTCTCTCAAGGCAAGCCCTGTAGCAGATCCTCGTTTTGGTTGCTCTGCAAGCCCCTTTCAGCCGGCACTCAGGTTAGTTTTTTGGTTGACCTTCTATTATATTTCAGGACAATGTTGCATATGTGTGACATTTGGCACCGACTATATATAGTTGATAAAGTAGCTCATATGTTCATGTACCATTTACCGAACTGAATCTGTCATAAATGTTAGTTACTAGAGATCCCTGTAGGTATTACCTTTCTGGTCATGTTGAAACGGTTAACAGTAGCTTTCTTTACTTTCTTGAAAAGTTTCACATGTAATTTCTCAGAATCTGACTGGTGGAATCTTCTTGAGCTTTTAACACAATGCTTGTCATTCCACCTGGACATTCAATTCCAAGATTTGTCTCTTAGTTGGTTTCTTGTCTTGTTTGATCCTCCAGTCCCAATATCATGCTAGTACTATTGTAGATGACGATCGTCTCTCAATATTCTAATTAGAGACTATGAGATGGTAAATAGTAAACTACACCCTTAAGGCCCTTGTGACCAAGAAACTGAGTAGATAATGAAAAAAGGTATAAAGTGGGTCTTTTTCATAATCAGCTACTTCTGCTGATAACCATTTGAGTTTAGAGCCATTCTTTCTGTTGAGGTTTAATTTTTCTCTGTTGATTCATTTGACTGTATGTCAACTCTGTAATCTTATATTCTTGGTCACTGGAAGAGGAATTAGAATTTTTTTTTCGTATAATTAGTCATCAGCTTTTGTAGAAACCTAGGAATCTGGTTCATTGTTTATGGTCGCAAATCCAAAATAAAATTTGTGCGAATATGTCCCTTCAAGTTGATCTTTTTCTTACAAATTCGTTTTTTGCACTTCTTTAACCTGAAAAGCAATAGACACTCATTTTTTTAGCTTTTCATGTTTCAAGTTTAAGGTTGTTGACTGTGCTTGTTTCGATTTCCTAGCAGAGGAGGTGAAAATGGCACAGATTTTAGCACCTTCTACACAATGGCAGATGAGCATGCCAAAGAACTCAAGCATCGCAAGTCCCATGACAACAAAGATGTGGAGTTCTCTGTTGGTGAAGCACAGCAAGAAAGTAACAGCTAGGAGCTCTACTAAATTTAGGGTGTTTGCTGTGAAGTCTGAAAACAGTACGATCAATAGGATAGAGGATCTACTAAATTTGGACATCACTCCATACACTGACAAGATCATTGCTGAATACATTTGGTATTGATTCTTTGCTGCAATGCGTACCTAGAAAACATATGCAGTCCGGTTTATCAGCCTCTTCATTTGTTGAATTTAATTATGATCTGAACTTCAAATCTTTATTGGGATGGTAATCATTCTTTGGTTATTTCCTCTGAGATTCATGAAATTGAAAGTAATGCTATTTCATTCTGAAACAGGATTGGAGGCTCCGGGATTGATTTGCGTAGCAAGTCAAGGGTAATATGATGTTTGTATAATTTACAAGAAAGAAACTGTGCAACAAGTAACCTAATATCTCATAGTCTTTCTCATGTCTTTTGTTACTGTTACTATAACGTTTGCAGACAATTTCAAAGCCTGTTGAACATCCATCTGAGCTTCCCAAATGGAATTATGATGGATCAAGTACTGGACAAGCTCCCGGTGAAGATAGTGAAGTAATCTTATAGTAAGATCTTGTATAATGGAATTGTATTTAGATTCTTTTCTACCATCACAACAAGATTTTAATTGAAACTTTTGTCCAGTCCTCAAGCAATTTTTAAGGACCCTTTCCGTGGAGGCAACAACATCTTGGTAACTAAATAGAAATCATGGTTCTCAAATTGGTATTGGTGTCATTGATGTAAATGAATTATACAGAATTTTCGTATTTATCTTATGTGTTTTATGAAGGTAATCTGTGATTCATACACACCACAAGGCGAGCCCATCCCAACAAACAAACGCCATCGGGCTGCTGAGATTTTCAGTAATCCACAAGTGGTAGCTGAAGTTCCATGGTATGCATCTTTCACTTGGATGTTGAAGTTTAGTTTCTACTCTGTGAACTATGTCTATGATAATTGAAATACTTGCCTTTGTGAGCATGTTCATGCCTCAGTGTGTCATCATCTAGATACTTAACCTTGGTGTTCCCATAGAGATTATTATTGCAATATTTATGCATATTGCATATAACAGATTTATTTTGGA
Source organism: Boswellia sacra (assembly GCA_013180625.2). Classification (NCBI taxonomy): domain Eukaryota; kingdom Viridiplantae; phylum Streptophyta; class Magnoliopsida; order Sapindales; family Burseraceae; genus Boswellia; species Boswellia sacra. Next base: position 18,141 of record SNVD02009557.1, on the reverse strand, counting down.
GCATATATCTGAATAAAATTTTTCTATTGTCCCGTAACTGTCTATTAGGTATGGGATAGAGCAAGAGTACACCTTACTTCAAACAAATGTGAAATGGCCTTTGGGTTGGCCTGTCGGAGGCTATCCAGGTCCTCAGGTGATAAGTTGGTTTGCAATCATTTATCAGTACCATATATTGTTTGGATTACTGCAGTTACAGTATCGACATACAAAATCCAATGTTTAGTTATACTATTGGCTACATGATTCTTATGTTCAGGGTCCTTATTACTGTGGAGCTGGAGCTGATAAGTCATTTGGCCGTGACATCTCAGATGCTCATTACAAGGCTTGCTTATATGCTGGTATTAACATTAGTGGAACCAATGGGGAGGTTATGCCTGGCCAGGTTTACCATTTAACCTCAGCGTTTCTATCTTGTTTATGTATCATTGCAATCTTGTTTGCTTTTTCATTCTAATTTAATCTTGCACCGGTTTTGCAGTGGGAATATCAAGTAGGTCCCAGTGTGGGCATTGAGGCTGGAGACCATATCTGGTGTTCAAGATATATTCTTGAGGTAACTCATCTCCATTATTGTTATTGTTACTACTAATATCGGTATTATTTTGGGATATGTAATAGCTACTTCAATGTAGATGAAACTAATGGGAAAAATGTTATCCACTTTAAAATATATGATCCTTCACAATATACTTACCATTGAGATGTTTTTAAGTCAAGTAAAACTTCAATTTTTTTCGCCCAAAGATGGTCTCTTGCAGGATTCTTGTGTAAGAAAGTGAATTCAGTTCAATGTCTTTTATTGAAGTAAGTTATAGCATGTGTGCACAATGTTGTTGAAAACCCCCTCAAACCATTTAAATTTAAAAAAAAAATGAAAGTTGAACTGATATGGCATCTTATGATAGAATATCATTCTTCCTTGAAATCCAATATAAAGAGACTGATCAGATAAAAATTTCTGACTAGTGTATTATAACTGTATAGGGGCTTCCCAAGTTAGGACCCATAGTGTAAGATATCGGCCTTTTTTGGCTAATAGAAAGGGAAAGTAATGAAGGCTTTGAAATAATCATAATGTGCTGATCAACTGAACTAGCATGACGGATGTAATTGTATTTTATTGATTACTGATTCCTTTTTTTTTTTGTCTTCTTTTTTTTTTGGTTGGGTGTTTTTTTTGGTTTTGGGTTGGGGTGGGGGGGCTCAGAGGGAAGGGGAGTGGGGGAGGGTAAGGATTTCTGTGTTTTCTGACATTAAATTGCTCTGTTTTTCTTCTGTTCTGACAGAGAATCACTGAACAAGCTGGTGTTGTTCTCACACTTGATCCAAAGCCAATTGAGGTAGAATAAATTCACTTCATCTTCAGTTTTCGTTTTCATCTAGATTGGTTACACTGCTCTTCTCAATGTTGACAGGGTGATTGGAATGGTGCTGGTTGCCACACCAACTACAGGTAATTGGACGCCATAAAATTGTAAATAAAATAAAGTTGTTGTAAATTTGGAAGCACATTACACTTTCAAGGATATAATCTGACACTTTGTCCAAGTACTGATGATACCTGAATTATCATGATTTATAGCACGAAGACTATGAGAGAGGATGGAGGCTATGAAGCAATCAAGAAGGCAATCTTGAATCTGTCACTTCGTCATAAAGATCACATTAGTGCATACGGTGAAGGAAATGAGAGAAGATTGACAGGAAAGCATGAAACAGCCAACATCGATACATTTTCTTGGGTACGCTAATAAGAGAAGATACTCAATTTTTTTAAAGCAAAAAAATAAAAAGTTATCTTCCTAAGTTATTGTCTCTTTTCAACATTCAGGGAGTGGCTAATCGAGGTGCCTCAATCCGTGTGGGGCGTGACACTGAGAAGCAAGGCAAAGGTATTATGATCAACAGCCCTACAGAACTACATTGGTTTATCATTTTTAATGATGCTCATTTTAGATAATAGAAGTGGGAACTGCTTTTGAACTTCAACTGTACATGCACCTCAACAAGATCAGTTGTTTGTGATAGAAAACTAAATAACATAATGCTTGAAAGATAGAAATTTGGCTTTTGCTCTCTTGAATATGTGCACACTATTAGAGATATATTATTCCCTTCCACTTTGTCGGTTTCCTCTCATTTAAAAAAAAAAAAAAAAGTTTCCTCTTTCAAGTTCAGACTTCTTAACATTGTTAAGAATTTAATTCCTTGAAAGTTAAATCAAGACTTGTCATGATACCATAAATCCTATGACAGGCATTGTTATATGATTTGCTCTTTAGTGACTAAAAACAGTTTGATATAGTTCTTGTTCTTGCTCCATTTTGTTGCTAATATCTGGTTGGTATCCTTTTTTTTTTTTTTTATATGTCTAATTATAGCTTCTATCATGTTCGCTCATGACTTTTTAATCATAATTCACAACGTACCTTGCTGATTAACTTCTCGTCCTGTTTATTGTTATCTTAGGTTACCTAGAAGATCGGCGTCCAGCTTCAAATATGGATCCTTACATTGTGACCTCATTACTGGCAGAAACTACAATATTGTGGGAACCCACACTTGAGGCTGAAGCTCTTGCTGCTCAGAAGCTGGCACTGAATGTCTGAAGTTGGTTAAAGATCAATTCAAAACTCAGGAAGAAATCTCTTGGATTTAAATAGCCCGTGCATGGGGGAGTGGTTTTTTTTTTTTTTTTTTTTTTGCCTTTTCTTTTAGTTTTTAGAGAAGAGCCCTGCAAATAAAAGGTCCCAGAGTTAGTGGTTCTTCATGCCCAAGATTGTAAAATAGTTTCTCAGATGCAAGACATCTTGTGAGTCAGATGTGTTCACCATTGGTTTGGGTTTACAAGCTACTTGGATGCTTGTACCATTGACTTTATTCTGGACCTTTCCTTTAATGGCATTTTTTATTGGTATTTCATTTGCATCAATGCAGCACGCTATGGTGGTTTTCATTTCTTAGTCAAGTTTAGCAAAAATAAGAGTCCTACTTGGGATGGAAAATCCTGAACTGGTTTCTTGGAATAATATGTTCGTGATGTGCATGGTTCTGCTTGTAGTAGAACTGTCGAGAGATTTTCATTTGTAAATTTTTATCAACTATTTCTTCTTTTTCCTTTTTGATACCAAGAAGGAAAGAAAGACTTCAAAACTGGAGACTGGTTTAAACAAATATTGTCTCAGTTGGATATGCAGAGGAACCTTTATTCCTTTTTGTGGTTTGCTGAGCGGGAAAGGTTTATTCCATGTGTTAAAGCAATGCCCTGCAGAGCATTTAACAATGAAAACAAACAAGGCCCACCTTTAGAAACTTCAACTGAATTCCGATGCTTTTTATTTCAGGATTGCATGCCAAAAGGGCAAGGAATCAAAGCTATTTCTTTGAATGGAAGGCAACATTTTAAAATTTCGAATGGCAGAGCTTTTCATCTTTATGCATTCAGAAGAAATTCTCTTTGCATATATATAGTTTCTCTGGGGCAACGCTCAAGGAAAGTAACTCAAATAAGAAATAAGATATCCTTTTCCTAGCTAATTTCAGCCTCAAGGCCATGGCTACTGGAGGGTCAAAATCAGCTACTTTTATCCTCTTAATCCTCAATCTTGGGCTGTATTTCATTGTTACCGTAATTGCTGCATGGGCAGTCAATCATGCAATGGAAAGGTCTCGTGAAACAGGTAATTCAGATGATTGAACACCATGGAATCACTTATTAAAGCATGTTCTTGCAACTCTTCTTGCAATTGATTAACTTAAGGTTACTGTGTGTACAAATGCAATGCAGCATCCGTTCTGTCACTTCCAGCACGTATATTTCCAATATACTTTCCATTTGGAAACTTGGCAACCGGATTCTTTGTCATTTTTTCCCTCCTCGCTGGTGTTGTGGGCATGGCCACCTCAGTCACAGGGCTCAATAATGTTCTTCAGTGGGATCTTCCCAACTTAAATGCAGCTGCTGTCTCTTCTCTGGGAGCTTGGTCACTCACTCTCCTAGCTATGGGGTATATGATTCTGCTCTTTTCATTCTCAATTGCACATTAATTTACCTCACATTTTCTTAATCGTTCTTTCATCATTTTTGTTGCAGATTGGGATGTAAAGAGATTGATCTTGGATGGACAGATTCAAACTTGGTAAACTACCTTCGAACCTAGAGCTTATTGATAAATATGTTAACCAAGTGAAATATGAAATAACTCACATCCTTATACCGCCATATATCAATCTATTTTAGTAAAGAAATTTTTTTTGGTGATGCTGATTAATGGTGTTATAATGGTATGCAGCGCACTCTAGAAGTTATGACGATAATAGTGAGCGCAACACAAATGTTTTGCACGGGTGCTATCCATGCTGGGGCTGGAGATGCTGCCGCATTGGAGGCTAGCCATGGAAGAGTCTGAGCTATCGATTTGATCATGTTGTTTAATGGATTATTCTCCACATTAATGTTGATTATCGCAAATGCATAACTAATGTAAATTATCCTTCCATCACTGTGATACCGTATCAATTCCCATTCTCTTGAAATAGACACGGAGAGTTTTATATATGGTTTTTTCATCCGTCTCAAATATAACATCCATTGAGAACAATCAATCTCTAATATATTTATATTTGTTCCAAATTGAGCGGTTTACTCCTAAGATCATTACAGCATATGAACAGAAAACATCAACCTAGATTTGCATAATGATAAATCAAACATAACTGGCTAGACCATACAAATGAATCTTCAAGAACTCCCAATGAATTGAAAAATTGCACTTGCAATAAGCATTGACCCATGTTTGCGATAATGCATCAGAATCAAAGATCCTTCCTCAAAATCTTCTATTATATACAACATCTTTATGTCTGCGCTTCGTTAGTGACTGCTTCGAGCTCCCAATACATGACTTTGTTTTCCATTGCCACAAATGAAACGACACAACTGGGAGAAAAAAAAAATGTAATCTTCAAAAGGATGTTTAGAAACTAAAAGCAAAAAGGGCTTGATGAAGTAACATGTTATAATTCAATCTTTGTTGGTGATAAAGCTTTAAAAATTCATTATTAGCTAATAACTTGAGTTGCATAATACTAAATTAGATTACATTTTTTCTAATTATCTTCTTTCAATATAACAAAATTACAGCACAAAATAACTAAATTCAAGAAATATTCTGAAAAATAGTTCAACTTTAATTTTAATTTTATTTTTAATTATTATCTATCTAACCAATGAAACAAGTTTAAACTGTAAACCTGCTAAAGATAAAACCAGCCCCACTTGTTCCGTCATTTATTTCTGCTATTTTGAGAACTTTTATTGAGCAATTCCACTCAGGTATCAGATAATTTTACATGGCCACTGCCCCTGCCAATACAATATTCCCGCCAGTAAACCAGAGCAAACTACGCTTTCTGTAGAAAAGAAAAACACTCTCACAGTCTCAGCCTCTCTATCCCAAAACAAACTCATGAATTGCTCCCACTCTACCACTGTAACGTTCACATTCACTACATCTTTCGCTCCTCTCTCCTCTAACGCTAAATTACTCTTTCCTTGTGCTTCCACTCAATTTCTTGCCCGAAATCGCTCAAATTCTTGGTTATTCCTTCCACTTCATAAAACCCCTCAAGGGATTTTAGTCAAGAAGAGAAATTTTGTAGTCAGAGCTTCGCTTCTCGGTGACAACACTAACAATGAAACTAGTAACTGGGTAAACTGGTTACCCACTGGAGGTTTCTCCCCTGATAAGGTTTTCCGGTTGATTTCGAGCGCCACCGCCAGTCCTATTTACCAGTTTATATCTTCTCCCTCCACGTTCTTGCATTCTGTGGACCCCAGAATCAAATTGGTAATTTTTTTTCACCTTAATTGCTGCTTTTACTTGAGGGGTTTTGTTTGTTAATGTTTAAGAATCTGTGGTTCTGATCAATCAATGATTTTTTTATTATTATTTTGTTGGGTTCTGGGTGGTACTTTCTAGCTCAATTGATTATGTTATAATTTGATTAGTTGGTTCATGGATTTCAGAATTCAATTTGTATTAAGATATATGGATTTATCTGCTTCACTAGGCTAATCTATTATTCTTAAAGTTTAGTTTTTCTTGGAGAGCAGATAATATAAGCTTATGAGTAGAATTCCTTTGCTTTTCTGCTATCAAAGAGAGGGTTATGGGAGACTTCATGACTTCTTTGATATCAATTTTTTCATTGTTGGCAGCCAATTTGTCTGAGATTTACTGACAGCAATTAGCGGTTAGCAGGAAATTGCAAAGGCTATGTCCTATAGGTTATAGGAGATGAGGAGTTGATTCAGGTCAGGGGATGAAAATTTGTTCGTTAGGTTTTATCTTTAATTTGACATCTGATAGACGTCCAGATAAAGTTTCCAGTCACTCTGTGATATGATGTTAGCTTAAGGATATGGTTTTTGTGATAGAATGTATTGTTTTTCATAAGGTTTGAAATATGATTGAGAAATGTGTGAGTTTATACGTACATACATACATATGTGTGTGTGTGTGTATTTTTTTATTTATAGAACTGGTTTCCTTTTTCTTGTTTAATTTGGATACCCAATCATTTTGACTATTCAGGTATGGCTCTTGGCTCTAGTTGTCTTACCAGCGAGGTCACATATAGTAATGCGATTTGGATTGGTAATATACATAACGCTTCTGTCAATATGGATCCTCCCGAAACATGTGTGGATGGTAAGTAAAGTTTCTGATGTTAACCACATGGAGTTGGTTTTATTTGGCTGTAGTTGTTGCTCCCACATACAACTTTCCATTCCAACATTAATGCTACTGTTCCTTCTTGAACTGTTTTTAAACTAAGCTGCTATGATATAGCATTATTATCAACAAAGGTTGTGAAATTGTGGCATAATTGATCAGCTGGCTTAACAAGATTGATTGCATAGGTGCCTGTGAATTTTTTCTTCTTGCCAGCTGATTTTTTAAGAACAATTAGTTTTCTTTGGACAAGCCAGTACCATATCAGGTGGGTGGATTGAGATGACCGGTATAAGTTATTAAGATCTGCAATCTATTGGGCTAGGTTCAATTTATGTACAATGAATAGTGAAAACATTCTTTTCTTTGTAATGTACACTCTTATGAACCGATGACTCCAGCTTCTACTTTTTTTTTTCCCTTCATTTTTCACTTCCTTGGCCTCTCTTTGTTTTTCAAGCTGTTTTATCAGCAGATCTATACTTCAATGGCAATTGCACCATTTTTATGTATCTATGCATAGTTTTTTAGCGATTTTAGTAATGTTCATATTCTCTATTTCTGGTTGAAATGGATAGAAGCACTTTACATTATTCTTTAAACTCGCATGGACTTTTTTTGCTGGTTCTAAATTGGCTTTTGCATTTTTATCTCCCACTACCTTTGTTTTCAAGTATATGCATGAACATTTAAAGAATATTTAAATGATTCAAACTAGTCGCTTCTATGTTACTGTGTCACGAAATTTCTGACTTGTAGGATCAATTGGGAAGAGTTTCATTGCTTTCCGGAGTTCTATTTATAATGTTGGGGTTGGGTACAGATGGTGTTCCTTCTTTTGTCCAGTCAAGAACCCCGCCACCTGCAATCACGGGTTTACCTAATCTTCCTGTTTCTTTTGGAGGTTATACATATCTACTTATGAAGTTAGGACCATTACAGTTTACAAGGAAGGGCTTGTCAGTTGCGAGCACTGCTGCCTGCTTAACCTTCACGGTAAGCTTTCTGTGACTGTTTGATGCATCCTTCGAACTTTTTCTTCAGCATTTGAAGGAATAACTCACAACCACATGCACGTGCACACACACACGTATCTTTAACGGGGAATCATTTTGAAACAAATTGAAAAAAGACAATGATTGTGCTAATTTTTTAAATTATATTCAGAGTAGTCATTTATATGGGACTACTTGTTCACCCTTCTATGAATTTTTCTTCTGTTAATATAAGTAATTTGAGTTTTGTATTGAAAATTAAATAAACAAATAAAAAGTAATATGTATAGGGAAGGTAGACTTAGTGTTCCAATAACAGATGAACTCTTGATTATTCTGAGATTTAGGTCTCCATTTTTGTGAAAGATCTTCCAAAGCTCAAGCCTCTGCCTGGCAACCACTACGCCAGAACAACTTGCATTTGCTTTGCGGTGGTTTATGCTCCCTTTGACACATATTGGTGTTCCAGTGGCTGAAATCGTTCTTACCCTTTTGCTTTCTCTGAGGTTCATTAATCTAGTGTTCGATGAGGTAAGAGAGGGACTGGTCATTCTATGAAAACTAATTGTTTAATGATGTTTTAATTTTGTTAGTAGATTAATAATAATTACTAATTTTATTATAATTATGCTCACTGTTTGTGTTGTTAGGTGCGTAATGTCGCATTGGGGATTGTATCTCGTAGGATTAATTGGAGGCAATTGACAGTGCTGGAGACTATTGATAGTGAGTTTCTACTAAGAATTATTATTTCCCCCTGTTTTCTACTAAGAATTATTTTTTCCCTCTGTTCTCTTTGTTGTTATTTATTTATTTATTTGTTTGGGTTTTTTCTTTTCTTTTTTTTTTTTTTGGTTGGGGGGGGTGGGTGGGGTTGGGGTGGGGGGGATGCGGGGCGCGGAGGGGAGGGGGTGGTGTGGGTTTGTGGTGCAGGGCGACGGGGGCGGTGGTGAATATCTATATTGGGTTTTATTTAGAACATGATCCTGTGTCTTTTGTGGTAAAAAAAACCTTTCTTTAATCTTCTCCTACATACAGCAAGCTCATATCTTCCCAATTATACGATATATATTGTAACACAAGATGCAAGAATCTTAAAATTAACAATTTTCGATACCCTCTTTTACTTTTGAGCACTTCATAGCTTTAAGCTCTGTATGTCAATTAAAATAAGTGAAATGAAGGTTTTTTTTTTTTTAATAAAAAATTTAAGTAGATACATAATGACATGCATATCAATCCTTTTAAGTATATATATATATATATTCTATGTTTTATGTTCAATCAATAACATATTAGATTGTGCTATTATCTACTTTAGCTTGGGTCTGCGTTTTCGCCAAAATGCTTATGTTATCAGTTTTTTGCTCAATTTGCAGTTTTTGCTTCCTACATTCGTCGGATCTTCAAAAATATTTTTAGCCACGCGGAGCAGATATCTCAGGTTCATATTTGCAATTGTGCCTTTTCCTTTGCCTGTTTAATTCTAAAGCTCTTAATTTGGACTCTGATAATTTTGATGAATATGCTACTGATTAGTTGTCTCATAAATTTTCTATGTTTCAATAGTTCTTTTCTGCCCTTTTATGTATTATGTACCACCATTGCATAATATTTGATTATTCAGCATAGGGAATAATTTGGACCTCAATCAGTTTGGACTATTATCAAGTACCTCAGATGGTCGACTGATGGGACACTATGCAAGAAAGAACTCTAGAATGAGTGTGTTGGTTACCGTTTTAATCATCTTATTTTAAAATTTCTCCAGAAGAATTTCATTTGCTAATTCATGGATAAATTCTGCTCAGTAGATCTCGTATACTACAGTTTCTTAGAAAGAAAAATGAAAAAGTTAAAATTGACCTCTTGCATGCAAGAGGATGGATTTCTTAGAGGCTGTAAGTATATCTATAGATCAATCGTCTGGTAATTAGAGATCATAATATAAAATTGTCAATCTGCATCTTCGTATTTAGTTAATCATTACTATTTTCATTACTGGCTAGAAAGATTGCTTTCTATCCAGAAGTTCTGGGTTACTATTTGATCAGCTCTATTGTTTGTATAGGCAATGATTGTGAGAGGCTTTCGGGGGGACAGTAGCAATCATAAAATTTACTCTTTATCGGAGTCATCTCTGGGGATGGCAGATTTAGTTTCCCTGTTTTGCCTGGTTAGCGTTGTAGGTGCTGCATTTTTGTCAGACTGCTTCCTTGTCTGACACCAAGATCTTACTCGTGAGGTAATTTTATTGTTGTTTCCAGATGTCAGCTGAGAGTCTCAGATTGAATCTTTTCTCTGAAATGTTCTGTAATTGTCTAATTGGATCTGACTGGTGGCAGGCGAGAATCCATATTGGTACTCTTGCACGGTAATCTGGAAAGGATTATCTTGTTATTTGTGGAATGGTGTTATAAAGCACATGGAGAGTGAAGCTGTATTTTGTTGACCCTCCAGATCAAGCATGGCTTTGCTCTGAAAAGTTGAAATTTTTGTAAATAACCATGCTTACATCACACACCTAAATCAATAATATCTAGGGATGTTATTTGTGATGTGTTTGCATAAATGACTGCAAAATCAACATTTGGAAAAAGAATCTGTACTCAAAATCAAATGACATTCTTAAAGAATTTACTTGCTTTGCCTCCAAAAGAAATGAAAAGATGAATCAAGTAATGGAATGCCCTTAGATAATCTATACGTTTAACGCTATAAGATAAATTCCCGTAAAACGATGAATGACCTTTCTTCATTTTGGTTGCTCTTCAAAGTGCAAGCGGGTGACTCCAGTATTTTGCCACTCTTATGTGAAACTTTAAGAGTGTGTCATTAAACGAAATCAGTAAAATTAATAGCAATTGGGAACCGTTGATCCTCTATGTCTATAATGGATAAACATTGTAAATTTAGCTTTATGGACTTTAATCAACTTAGTCATTTTATTTTCTCCAACCTAGGCCTAGTCACTCGTTCTTTCTTTCGTGGACTCAAAGCGAGAAGAGGGAAAGCCGTTTGCCTAATGATCTCACCTTCAACGTACTTCCCAGACTTCTTGTGAAATCACTGGTAAAGGTACAAGAAAGACATAATGCTATTATTTTATGTTAGCCAACTTAAATATGAAATAAACCCATGATAAAACGAATACGTATCTTCTTGATTATTGGCCTACGTCGTTGCAAAAGGGAAGATTTCGAGAGGCTGAATATGAACCTTCCTGCAAGTTTAGAAGACTTGGGTTTGGTAGGGAAGCAGCTTGGCACCTGTCAGCTGTGTAAAGAATGGTGAAGTCCTCTCGATCGGATGGATTTGCACGAAAGAATTCCGTACATCCTCGCCTGAAGAAATAATGTTACAGGTAACAGATCATCCTCGCATTAATTCTTCAGCTGTTGAGATGGATATATAGCATATACAACAGATACTCTAATTAATTAATTTCCCCCAAGGCAAATCAGACCAAGCTGACAATGCCATTCTTTTCCCCTTGAACAGTTTGAGTGCCGCTATGCATGGCTTCATCCACTTCTGTTACTGCAGGCTCTTGCATGTTGCAGCCTAATGTACAATATTGTTGTTATAGGTATTTTAACAGGGCCGTAACGCAAGGAGGAAATTCACAAATGACGCCGACATGGTACACATGGTGGACTGGAGATCGGATTTTCCAGGAAATCGGCATCATGAAGCTTTGCCAAAAGAAGAGTTTTCAATATATCTTTTTCTTGGTTCGTTTACTCATTAGTTTGTCTAATAGGGCTCTATATGTAGAAAAATTTCATCACATCAATCATCTTAATGGCAGTTATAGTTCATATAATAGATCTTAACCACTCATAATTAATAAATTCACATGATAAAAAATCTGTAAAAACTCAGAGAAGCTCATATTAGAAAAGGATCTTAATTCGTTATAGTTATGCTTCTAACTCTACAATTTTATTGATTTTTTTTCTCTTGAAAAACTGTGCTTTATTGCTTACATATACCTTTATGGGCCCATATCTTTTGGTAACTATATTAATTAATTTACTTGTTTCAGGTAGGGGTGTGCAAAATAATCCGACCCGACCCGACCCGATCGGGTTTGTCGGCGGGTTTTAGTCGGGTTAGCCGTGAACAGTAACTCGAAATCGGGTTGAAATAGTCGGGTTTGAACAGTACCGGGTTATAATCGGGTTTGAATAGTATGTTTAAATAAAACCAAACCCGATCCGATCCGATCGGGTTGTCGGATTTTAATCGGGTTAATATTGAATAGTAACCCGAATTCGGGTTAAAAGAGTCGGGTTTGAACAGTGTCGGGTCAAAATCGGGTTTGGACAAACCCGACCCGACCCGACCCGTGTGCACCCCTAGTTTCAGGCATTAATTATCATATTAGAGATGATATTTTTAGGTATGAATATTTTGAAGTAATATTATAAGTAATGAACTTAATAAATAAGAATAATATCACACTTATAGCTTATTTCTAACCATTTTTTTTCTTACATCTAGTTGACAAAATATTAGTGGATGGATAATTACCATATGGTGTAATTTATTCTCTCTTTCATTTCTTTGCATATAAGAAAAGGTCGTTATAGATGAGTAATAGATAAAACATTACTCTTGTTGTACATGTAATATTAATTACAAAGAACCGTATACACATTTAATGATATATTTAAAAGAATTCTTATATGTAATTCTATAATATAAGCATTATTGGGATTTAATACCACTTATATACTAGGGTTTTAAGGTTTTGGTTTGGGAAAGTTAAATAAGAATACGAAAAGATTGAACTAATAATATCTTATAGCTAATAAACAATTAAAACATTGCATCAATTGTGTGATATTTCTCGAAGGCTTTTTTTTTCTCTTTTATTGTTCGATAAAATAATTTGCATATTTGTTCTATATAAAGTGATAATTAAGTACAAATGAAGTTGTTAATATCATTAAAACTTATATTTTATCATTATACTATTTAATAACTTAATTTTAAAAGTAATTTCGACACACTCTAATTTTAAAATGTCAAAAGGTAATGTTAGATGTACAAACAAGTTATATAACCTAGCTCAACTAATCTAATGCGAAACAAATTTACTGACTGGATGAAAATGAAAAAATAACTTAAAATCTTTTTTAATAAATGAAATAAGACCCACTTATCCAATGAATTTGTGTCACATCAGGTTGTAGAGATTTGATTGTACAAGTTGATTATATAGTTAATATTACTCAGTGTGAAAATGACCAATATGTTAGTTCAAATAATGTTCAATAAAGACTTATTTATGAAATAGAGAAATAGAGTCGATAGTTAAAAATATAGGATAACATATTGTTTTAAATCCCCGGATTTATTGTAAAGTGGATAACAAACATTACTTTTTTTCAACCTCGTAACGATTATAAATTAATACTGATAGGTGTATAGATCTACATCTACTTGTTAAAGGATGATATAGATTCACCAGCTAGGCTAAAGGCACATTGAGTCTAATAAACAAAAACTTCAAAAATAAATTGAATAGTGTACGTGAAATGGAGTGAAAATCTTAATTAAAAAAAATAAAAAGGATTCTCCTTTCATCTCAAATTTTTAAGGGTGGAGAAACCAGGTAATTTAGATATAAGATAGCACATCTACATGTCTACAAGATGTGGGTTTCACCCTCGTCCCTGTTGTCATTCATATTTGGCTTTAGTAACATTAAATCAAGGATAATATTAGACTTATAAACTTTGTACACAAACTGATATTTCATAATTTAATTAACAAATGAATATATAAAAATAACTCCTCTAATAAGGGGTGAAAATATGTCAATATAAATGAAAAATATCATATCAGCTTATATACAAGAGTTATATAAAAAAGTTTATAAGAGTAGCATTACTCTTAAACAATAATACTATGAAATATAAGTGGAAAAATATAGTTTTACATGAATACAAACTAACTTAATTAATTGGTAAGGTGGTATTAAATGATGTTGAGATCAAATCTTGCTCATATTGAACTTCGGAGAACTATTAATACTTTGTGAAGATTAGAGCTTGGGATAAAAGGAAAATCCATTTTCTTGTACATGGTAATGTTGTCAACAAATCAATTTACTTCTTCTTCAGTTTTCTTTAGTAGATTAAGACCGTGCATGCCCGACAAGTAAGACCTACTCTCGCAATTTGTCGTTATCAAAGAATCTGAAAGAGCTTATACGATATGTGACATTTGACACTCATTTGATATTTATGCATTTCATTTTTATTTTATAGATATTATATTAATCAATAGTTGAGAGACCCCCACAAATATGTGGACCTCATAAGACAGTGAGATTAGTCATTTAGTATGTAGGAGAATCTAAGGAAGCTCACACTACATGTGATATTTGACACTCTTTCAATATTTATCCATTTTATTTTTCTTGTATAGATATTATTTATTGATCAACAGCTAATTGAATCCCACAAGACAGTCAGATTTGTTGTTTAATAAGAGAATCTGAAGAAGCTCACACTACAAGTGACATTTGATACTTATTTGATGCTTATGCGTTTCATTTTTTTTTGTATAGATATTATTTATCAAACAATGACCGATAATATATGGACCCCATAAGGCAATGGGCCCCACAAGGACATTTGCTCTTCAAAAATTTGATTGGTCATTCAGCTAGACCCTTTTTTTTTGGAAAAGTTACTTAGTAATGATAAGTGTCTATTTATATATCATTTTCATATCAATTCGTCCATGTTTCTTTGCTATATTCCTTGGTATTTTTATGTTCTTGTGTGGTTTTTGATGTTTGTAGGAGTTTTGGAGGAACTTACACAAAATTGGAGTAAAACCCTTCATTTTCACCTCTGCTAGTCAACCAATTTCTTGGAGTTGATTGTATCGATATACAATTAACCGGATAACATGCTATATACCATTGAAAAGCTCTCGAAGTCTATTTTCTGGAGAAATTTACGGTTCACGAATTTATGTAGTGTACCGAAAGTTGTGATAAAAATGGTATGAGAAGTGTATATTTGTAATTCCATATATCACTGTAGCATGTTATTAAATACGGGGCACTGTAGCAAGTTACTGTAGCAGAGTATTTAAACACATTTTAGGGTTTTATTTTCATAACTTGAAGAGGGGAAAACGTGGGAGGAGGCTGCATTTCTGGATTTCTCTCATCCCTTGGAGTTCTTGAAGGAGAAAGAAGATTTTGAAAGAGGAGGAACTACAATTCCAAGAAGATTCATCTACAAAGAAGATTTTCAAAGAATTTGCTAAGTTCTTTCTTTCCTTTTCAATTCTGGAATTTCTCTGTATTGTATTTGTTATTCTGATTGAATATGTGTAACTAAATCTGAATTGGTTGAGGGTGATTTCAAAGCCCTTGATATGGATTTTGTGAGTTGATTGTGTAAGAAATTGTTATCCAATTCTCTAATTGAAGTTGCTTGTATTTTCCCATATCTAATGCTTATGATTGCTTACTGATTGTATTTGGAATGGCCAACTGAATATAATCTGTTGTTGTCTATTGCTAGATTAGAAATCTTGATCCGTAATTGTCATGAATTTCCAATCATTAGTAGCAAAATTGTGATCAGAGATTGCAATTGGAAAATACAACCTAGGTTAAATAATCCGAACTTGTGTGATTATTGCTTAGATCAACCTATCTTTCTCATCGTAATGCTTCCATTGAATTAAACTTAGAGAGCTTGTTCTAGGTTGTTTAATGGATAGAGATTAAATAAAGAGCTTGTTTTATTTAACAACAAAGTAAGGAAAGATTGGGATAACAGAGCTTGTTGTTATCTACGGTTGATAACTTCAATGCTGTAATTGGATTACAATTCTATGTTAATTCACAAATTCATATCTTGTGGCAGAGAAAGAACCCTTAACCAAGTGTCTCTCATTGATTTTTCATTCAAATTAACTTCTGTTTTGTTATTCTTAATTTGCATTCTTATTTCATTTAGTTAATCATTCAACAAAACCCCCCCTGTTTAGTTAATTGTTGCTGGAAATAACAAATTCAATTAGAATCAATCCTCGTGGGAACGATATCTTACTTATCACTTTATTACTTGTGCGACTAGTATACTTCTAGTTTCGAACGCATCAAGTTTTGGCGCCGTTGCCGGGGATTGATTTTCTAATCAATTTGTTATTCTGTTTTTACTACTGATTCTTGATTTTTATTTTCTGATTGTTTTTGTTTAGGCTTTTATGTTCGAGGGAGAAGCGGATCAACGACTTAAGCGAATTAAGGAGTTTCTCAAATCCTCGAATTTAAGACTAAATCAGTCAATTTCAACTCCACCTCCAGAATTTGACCTTGCACGACATACTTCCCTTCCATCTTCTTGCAGTTCAATCAAATCTGAATCGGAAGCAATGGCGATGGAAAACGATCAGACTCTTAAGGAGTTAGCGGCTCCAATTATTGATCAACAACCGCTATGCATAAGCACCAAATTTGAGATAGATTTTGAACTTAAATCTGGACTGATTCATCTCTTGCCTACATTTCATGGTTTGCAGGAGAGGATACGAACAACACCTCAAAGAATTTTCAGTGGTATGCTCAAGTATGAAGCCAATGGCGTTTCTGAAGAGCAAATTAATTGAGAGCTTTACCATTCTCATTAGCAGATTCGGCAAAAGATTGGTTATACTACCTACCACCAGGTACCATTACCACTTGGAATGAGATGAGTAAACTCTTTTTGGAGAAATACTTTCCAGCCTCGAAAGTTACAAATATTAGAAAAGATATTAGTGGCATTCGACAACACAATGGAGAATCACTTCATGAATATTGGGGGAGATTTAAGAGGTTATGTGCTAGCTGTCCAAACCACCAAATTAGTGATGGACTCCTAATTCAATATTTCTATGAGGGTCTCCTACCCATGGAAAGGAGTATCAGTGATGCTGCTAGTGGTGGAGCACTAGTTAATAAAACACCGAACGTGGCAAGACGTTTGATTAGTGACATGGCAGCGAACTCCCCACAATTCAGCAGTCAATTTGAGCCACAACTACCAAAAAGAGTAAATGAGGTAAGTACTTCAAACATTGAACAACAACTTTGTGAACTTACCTCTCTTGTAAAAAAAATGGCTGTAGGACATATGCAGCAATCTTATGCATGTGGGGTATGTTCTGCCATGGACCATCCAACCGACATGGGTCCAACTTTGCAAGAAGGAGATACAGAACAAGCCAATGCCATGGGTGGATTTCCAGGACAACCAAGGCAAAGGTATGACCCTTTCTCCAATACTTACAATGCTGGATGGAGAGATCACCCTAATTTAAGATATGGGAATCATCAACCAATTGCGCCAAATGCCATACCACATCGACCACCAGGTTTCAATCAACCAAGGGTGCAGCAACCATTTCAAGCACAACCACAACCAGCACCACAACCAGCTCCACAAAATTCAGGTATGTCTCTCAAGGATATTGTTAAAGCACTTGCCACTAACACAATGCAATTTCAGCAGGAAACTAGGGCAAGTATCCAAAACCTGGAAAATCAAATGGGACAATTGGCCACTAACCTGAGCAAATTTGAGAGTCAAAGCTCAGGAAAATTACCTTCTCAGCCGATGATCAATCCAAGAGAGAATGCTAGTGCTGTAACTTTGAGAAGTGGAAAGCAATTAGAGATTCCACCAAAGAAATCACAAATTGATGAAGGGATGATACCACTTCTACCATGAACAAAACATCCACTTCTAAGGTAAATCCTAAAACTTCCATTCATTCATATGTTACCCCTCCACCTTTTCCCAGCAGATTTGCAAAATCAAAGAAGGAGGAACAAGAACAAGAAATCCTGGAAACTTTTCGCAAGATCGAGGTAAACATACCACTTCTGGATGTTATCAAGCAAGTGCCTCGTTATGCAAAATTTCTCAAAGAGTTATGCACCAACAAGAGGAAGTTGAAAGGAAATGAGAAGGTAAGTGTGGGGGAAAATATTTCAGCTGTATTGCAAAGAAAAATTCCTCCGAAATGCAAAGATCCAGGTACGTTCACCATTCCATGCACCATTGGTAAAACTAAATTTGAAAGAGCTATGTTAGATTTAGGAGCATCATTAATATCATGCCATATTCTATTTATGCTTCTTTAAATCTTGGACCTCTTGCGGAAACTGGTATTACCATTCAACTTGCTGATCGTTCTAAGGCATATCCCAAGGGAGTTGTGGAAGAGTGCTTGTGCAGGTAAATCAATTGGTCTTCCCAGTAGACTTCTATGTTCTTGAAATGGAGGATGAGACATCTCCTAATCCAACACCAATTCTTTTGGGGAGACCATTCTTGAAAACTGCTCGAACTAAGATTGATGTTCATGATGGCACTCTC